>OX387343.1:33264309-33686809 GCA_947563465.1 Archips xylosteana | reverse complement strand
CCCCGGCTCAACTTTGATACGCCTCACGGAATCCACTTAGCGATCAATCGATACTTACCTAAACTGGGCTCGGAGCTCTTCGCCTACAGCCCTACGATTAAGAATTTTCAATGAAAGTTTAGGCTCAGTCTAATTGAATAGCCATAAATATTACACCCGTTTTCGCGTAAAGCCACCCACCAACAGGTATCTAACATTAGCGTGGAGGGATATATTAATCCGGAGAGTGAGAGAAGCGACAGTTTACTGTATATGTCTTCGAATGAAATACCTTGCAGTTAGTACTCAAGCTTTGTCATTACTTTGTCATCTTGTCGTCACTGATCTCAGGTAAAAAAATTAGGTCCGGTAGGGACCAAGTTGTGACGGCCCCTTACCATACCTAAAAGGTCGATTTAGTACTAATCTAACACTAGAGCTAAACTAATAAAACTAAAGTTCGCGTTTGGGTACACGCCCCAATTAATCTTCTGGTTATTTCCCTACTTGGGGTCAGTCCTCCTGGTACTTTTTCCACCATTGGGCGGCTTTGGTGGTTGTCCTTTGCTTCCTTTTCCTTCAGTTATGGCCAGCACCTTGTCTGTATGTGCATTAAATACGGTGCCATAACAATATAGTTCGGGTACACGTAAGGAAAAAGTCAATGTCATGTCGTATCAGGAGCTGAAAACGCTGGCAGAGAACCGAAAAGAGTGGCGTTTACTCCACCGACAAGAGCTAAGCTCTTAAATTAATGATGATGATGACACGTATTATTAAGCTAATGTTTTGAGTACAATTAATGTTTTGAATTATCCACCATCATTATCATCATCGTTATTACCAGTTTGTTGCAGTTCATTACTAAAAGTACTGTTTGCATCCAGAGGGCACCGCCGGGTCCCCGTTAAGTCGAGCACGACCGAATCGAAGTTATCTATCGACATTTGAAGTGGCCGTATTAATATTAGAGATCTTTATTTCTATTACATCTTTATTGCTATACCTAACATTTTAAAAAATAGATATTTGTAAATCACAAAATGAAGACCGCAACTACTAATTTCAGACTTATTTCTTTATTTCACCTGTATAGAACCTGTGGAAGAATTACGAAAGAGATATATAATGCGACTGTAGATGGAAATATTGGAAGAGGGAGACCAAGAAGGACATTTCATGATCAGATTGGGGATGTCTTGAAGAAGGGTCAGGTCAAGAGTACCCGAAACCGGCGAGCATGTATGAAAAGACTAATGAGTGTTGCTGAAGCGAATGATGTATGTCAGGATCGTAGCAGGTGGAAACAAATAGTCTCTGCCTATCCCCTTGCTGGGAAGAAGGCGTGATTGTATATATGTATGTATATAGGTAGATGCTACCAAACCTAATCTATCATTTATTTCCATAATATGAACAAGGTAAGTATCCTTATATCGCGTAGGTAGGTAAAGAAGAAGATACATTTTTCGTGAACGTCACTAAAGTTATGCAGGTTCAAACCCTACAAAAATGTAATGGCAGCGTGGGCCGTATTCCAGTGACAACAAGACAATACCTTTATTAATGCAAAGGCCCGGCATTGTAAAATTAACCTTGTCAGCAATGGCACTAAGCTATTTCTTGTTCGTCGACCCTGCCGTAGTTCCCGAGGCACTCGACAACGAATGTCACGGATCAAATCGACAATAAATGTCGAGTATTTACTTTACATTTAGGTTCTCTTTAATACTTCCATGACGGGCGGAGGTAGCGCTCGAGTTCCGTCCGTGACAATGCATCTTCCTCAAAGGCACTGTTATTTTTACTACCTAGGGGTGGTGACGAACGCACAATTGATAAATGAAAGGCATTAAACGATGCTCACTCATAACGCGTCAAAATCTTACATATATGTATGTAAGTAGACAGTTAAATTATATCCTCACTCAAGTTATTTTTGTTGAATTAAATTATATCCTGTCGAATCTATGTTGAAAAGAACAAGTCGAAACTTTAGTGGCTTGATAAATATCAAAGTTTTCTTATGATCCGTCATATTTGCTTAAGAACTTGTTTGAAATCAAAAACTTTCCGTGCTAACATTTCAGACCGGCATCTTTCTGATATTTATAGGCTCATACTTATGACTTTATCTTATTTCCCGTTCCTATTAGGTATTGAGATCTATAATGAATATTTTTTGATGTTATGAAACAGGAGAGGCAATACGTGCTACTTATGTATTGTTGTCAGGATAAAGAATACTTGGCTGTCACTATCTAATCCTATGAGCTAACTCCCAAATATATAACAGATTCTCAGGAATGGCTATATTAAGTTAACATAGCAGGTGTAGGTATGTATCCCACACATTTACTTCGACTTAATGCGCAGTGGAGCGGCAGTTCGAAATGAAGGGAACAGGGTGTTCGTTCAATAATGGCCAGTCGATCGCGCATGCGCCGCCCCCGCGATCGACCAGAACTGAAGCGCACTTTGCGACTCGAATAGCACAAATGTCGTTTAAACAAGGTCTAACTATAAAATTAATTAACTGATAGTTAAGCGAGTTCGATTGACCATGACAAAACCCGAAAAGGTTTTTCAACGGTATTTATTTGTTCAAGACGAAGTTACACCATTGACGCTACACTTCAAACATCGACCAATACGATTACATGGAAACACTAAAATGTGTCGGGCTCATTTAAAAATATGCAACCCATTGAGAAGCTCGTTCTTATTTTGAAATCGATTAATTTTTTTTTGTTTAACTTTAAAAGGGTTGTCCCGAGTCCGATGTTCAGGTAAACTTGCCTAATCATCTGCTGGAATATTTCAGTTTAATACTGTCTATAACACTATCACAATTATAGACGTGATATTATTTATTAACATCATATTTAGGTAATATATTATATATAGCCGATGAAGTAACTGCCATTTGTTAAGTGCATATTAGCTGTACAGTCTTTGTATTCTAGAGTTAGGACGTGTGGAGTGTAGTTAGAAGCTTGGCTCTGCATGATATCTGTTAACTTTTAACAGTGCGAAGTATTATGGTCTCGTCTTGGCACCATGTACATGAAAATATCTTTGGTGGGACTTTTTTTGTATACATATATTTTATAAGAGGGGGCCAACGAGCATGCGGATCACCTGATGAGAAGCAATCTCCGCCACCCATGGACACCTGCAACACGCCGGGTATCACAGGCGCGTTGCCGCCCCTTTGAGAGATAGATAGGCTCGTTTTTTTAAGGTGTCTAAGTTATACCGATCCGGAAATGCTGTCTTAGGAGGCTGGTTCCATAACTTCGTCGTGCGTGAGAAAAAGTTTCGCTTAAGGCTGCGTATCCACCGGAGCTGTGCGAGGATGCGTTGCGAGGGATGTGTCTGTCATGAACCAATAGAAACCCTTCATTTAAAAGGTCCTAAGTGAATGAAGTGTTTCTATTGGTTCATGACAGACATATCCCTCGCAACGCATCCTCGCACATCTCTGGTGGAAACGCAGCCTAAAGCGGACGGTGCTGGATTGCCACTATGAAGGTGGTGAGGATGAAACAATTGACGGTTATGCGAAGTATTGTAATGAAATTTGGCTGCCGGCAACAACCCGAATAATTCATCGGAGCACCCCGCATACTATGTGATATACGTAGGATTTCACTTTTTGTAGTGTGAACGTATCGCGACCACAGATAGGTAGGTATAATATGTTTAGTGACTGGTGGAAGACAACTATTAAACAGAGAGGTAAAATGATTGTTTTATTTAATATAGTTTATGCAGTTTTATAATTAAACTCACAATCCCGGGGGTCTGCCCGTAACAAAGGTGCCACTCACCCCACACCCATTCAAAATTCACTCATATTCATACAATAACTACCTTCACACGAACTATCTTCTGGAGCCCCAATCCTATTTTAGAACGTATTAATAAGGGTATAGCGAATATTATCTTTTATAAATCGTGCGTAGCGAGCCGGCGTAGACACTTGAACATTTTTTTAATTTTTATAAGGTAACAATAGCGACCTTTATTGGCCGTTTTGTAGATCCAAAACTGTCACAAAACGTTTAGTCATCCCCAACTTAAGTATGGGCTGTGTAAACATTTCAAATTAAAAATTGAATGTCTATATATATATGTAGGTAGGCGTGTTGGCAACGAACGGGCAACTTGAAAAATTGTTAGTAGTAGAAAAGAGTAAATTACGTTGTACATACAATCTGCTACAAAATCGCTCTAAGTGTAGGTACCGCGTTATAATCATTACTTTTTGGTGACTTTACGATAAAAATAACTGTAATGATACGTTTAACTACAGACAGTTAAAGTAAACGTACCAGTGCTTGACACCTCAAGGCCCAGTAGATGACACCCACCTGTCACCTCTCTTACTATGACATAAGATTGAAGGTGCCGTGTACTGGGTCAGTGTCGAGCACGGGACATTTACCTTACTTACGTAAGATGATGTACACCCATATATGTATTGGTATCTACACTATAACGACATTGCAAATCGTAGACGTACCGCGCGCGGCGCTAGGAAACGCCAATCTACAGCACAACACAATAAAGCATTACACAATCATAAAGGAAGTCGGAGCGGAACAGGTGAGCAAATATCTTCTCCCATCGCCGGAGCACTAAAGTCATTCGGGAAATAATGCCTAATCCGCATTGTGAGGCGCACCACAATAACACGGACTCGTAATCGGCACAATGGGAATTAGAAGTGTGGCCCGTTGTCGCAAATTGGGCTTGGTATGGCCATCCCGTGCCTGGGCCGTAAAATCGTTGAGCCATTGACAGCGGGCGTAAGTAAAAACATGACAACATGTCAAAACTGACCAGATTTGGTAGGAGACAAGTGACACGCATTGTTCGACGCCCATTGAAATCGGTGTGGGCTGTTCGACACCTACGTCGCGGCGAGGACGGCGGGAATGCGGGATGACAGTGTTTGCACATCGGATTGTTCTGCCGGATAATCGTCGACTTTAAAAATTAAGCACGCCCTTCATTCATAAATTTGTTGAAAGCTCTCTCATTGTGAACTTCAACGCGCCTAATAGAGGTGTAATTATAACAGAACATTAAGGTGCTATATCTGTCGCAGATTCTGTACTTTACATAAAGTCACGTTTTCAATTATTGCAAAATGTTTCTTCCGCGGAGCGACGACAATGCATGATGTACCTACATTTAGTGCTTAACATGCGTGAAATTGCAGTTATCGCGAGGGTAGGTACCTATTTTAGTACTATTTGTAATTTAGTAACGTAACGCTTATACTTTAGGTAGAAAGGTTTAGCCGCGTAAAGTATAGATAGAGCATTAATACGCGGTGTTGACGCAGTCTCGTTTTCATATGCATAGTAGCGCCTATCTTGTTTGGGCAACAAAGGATTTTCCGCGGCAATGCTGCGGACGGAACTCAGCTCCGTTATAAAAAAACAAAATTAATGTTTTGTTTGTTCTGCGCGTCTTGTTCTTTCATTTTAGTGGATTAAAATAGGGAGTTCGGGTACGTTCACGAATATAAATCCTGTGATTTATTTCGTTGATTTACGAGTATTGAATCCAGTTCATAACCATTGGCGTACCTTTAGGTACTATTTAAAGAATGGTAGTTGAATAACCCTTAAGATCTTATAATCGTGTAGAATAAGTCGAGTTTACAGATAGAGTGTATGATTAGTTGAGAAATGGTTCATAGTAGCATTCTCGTACTTAGTAAGTGACACAATGATTTGCTAAGATGTCAGGCCATGATGCGATTTTACGACAATTTCTGTGAAAAGGTTCTACGGTGGGTCACGTTTCAGTTGAATCAGTATTATAGTTCGAGTGCGAAATGTTTTTCCACAGGCCAAGCGAAATATAGCGTTATGACAATGTCATAAAGGCGCTGTCATGGAAAAACATTGCGCACTCGAACTATACATATTACAGTTTGATGGTGTTTAATGGCATTAAAATTTGGATTGCATAATTAATGTTTTATAGTTTTTTTTGCACGGCTTAAAAATGACAATTTAAAAATATTTCAGATCTATTTATTACTAATCAATTTTATGACAAAAACGTACTGACTCATGATCATGTACGGATTAGAATAAGGTATGATAAAAATTGGCTTAAGATCTGCCGCGAGGGTTGCATCGGCGCCGGCGCACGTGGCAGTGTTGTTGCAGTGTCGTCGCGGCTAATTGCTGATTTATACTGAGCTTGGTCTGTGGCTCAAGCGATTGACAAGTGGCTATCAATAGTTACCAAATGAGCTAGTTCAGGACAGTTGTTCTATGTCACTTCGTTTTGAAATAGTTTTTAGAAACTGATTTTTCCTAAACAAAAAATGCAATAAGAATTAAAGATTGAATTATTCAACACCCGGAGTTTGTTTAAAGAAGTCTTTGACATTCGTTTCACACGTGTCTTAATCCTTGTAGAAGCCATCGGATTACATTTACATGATATGTATCATACGTACGTAGGGTACTTAACTATGAAACAAGTATTTCAATACCCGGAGTTTGTTTACAAAGAGTCTTTGACATTATTTTCATACGTGTCTTACTCCCTGTAGGAGCCATCGCATAACAATACTTGTACTTAGTATGATATGACATCATATTATATGTACTCAAATACAAGTAAGTATTTTGTTATTAATTCTATCAGAATAGCGAAGACGCTGGTAGAGCTTATTACCAAAATAACTCAGCAAGAGCCAAATATTTTTATACGATGTCTTGGCCACCAATGAATGTGACCAAAGGGATCTTGATATCAAAGAACCATCGTTGTCAATAGCCAGCGGAAATTCTCTAGTATGAAATGTAGCTTTTTTGGGTAACTAGGTAATAAGATGACGATGCAGTAAGATGTAAGAGAAAATGTTTCTCACTCTTGCTACTGAGCGCGCGCCCTCTTTAAACTTGACGCCGGCGCTCGCGCCTATGCCCGCATCCGCACCCGCTCCCGCCGCCGCTCGTGATTTGCGTCGTCGCCCGGAGGCGGCTGCGTCACACGCCTTTGCCTTAACCAAACAAACGGCACTAAGTTTAACCGCGGCTTAGGATCGCTACTTCACGTTGCTAGTGATAAATTTTATTACATTCAGCTTGGCATGATTGTGTAGGTACTTACTGAATTTATTTTAAACTGCAGTAAAAATTAGAAACTGTAGATAATATATAAATACTATATTATGTCTCAGAAAATAAATTCTTTAGTTGTATTCGAAAAAATCAATCAGTTAACTCATTGGCTTTTTGTATTGCGAACATTTTCTACCGAATGTAGTAACACAACGCATCAATTTAAAACAACCTTCTTCAATTAAAGATTGTTTCAAAACTTTGAAAACACTTTGACTATGTTGAATGTTATCGACTCAGGAGATACATAAAATAAATATTGTTTTATTTATCGAAAAGATGTGTCCAAATAAACACGAGTCAAGACCCGAGAGTGCCTGGCTGACACCGATCTGTTTAGTTTGTATTTTAAGCTAACCGAGTTCTGGAGAAATATCAGCGTTCCTGGAGATTAAATCAAGGATTTAAACTTCGCAATTAAATTACATGATGACTACATAATTTAAATTAGACATCTGAGTACTAGTCAGTGCCATCTTTAATTTTATGTCATTAGATGTGACAGCAGGGTGTCTTCTAGTTGGTATTAGCATATCATATCAAACACTAGGACATTTACCTAACCAATTACGTATAACAACAAAGCAGAAATCTATCAATGAAAGTACATATTATTTACGCGCTGAAAACAAATCCAAATGTTACTAATGAGATTAGCAGGTAAATATAGATAGGTAGGCACTTTCAAATAGCCCACTAAGAGCCACCAAAATAATTTTTTATTGCGTATTAAATCGGTGTCAAACTATTGACGGTTTCTTAATAGCCGTGATTATGTTGTAATGTCTTCAAGACGTAAACAGTGTAAGCCCACAGCGGCGCAGCGGTAAGGGCTCGTTAGAGGCTAAACGTTGTTAAACATTGGCTTACCCCATGTGCTCGCCACATTGCACTGCGCTGAGGTTATCCGGTACCGACGTAACCCGACCTCATACTTTAAACCACTATCGGACAACGCACATTTTTCTCCAAACTTATGGCAACAAAAAAAAATACAACTAAGAACATTTTTGACCATATTATTTTGACGTGTTCAATCGGAGCTCTTGCCTTGATTCCCAACTGATTAATTTGTCAAATGTTTCATTACCCAACTGGTTTATTTTCTGAAACTGACTATTCAAGATAATATATTTATATATCAGGACTATCCCGTAGAACCCTATAGTTAGGTTAGGTTACTTTTATAACAATCCTGAATAGATTACAGTTTCAGAAAAAAAAATAGTGGGAAATGAATCAGTTGGGAAAAATATATGTATGTAGTTGGGAAAAGGCAGAGAACCGTTCAAAAGTCGTTCGTTTAGGGGAATTCTTCTACGTGAGTTTTTTCCGTAACACCCCAAAACGTTTAGGTATGATTATGACTAAAATTCAAACACAGTGAACCTAAACAGCAGGGACACAATTAACGGGCTATCTCCAAGAACGCTCACTTACGTGTATCCATTTACCTACTCTAGTAATAAAAGTTTAGAGGCTGATGTTCTATAACAAATTGTGTGCAAGGAAAACAATACAATTATCCTTTAAGCGCGACGGCGCGGGAAAGTCGGCCTTGTCCCACAAATAATAGGAGCACAATTTGACATTCAACAAGTAAGCTTTTCTTTCTGCGGTGCCTGTATTATGGGGCGATGTGTTTATACAAGGGATATTTGTGTGTGTATTTAATGTTAAAATAAGTCTACCCACCGAAATTAGGCGTGGAGGCTAAATCCAAATTGCAGCTGTTTGCTCTCCGGCCGACGGGGAACAGGGAGGAAGCGAATCGAGCGACTCCAACTTATCACATCAGTAATATAGAGCAATCATTTTTTAATATATTGTGGAAACTTGACGAATTTTCAGAAAATTAAAAAATCAAAAAAGAAACATGGCACCAAAGTTTTTAAGTAATAAAAACTGACAAGAAGGTTTTAAGAAGTTACTTCGAATTATCAACTACTTATAGGTATGTAGGTAGGTACTTTTGTTTTTTTTTTATTTAGCAATAGAAATAACATATTAATAACAGCAATTTTTAAAATATTTAAGTACTTCAACGCAATAAGTAACTGCAAGTAACAATCAAATACAGTGCGATAGTTTTGCATGCAGCGTCATTATACACTTTTAAAACCGTGTTTCAGTGAAAAAACCCATGAAAATTGTATAGGTAGGTATTTCTTACTCTCCAAAAACTAAGTTTAAAAAAGTATGCAACGCATTTCAAATATACCTGCCTAAACAATGATTAAGTATTTCTGCAGCCTTGACGCTTGCAGAGGAATTATTGTACAAATTTGAGGGAAAAAATATTTCAGGCCAATATTGGAATGCGACGATTTTTACTTAAATAAAAGAATAAGGAAGTAATGAGTCTTAACTAAAGTGTTCTTCAGTTGATATTTTGTGTTTGTGTGTTTTAATTTAGCCCGTTTAATTTAGCTGTAACCACGTTATGAACACAAGCAAAAAGTGAAGTGTCATAATAAATTGTGCGCGATGACGTCAATCACACCATGAAGGGGAGCAGCGGGCAGTTTTTTATTTCCACCGCGTTGCTCAATTAACTCGGCTCCTTTGAAGTGCGAGTGCGCAAGTTCGCAGTCCAAAGAAAGTTGTCGACGTTTCCTTCGCGTTATCCTGCATTTAGAGTTATATAGAGCGAACGGTGAACTTACAAAAATGATAGTACCTACTTTTGTTGGAAAGTTGTTAGAGTAATTGTAACGAAATCACGCTTTGTATCTATTTTTCGAGTTTTCTCCCAAACACAGTGGCGAGTTTACACATTTGCCGCCGATAGGCTATTAAATTTTTGCCGTTTCTACTAACCTCTGCACTTCGCTACCTAGCCTATTTATTAGGTACTAAATTGTATTAAAACTATTGGAATATTTCGAAAATACATGTTCACAAAAGGTTACTTTACAAAACGCTTAGTTGAAGTACCTATTCGGTATACCAGCCCGAAACACAGGATTTCCTAGTTCGTGATCATGAGTTGCTTCACTTAAATTTATAAAGAAAATTTGTACGTATTACCTAAGTTATTCTGTAAAAATCAACTTTTGAATAAATTATCTTTATCTTTTTTTGTACTAAAATATTGTAAGTGTAAGTGTAACTATGTAGGTACTCTCCGAAAACAATAACTTTTTTTTCTAACCCAATAAAAACTTAAGCCTTATTTGCCGCCCTAGGCTCCAGACTACTCAGCCTGCTGGTAAATCCGCCACTGCCGAACATGTTTGTATAATATTATCAAGGGAGACACCGAGGATATTCTTGAACGGAATTCCATTCTACTAATATTGAAAAACTACCAGAAAGTATCATTAATTTGACTGTTTTCATCTCCACGGCATTGAAAAAAGTTCGAAACAGTCAATCAATTTAAGTCCTAAGCCACCATAGAACCTTGTCATTGTTACAATTAACGTCATTCAATAAACATTGTTATAGACAAAAGTATTTACTACGATAAGATTCTATGGTGGACTAGGCCTCAAATTGGTTGATTTTAAGATCTTCATTCATTAGGACCCACACGACACGAAGAGGACGACCCATTTTTCCAGTGCATTTATACTTAGGTACCTACCTACCTAGTAGTAACGTAGTGCTAACAATAATCGTCATTTTTTTCAGTGATCATGACGATTATTTTCAATACATTATCAGTGTCGATTATTGGTGTCACTAAGTTAATAGTCCTCGTTCTCCTCAGTGACTACTGAGTTAAAGTCCAATAAATATTTTTAACCGTACTTATACTTATACAGAAAATAACATTCGGGTGAAGCAGTGAAGTGTTTTTTTCGCCCACCGTATCCGCAGTAAGTTAAGTGTTGCTGAAAATCTCGAACTAAACTCAAACTCTTTATTAAACACTTATTCACGAATCAAATCATGACCAAGGCCGCTGCAATGTGATTGATGCTGCAGTGTGAGTATGGCAGAAGGGTCTGGAAGTGCATCCTTCCCCAACTATTAAACAATTTACCGTTTTCAATTGTGAAAAAACCGGCCAAGTGCGAGTCTGACTCGCGCACGAAGGGTTCCGTACAATTATCTATAAAAATCACGTTTGTTGTATGGGAGCCCCCTTAAATATTTTTTTTATTTTAAAATAATGATTTATTTTTAAAGTCAATACATAATCAAATATTCTGTGAATATTTCAAGCTTCTACCTGTTGCCGTTATCAATATCGAGCAAAAACGAGCAAAAAAAATCACGTTTGTTGTATGGGAGCCCCCTTAAATATTTATTTTATTCCATTTTTTAGTATTTGTTGTTATAGCGGCAACTGAAATACATCATCTGTGAAAATTTTAACTCTCTAGCTATCACGGTTCCCGAGATACTGCCTGGTGAAAGACGGACGGACGGACGGACGGACGGACAGCGGAGCCTCAGTAATAGGGTTTCCGTTTATACCCTTTGGGTACGGAACCCTAAAAACTTGAAAGTAATAACAGTAAATAAATTAAAAGCGTGATTAAAAGATTTTATGAAAGATATATTTGAGAGGGAAGGGATCGATGCGCACTAAGACTTAGGTTATACATATGTAAGTTAAAACAAACAACTGCATGCATGGGAAATCATGGTTTATATAATAAAATTACTATCTACTCGTATTGTATGTACTTAGACTAATTACGCGTGAGCAACTCAGTCTTTCGCTAACCGAGGCCACGCAAAATCCTTAAAATTAGGATTAAGGATAAGAACTCATTTTGCATGTTATGTAAAATGTTCTTTGCTTGAAATAAACAACTTAATTTTTTTTTAAACGTACTTACATAGACTTAATTTCAGTACTTTAATTAGTTCGTAATTAAGTCCCGAATAATATTAGTTATTAGGCATGCTCATCTACATAGCGCATCTTCCTCGCACAGCTACACAGCTTAGCATTGGTGGAAACGGTCACACAGTTGAACGGGCACCCTTAGAGCCCCGCATTACCTCTTCGGCATGGCTCTACCGCTTCTAATGAAGAAGATTCCACATAACTACTTATACACCATAACTAATATCTAATTATAAGAAAATTCCATTTTTCAAATGAATTCGTTATTCTCCTGGTGAACCCTTTGATGACACTTTAATCCCCCGTGCATATTGAATCAGGTGTCGGCATTGGCAGGCGGCATATTCGCATGGCGTTTGATCCAGCGGGCGAGGACGGATTGATGCGCAGGAGTCACAGAAATCAAGATCCTGTTTCCTACTTTGAATTTATAACACTTACGCAAACCCACATCCGCTGTGAACAATATTAATTTCGAAGAAGTTGATTTAATTTTAGGCAAGCGGTCACCATTATAAAAAACGATATTTTTTGTAATCTCTGCCTGACTGATTGATGTCCTGACTATGGCGGTTAGTTATAAAAATTGTCTTTGGAACCAATTAATTCGGTCCATTTAGGAATATTCAAAAAGCTACATAATTGTTTATTGTTTTATGATTACCGATGTGTATAAATAGACACTCAAAGTCATTAACATACCTACTCACTGTATGAAAGCTGAAACTAAGGGGGTTAAAACGCTCGAAACCTACCTACCATACCTCACAATAGCAAGAAAGTTAAACTATTTTTTCACTCGACACAGTTTGCTTGGACAGTTCCCGCGAACACCGCCCGCGTACATAATTATCCATTTCTATGTTTATTTGTTTCGCCGCAATAAATTAAAAGTTAGTATCTCTAACTCAATAGCCGTCTCATCCCTAGTTAATTTACAGATACCAGTCTCAATTTAACAACACCACAAAGGCATGTAAAATATGCTGATCCGTTCGCTGTAGAATTGGTGATGGAAAGGGGTGGCGGTCGTGGCGCGGCGCGATAGCGTTGCGTGAGCGCGCGGCGACAATGCGGGCGGACCTGCACTAATCCACGCATTGTCGCCTATTGTCTGCCGTGGGCGATGCCACGCGGCCACGTCGCGCTAGCGCTTGCTCCAATTGAAAATTAAAACAGACAAGTAGTCAATTTTATTTCATTCATAAAACTAAAAGAAACTCGCGGAAGCACGGCGACTCTCCACAACAATGTAATATGTACATCAATATATCTAAATAGTTGTGATTAATTAGTCGTTTACTGAAATAAAGGCTTAGTTTCCCATTTCCCATGGTCAAAAGTATCCATTTGAAACACAGATCGTTTGTCACATAATGCCTTATTACTAGGATATTATTAATTAATTAAGGAAGATAAGGTAAAATACGCAGCGACTAAAATGCTCTTAGTAGCAAGAAATTATCAAAACTGGATGAAAATTAAGCCGCATATTTGACGAAGGTCTTTGTTTACTCAACTGATGACGTGAATGGTGCCGTAAGGGATTCATTAAGAAATATTGCTGAGAAAAATCTTTCATGTTGGCGAGTACGTTTACAAACTTATTATTGCTAATAATTATTCTTTTTTGGGTCGTATTGATAGCTGCCTACAGATGTATTTTGCGTATTCTGTATCGTTGTGACTTGACAGCAAATATGGGCAAAAAACGCGGGTCCGGAGGTCCGGAACGGGATGAATGGTGTCAAAATGACATGTCAGTTTAATTTTTTGCATTTTTTTATTGTTCAGTGACGATGCACACTTGTTTGTCGTTTAAGCGTTAAATAAGGCAAATTATGAGTGATGCCGATGTGATTATCTAAAAAATTCAGACAATCATGGCGGTAAAAAGTTTTCTTAGTAGATAGACTAAGGTAGGTACGGCGAACCATATTAGACTTAAAGTGACAAATTTAGCAACTAACGATAGGCTTATTTTCGGCTTATTATTTGGATAAGGCTATTTTTTATCACCCACAAAAAAATTCCACATGGCATACAATATGTTGCGGACAACAGATCATCATCATCATTTCAGCCGTAGGACGTCCACTGCTGGACATAGGCCTCCCTCATTGATGCCCAATCACTACGGTTGGAAGCGGCTTGCGTCCACATTAAACCAGCGGCCTTTATCAAATGCAAATCGTCCGTCCATCTCGTTGGTGGCCGTCCCACGCTGCGTTTGCCAGTAATTGCCAGTGCGTGGTCCCCATTTGAGAACTTTTTGGCCCCAACGGCCATCTGTTCTGCATGCTATATAGCCTGCCCAAAACAGCTAGTCAAAAGTATTCCTGTCGATGCAATTTATTCGTTTTCATTTATCAACTATAAAACTTTAATTATTAATTTGTGTGCTAAGATTAGCACTCTAAAACTTAAATTTAACCTCCACTATACTTACTATCCGAAAAAATATTTTTACTTTAGCTTGAGCTGTCGAGCCCATAGCATCATAATCATCCGTTTGTAGTAAGAATTTACAAGGATTGCTTTGCTACCCAAATGTCATCACATCATATTGATTATCCGGCTTACTTGTGCAGAATATGAAATACTTAACATTTGAAAAAATCACGCTTTTCGTGCCAACTGTTTTTTTACAAACAGGAGCTTCATTTTTTTTATTTTTACGCGACCAGATTTTAGGGCCCCGCGGAACAAATTAAATGAAGAAAAATAAAGGTCTAAGTCGAAGAACACCTACCTGCAAAAATGCAGAGACCACCAACAACAATATAAAATAAAATACTTGCTTATTGTTAACAAATTGATTTAAATGGGATGCGTAGAATGTAACGTTTAAATCGCAAACACAGGCTCCGTAAAAAAGTTTCAATGTGTAGATGAGCTGATCTCAAAACGGTATACAGCTCTGCTGCGCCCTTTTTAAAGTTTACTATTGTTTAGATTGAGGGTTATAGTGGGAGATAGTAAGTTGGTAATGCATTATTGTTAGTTTTTGCGGATTATAGTGATCCCGGTATTGTGCGGCGGCCGGGAGCGCGAGCGGGATTATTTGCCACATTACCCTTAGACTCAATTTCGAATTTCGACGCCGCCGGCATCCACGCAAACTGTCAATTGTTGCTCACTTATACTACCTATACTGTAGGTATCTTTGTAAGCTGCCTTTGTGCAAATGGTGAACTTGATTCAATGATTTGTTTTTGAGGCAGCGGTGCCTTTAAAACGTGAGAAATAACAATGAGTAACACATTTGGCATTTTGTTTGCTCTCTATTGAGTGTGGAGTTGCCAATACATTGCTGTATTTTAGTATTTATACAAATACTATGGGTGTTAGATTTCAAACAAATCACCATGTTTAAGACAATTACTGGTTGCTATTAATGATATAATTATACCAATGGTAATTATACCATTAATAAACAGTGGGCTAGCTACAATAATCCTGCATGTAAGCAAAGCATGTGCGAGTTCTTAGCGGTTTTGAGATTTTTCGTCAATTTTTTGAGTGTGTACAACACATGATCGTGTTCATGATCACTATGATTAGGGAATTATTGTCATCATTGTTACGATTCCTGACACCAGGAACCAAAATGTTCAAATACTTTTTCAGAAAACGTCTGCACCTTCACTCTTGAGAACGACATAATTTGGTGAAACGATTTACGACTTCCAGATTGCGTAAAAACACGTCTATAACAAACTAAACAAACACGGGCAGCGCGTGCGCAGCCGTCTATAAAGCGCAAGTTATCCACATTTAATTACATTCTGGTATTTTTGTAAGTACGGGCGGGACCGCCGGCGACGAGCGCCGCGGTGGCCAGGTCGCCCTGGACACGAGCTCATTTAACTAATTATCTGATTACGTTTTTGGTAACCCGAATCTATTTAGCTGCTAATGCGTTGACTCATTTCTATCGGCATTGGAAATTGGAAACAACTTTACGAGAATTTCTACTTGGGGCGGAACGCTATTTTTATTAAATCGCTCTTTACCTCTGGCACCCATTTTTCCAGATCTAGAGTGGTGAAACTGTCTTGTTAACACGGCCTAATTTTATAGAACTTTGAATTGGATAATGAGGTAAATAAATCGCATTACGTCCAAACTAACACGATGTTATTTGGATTGAAATCAAAACACTGTCAGTTCGCTAATCTCTGTGATTTAGCAGGAATAAAGAATGTCATCTATCCAAAAATTTCGTTTAATCTCACTTAGATAGAACACAACACAAATAAATCTCTTCTGCTGTTTTATACTGACACATGTATTGTCAAACGATTTTTCGAAACTGTAGATCTTCTCTAATATATAAAAATCTCGTGTCACGGTGTTTGTTACCGAACTCCTCCGAAACGGCTTGACCGATTTTTATGAAACTTTTTTCTCCATAATCGTTAGGTCTGAGAATAGGTCGTAGGCTATTTTTTATACCCCTAGGTGATATAAGGCAAAACAACGTTTGCGGGGTCAGCTAGTATTGTTTTAATAAATTCATCGTCGTATTGGATAAACTACTAATAAAATAAAATAGAAATATTAAAAAGTAATTTATAGATATTTGATTTCAAATATTCTTCTTAAATAATACTTAATTCAGCGCTTTACTTATATTACGGTCTTTCCATATATTGTTCATATAGTCGTCAATCACCCTGCGAATACCTAAGCTAAGTTAATTGCCCTTGTCACTAGGCGAACTATACCTATACGCCAGTGAACAGGGAAGGGAAGAGTGGGCAAACATTCCTCTGTCAACCGCTGGGCGCGCGGCGGCAGAGGCAACGCCTGGGGCGGGACTGGCCAAACGAGGGTTGGCGGGAATAGGCAAATATTTGCCCGGAGGGCTGAGAAGCCGCCGACTAATTGTTCTTTAAATACCCCAAGCCCACCCTTCGACAAATATTTTCTAATTCGATTTATTGGAACTAACTCACTCTGCTCTCGTTAGTTTTTTTCGACACTGGTTAATAAATACACGCTGACCCAGCCTCGGCGGGGTATTATTACCAGATAAACAATCGGAACTCCATTTTGTGGATTAATATTTGAATAACTAACTCCATGGCAAAGTCGACAACGAATGTGGAATACAATGTTGACCATGACGTTAATGTTCAAAAGTACCTATCGATTTATCTACTTTTGTCGTTGATTGTGTGGTGCGTAGGCACGCACTGTAGGTAACCGGTAAAATAATAAACCAATATATTGTAGGATGTTGACATTGAATACTAAATTGATTAAAACGTAAGAAGCATGAAAAAATATTGTAATACAAAATGTAGAGCTATTCACAGTCAGTCGTAGCTACCTAATCAACGTTTCAAGGGTTTATATCGTATCAAAATAGAATAAATAAGTACACGTAAAATTCAAAAACAGAAAAGGCTTTTGCGGTTTTGTTAGATATCGCCTTATATCACGCTACTTAAAAAAACGTATCGTGGATTATGTAGAGCGCGTATATATACTCGTAATGTATTTATTTTTTTCACTTGGTTTAAGTAATGAGTACGAATGGTAAAATTCAACTTTTAATATTTGAGTCAAGCCATAAACAACCAAACATTACAAGTTAAATAAAATCTTGTAAAAACAATTAATTGTTTCGCGGGGAACCTTTCAAATCCGGTAATCTTGTAACAATAGACGGAACGTTGCGTTTCTCAAGATTAACTGTGGCACTATTTTTAAGTTAACATGAAAAATGGAATGCGAGACCATTATGTGAACAGATCGACGCCTGTTCGACTGTCAGCGGTGCTATTTCTGACGCATCTATTTGTCACGGATGTCTAATTTGTGTTCAGTTCAAGTAAAACAGTTATAATTAGACTTGAACTATTTTCTTGTAAATGAAGAGCATAGTAACCATAACGAGCAATTCCTATTTGTTGTGGAAAAAACAGTATTTTTTCTTGTTTGATCACTTGATCAGTCAAAATGTATGGTTCAAATAGAGATAGTTTGTGATGGATGACAAATGTAATGATGACATTGATAACTGAATAAGCTACTTTGAACAACTAGTAACTAACTACCAAGATTATCACACACGATGCACGCCACTATCCGTATCACAAAAGTATTGACGTGTATCGCAGTAGGTATTGTAATAAAACTAAGTGGATTTCTAGATTATCAAATCAATAATAGTGTCGCGTAACGTAACAGTGAGTGTGAACATGCCTTTACAGGGTGATGTTGTTAGTGTTGTGTGCTACCCTACATTTGACAATGGCAATAAAAATGACGATAAAAACGTGGGTAGTTGTGTGCCAGATTCGTCGAGCAGTCGTGCGAGCAGAGCGGTGGCGCACAATGCGCGTTTGGCAGCAGCCACCGTGGCGTGTGCTCCAAGCTCCAAGAAGGAGAGTTACAAATTAGCCTGAAGACGTGAGTTATCCGCATTGTTTCCATTATGAATGAGTTTGGACCTCGCAAAAGCATATGATTCAGTTTCTATACCTATTCTATTGCAGAAACTCGAATCTTTAGGTATTAGAGGGACCCAACTAAAATTATTAGAAAATTATCTAGATGAGCGCACTCAATGTGTAAAAATTGGCACAACGTTTAGTTCTGATTTGGAAAATACATCTTTTGGCGTGCCACAGGGAGGTATTTTAGGCCCCACTTTATTTTTAATTTACATAAATGACCTTTGTAATCTAAAATTGGATGGTGGTAAAATTATTTCATATGCTGATGATACTGCCTTGTTATTTTCAGCAGGCACCGAAAGAGAGGTTTATATACTTGCTCAACAAGGTTTCATGTAGTGAATAATTGGCTTCGGAGCCACATATTAACACTAAATGCGGGAAAAACTAATTGTGTACAATTTTCAATGCGCAAATCGAAGTTAACTAGTCCAATTTACAGTAATTGCCCACCAATGTGAAGTCTCCCGTACTAACCCGTGTAATTGCCCAAACATTGCAATGACTAATAATATTAAGTATTTAGGTGTAATATTAGATGAAACACTTTCTTTTAGGCCTCATATTGAAGCTTTAAGTGGCAGAGTCCGTAAGTTAATATATATGTATATTCAAAAAATTACGTACAGTCATGGATTCGACAACAATCAGACAAGTTTATTTTGCCCTATGTCAATCTATATTAACTTACTGTATTACGTCATGGGGTGGCACGAATAAATCGGTTTTACTAACCATTGAGAGAGCACAGCGAGCAATTCTAAAGGTTTCTACAAATCGCACTTATCTTTACCCTACTGACCTTCTATATAAATCTTGTAATGTACTAACAGTTAGACAATTATTTATAATGAGCACAGTTCTTAAACAGCACGCTGCACTTCCCTTTAACAATGAAGCTACAAAAAAAAGGCGTAAGGATTTAGTTTGCCCTCCTAATATTAATAAAAAACATGCCTTCTCCTCCAGATTTTATGTATTCCTGGCACCACTGCTGTACAATAGATTACACGCTAAATTAGGCATAATACTCTTTTAATTATAATAAAACCAAAAAAATTCTCCAAGAAGATCTTCTAAAAATGTCTTATGAGGATTCAGAAAAGTTATTGGCTGTCCTAAAATAAATAGGATTAAATAGTGTTAAGGTTATTTTAAGTGCTTATTTTAGAACCAAAAATGTTTTACAACTTGTCTTTTATTCAAAATCTACTTAAAAACATTTGCGTGTAGGTATTTTGCATTTGATTATTTATGTTAGCATTTTAAGTCCTTTTTTACCTGAAACACAGGATTTTATTTTATCCTAGTTCAGGGTGTGTATTATTTGCATTTTTTTTACTGTGTTTGTTTATCCTTTTAGTTATATTTGTCAAATACGATGTAAAAGTTAATAAAGATTATTATTATTATTATTAGTCTCACGGTAGTTTCAAGTTCAAAATAGTATCACGATAATAATTGTAATTTAAACCGTGTCACTGAAACCTCAACTAAATATTTTGGGTATTTTAGCTAAGAAATTTCCGTTTTGGACGAAATGGGGAATGTTTTTACCTGAAAATATTTAGTATGAAATACTGAAAATATAATTTGTAAGTTGTGAAAAATTGGGCGACATTCGAAATACATTATAAGTAGTACTACAATTATATAAGTAGTACAGTATATACATATGAGTATAAAGAATTTCACCACTTTTGAATGTTATTTTTGAGTAAACTACTACTAGCGTAAAGTAAGTACTTTCGAAGACATAATGCAGTGATCGAGTTCAATCTACAATTAGTGTTCCCTGAAACGGCTGAGCCGCACCCGTTTTCGGATCTGTCAGTCGACGTCGGCCTTCGGAACTCCACGCTCTGCATTCGGCATTCGACGATCAACGCTCGGCTTTCGCCGGTCTGCGAGCACCGACGCGACTCGACCGCCTGCAAACTGTCATTACAAAAATAGTGGCCCCAGAAAGGGTAGCCCGAGACACAGCCCATATGGACTCGAGTGTTGTGCCACACATCATGTTTTTTTCATTTCTTTCTCTGTCATACAAAATGCTGCGCTCGTAAGAGTTATAAATAATAGTTGGTAAATAAGCTTCTATAATCCAGAAAATTCTTAATTTAATGATTCTTCTTTAACAAAATTGTGATCATTTTCATTTAACGTAGGCACCTTGATTCTCAAAATTTTGATAAAACGAAATAGGTATGTCTGAATGAATAATAAGAAATTAAAATAGTATGAGCTACCTTATCGGCGTGTTTTGTTTTCAATCACCCACATTCCCAGCTAAGCATTATTAGGGAAGTTTATTTTAGACCCGCTGTATTTATTTACTTAACAAGTGGTTTGTGATCCGAACGTAAACCGGAGCGTCTCCGCGGCGAGCCCGCCCGGTGGCCTTACGTTTCCGATTCACCGTATCACCAACAAAACATCTAAAAAATTACATAGATACCTACGTAAACCCTGAAAATAACACACTTCATTTTGTACGCGCTGTCAAATGCAAACATAATTACTTGCCGCTGCATGGGAATCCACCTACATAATGTTCATATAGGTGCGTAAACATGATTTTAAATAAACATTTTTGCACCCTATTCAATATACGTACATTAAATTATTAGCATGGAACATGGCTCGTGAAACCCTGTAGCTGAAGTAAGATATCACAATCAACATCTAGATATGTTTCTAGTTAAATACTTAGTAGATAGCCTGTAATTCGCTAAATCCATAATCCAACACTCAATGGTTTTAATAAAAGTGCAGTAACAAATGAAAAATACAGCATTCAATCTCGTAGCGCGGTGGCAAGTTCCGTGCCAAATTAGACTCGATAAACTAAATATTTATCTAAGTTTCAATATAAACGTAGGAGGTGAGGATAACCGTCAAATCAAATTGCTTCTGACTAGACTGCGGGTGGCGCGGCGGCGAGCTCCGATATCGAGCTTTTAAACTATTTCAGATAACACTTTTGTGTGGTTGTATCGCATAAATGAAAGATAACTTTATTTTTGAAAATGGTGGTGTTGGCAAATGAAATATTAATTTCCTATCTAGGTAAAAAAAATCTGATTGATTTTCTGGCCAATTTATTGACGCCAAGTCTAAACCTCTGGACTTATCAAGCTGGCATTCATTTGGCACAGTACTCCCTTTAAGATGTAGGCAAACAACTACCTAACAGATATCTAAATATTTCCACGGGTTCGGGATTTATGCAAAGATGTCGAAGCAACGAGCACAAGATAGTTAATTTAGTATTCTTAATGCTTCTGTACAAGACTACAGCCTATATCAGACCAATACCGATTGAGAAAGTCCCCGAGTTCTATCACTATCAATCAACGTTTCTTACACATATGCCCACTCGTTGAGTATTGATTCCCTTGACATTCTAGCTAGTACATGGCATGCAATCAATAGTGAGCGCAACAGAAGTACGATGTGTCTCATATTAATTACTGTTGACCGAGCTATTGACGTCTCCAATAAACTCGGAATGACAGCTGTGACAGGCGAGGCGTTTCAGGGAGGGGAGTAATTTTAAGGGCGTGGACGCCATGTTGGCTGCCGGTTTCCCTTCTAACGTCCCCTTTAAGTACACCGTAGCCTGTAGCCATTCACTGTTATGCTTCGGGTTATGGTCATAAAAACAAGAGAAGTTCGGTTCCGATAGATATAAGCTCTGCCCAGCGGCAATTCAAATAATTGATATTATCACTTACTAGGGTTAGTTTTGTTAGTGTGATGGGTCCTATTCCTATTGTTCATAATGTAGTTTTTTTGTTAATCTACTAAGCATCAACTTTTCCTGAACTTTCATGTCGTACTAATACTATTCCAATCAGCAACGTCGAACAAAATGTCCAGTGATAGTTCAGAAGTTTCAGGATTTATTTTATTTTAAAGGCGCTTATGCTGAACTTATCCTTCATTTGAGAAACCTAACAATTATCTGGTCCTCAGCGTATGTATGTGCATATGTTTTAGACAAGCGTATTTAATGAACTTATTGTGAAGCCAATTAATTAACAACAATTCGTGAGGGAGAGAGAGAGAGAGAGAGAAAATTATCGCAATTAAAGCAAATGCCACACCACCGGTTTGTTGATTTGTGAATATATCCGAGGAAGAAACTCGTTAGCTTATCTAAGTAGTTATTAGTGTGTGTAGCTTTAGTTTAGGTATCTACCTACCCCCACATAACAAGTTGAATTGTGAGACCGAGTTTAATTAGTTTCTAGGAACCATAAACCATCATTCTAGATCTAGAGTCTAAATAATATTTCTAATTTATTCCTATTGTACTTACACTTGGTTTTTATTATGGTTTAATTATTTATGATTTTCTTTTAATAATATGCTCTTTCAAAAATGTCAACTAAGTTTACTACCCAGTATCTATCAGGTATTTATTTTAGCTAAGTTTCTGCAGGTTACCTGCTCTTTATTTCACTTAAAACAGATAAAACTTTACGAATTGTAAATCGTCTTACAATTTATTTATGTACCTACTGCTCTTTTTAGCATAATATTTTATCGCTGAACATTTCGATACCTATCCAAATATTTCGATACCCAACTCGTTTCTGAGTCAGATTTACTTTTATTTCAACATTGATATTGCCACTAAAGTTTTAAAGGCAATAAATTTATTCTTTAATACGGAGTTCCCTGAAACATTGAAGCGCACGGTCGTTACTTAGGTTGTCGGATTATTTTCTTATGTGTATGATACATGACTGCGCTCAGATGCTTACCGTTCTGAGCACCAGGACTATTAGGGGCATTGGATAAACAACAGGATTATTTACATCATCGCTTCGATTATACTTACTAGGTATGTGCTTACCATTGGGGTTTGTAATATTTTATTCAATGTATACATACATCTTCAGCGACAAAGAACTGATTCAACATGACTGAACTTTTTACATAATGTAAAATTTCACGTCATTTACTGTCTTCTGTACCTACCTAAGTGGATTCTCAGAAATATTATTTCTATTAGTAGCTTCGTTGGTTATTTGACAAAAACACCTTTCAAAACTAACGTGAAAGTGTCAAAATGTTACAAAAAACTATCCATATACAGGGCTATTCACTTTACATACAAAAGAAAAAACTACTTGTAGAAATATGCACACGACTAGGTCATATTTAGTTGGGTATATTTATGTATGCCAAGGCCAACTATATTACATAATCGTACCCACCTGATTGCACAAGAGTTACCATGTAAAACAAATATGCTTTGTGCCAATAACAACATGGATGGGTATAGTAGAAAAACAATAAACACAGTGTTAGTTCACTGACCGATACCGGAGCAGGCTCCTTCATAATACATCGTGTAGGTTACTCTGCCAAAATAATCACTCCACACAATGAAAGCGACTGCAGCATTGTGAAGGAGTTGGTTTTCCCCTGAAGCTGAAAGAACGCTGAAAATATTGGCCGCTTTTTAAGAGTCTTCCATGTCTAGGACTTGTAATTAGGGCAGGTTCTAGTATCAACATAATTACTGTAAGTGGGGACATGTACATATCTTTTGGTTTAGGTTTTTGCAAAGATCACATAATTATGATTTCAAGAGTAAAAAATACTTTTGATATTTATATTTTAGTATTTACTACTACTACAGAACAGTTTCTTTGGTTTTTACAAATTTGGCGATGACGTAATTTATTTACGTTGGAGTATGATTGGTTGTAGAACGATACGTGTGTAGCTTAGGTGTGTCAAAATTACGACACCCCCCGTCGCACAATGACCTATTTTACGAACGCAAAATGACCTAAACGCAAATTGACCTAAGCGCAAAATGCTCTAAACGCAGAATGCCCTAAACGCAAAATGCCCTAGACGCTAAATTCCCTAAACGCAAAATTCCCTAAGCATATCATTATTACTCGTTACTTATGTGTCATATCATAAGTACTATCTCCTCCATACCAAATTTCATGTAACAGACGCACTTTAGAGTTTATAATATTAGTATGGATTTTGAGAATTTATGTTTTGAGAGTAACCATTTCAATCGTAGACTAAGTATGGATCCTAATCCTATCCTATGAAGTAATATCCACAGATCATCCTCGCTACAATATACGTTTAGGGTATTTTGCGTTTAGGACATTATGCGTGTAGGTCGTTTTAAGCTTAAGGTATTTTGCGTTTGGGACATTTTGCGTTTAGGATATTTTACGACTTTAGGACAATCTGCGTCTAATCCAAAATTACTTACTTACATCAGTTTAAGGGAAATATAAACTACAAAGTAAATTATTTACCCACTGGTTTATTTTGTACATCATGCTAATAACCAACAACATTACTCGGTTACCTGAGCAAATAGCGTAGCTATGATTAAACCTACAGTTTTATACCCAAACATTTTACTTATATGTTGTCAACTGTGCCAACTTTACCTTCCTAGATATCGGGTGGTAGAGTCTTCCACAGAGTCTGTCCAGATCGCTACTTACTACCCATCTTACTGTCTAATACTGCCGCCAGGCAATAGCACTTACGGTGTTGCGTTCCGACGGGAATAGTAAGACAGTCGGTGAAATTATTGGAACACTAGCTGTTGCTCGCGACTACGTCTGCGAAGAATAGGGGTATAAAAAATAACCTACGACCTACTGAATATAGAGAAAAAAAATCATAAAAATCGATCAAGCTGTTTCGGAGGAGTTCGATAATAAACACCGTGACACGAGATTTTTATATATTAGAAGTAGATGACGTTTCCACTCTTTATCTTAAAAACTACAATGCTAATTATTCACTCTTTAAAATGAAGTACGAAACAATTTTGATGAATGTCATTTTAGGTAAATATGGCAAAGATGCTAGAGCCGATATTATCGAGTTGCTAGACTTGCTAGATGCATGATTGACGGTCATCGCGACGCAATTCTGATACTAAAACATATTTTCAATATTATGGGCTCCGCGCGGGTGGCGGCATGTCAACTGAAGTTGTCAACACTCAGGTACCTACAACCAAACATGTAGAGCCCTGACTACGCATTATTGCCTCAGGCATAAATCAAAATAAGCTAGATACGAGGGTCTTAGCTTTTGGTGGTCATATCTTATTCATTGTTGTGACCAATCTATCGTGCTCCTTGAATGAGCTCTTCAAATTTTTTGTTAACCTTGGAATGCGAGGTCTAAATCAAGCTACAAGTGCCACTTGTCAATGCCTTATGAAGAATCACTTCGTGATTTTCTGAGACATTTTACCACACACATTCGAATAAAGTATCAAATGGTTGTGCATTTCGATTAAAGGCAAAGTTGATGCTTTATAAAGAAACCATTTTTATTTTTATTTCTTAAAAGTGTACATACATATACATACATATCTGTATTTATTCCATGAATTCTGTGTTCGTTCGGCGGTTTATTAGACGTCTACAAGAAGCATAACCATACGATTAAGTACATGTTTAATTCTTCATTACAGCTATTTCTAGTCTTACATACCTAAGTAAATACAGTACAAGCATAAGTGGCCATTAACTCGTAAATCCGCTAATCGTTAAATAATCAATCGTTAATTAACTTTTAAGTTAACTTTAAAAACTGTTAACTTCCGTTAAACTTCATCAAGTCCGTTAATCGTTACGCCAGTGCCTACTAATTACCAAAAAGACCGCACTAGGTATGTGTTAGTGAGAAAACTGCGAAGAAATTCGATTCATGTGATTAATTGATCGTTTTATTACTTAGCGCCGGCGCTTAAAGCACAGAATAAGTAAAATAGTAGTAACGTGCTTAAAGTGACGAGTGTGTGACAGTGTGACTAGACTAGCTTTTGCCCGAGACTTCGTTCGCGCAGAATTCCTATTTGTGGTAAAGATTATGAAAACTCTTTAAATCAATAAAACAAAAATCCGGCCACGGCAACATCCAATCATCCATCATTATCATCATCAGTATCAGTTAGTGAATATATAAATCACGAAAATAAGCTATCACGTGAGAATTTCAACAAATCCCTCATTATTTTATGCAAAATTTCAGCCTTCTAAGGCTAATGGAAACCACAATTTTTACGGATCCACGGATTAACGATTAGCGTTAACTTGCGTTAAATCTTTCGGAATGTAACGTTTAACGAAGTTAACTTTTTTAGTAACGGATTAGAGATTAACGAAGTTGACTATGTGATTGGCGTACCTACTTAACAAGGGTGACCGTCGTGTGTGCTTGATATAATGGTTAAAGTAGGCATTCGGGAGCAATAAAAATAATCGAGAACATACTAAATACAAATAAACATTTATTGTTTAAATACATTTATGTACACACATTTACGATAATTATCACAAAGTCAAAAGCCAACTTAAGTAGGTAGTCCAATATAATGGATTGATAAATTTTCTCTTACACATAAATTTTGTATTTATTTGACTATTTCAGAATCATAGAGGGATATTAAAGTAAGCCATTAACATCAAACAGAAAGTCATCTCTTAAATTTTTGTTATATTGTATATCTGGGCAATTATAAATAGGAAGAAATTTTAAAGACAGTAATAAATATGTAGGTTCATTGGAAGGGCACTATTATTATCGGTCTTTTAGAAGAAACAAACATATTTCTGATCGACTTTTCGCCTCTACACAAATCGTGAAAATGTACAATGTTTATTTTTTTTACACGGAAATAGATCTGGGGGCACGGCAGTGCCCCCGCCAAGTCGAGCAAAACAAGGTAGGTATAGTATAAATCTTCCCAGGTGAATTTTTCGCTTCGAGCCCTTATCTTTCAAAACAAACGGTATCGTCATAATATTAAGATTCAAATTTAATGTAATGGCACGAAGCGAAAAATTCACCTGGGAAGATTACTATACATGGTTTTAACTAAGGTAGCTATAATTGAGTCAAAAAAAAGTATTTATTGAAAAAACTGAACGTTAAATTATAGATACCGCAGGTGGCACTGTAAACTGGACTAAAATAACGCCACATTCAAAGCTGAACTTGAGATGATTATACATTTGTATACTATTATAAGATAAACCAAAGGTTTTTATTCTTTTTTTATATGGCTACACCCTTCACAGGTTGTACAGTTAGCAGCAAAAGTGGTTGAGCGGTGGTTAAGCTCAAAATGCCCTATCCACCCTCTTACCTTAGCAATAGAGTCGAGCTTAGATCATTTGAAGCTCCACAACTGCTTATCCACTTCTGCTGCTGACTGTACTTTTACATGTGTCGCTCTTACGACAGAAAATATCTGTGTGCAATGTCTAGAATCGCATGTCAGCTACCTTTCCGACCGATTTTTGAAATCACACTATGAAAACACTATTCGAAAATGGTGAAAAATGGTGTTGAGTTTCTAATACAAGTAAAGCAGAAAGTTAGCTTTATTTTTCAATTAGTATTCTTTTGATCCTTAGTTTTGGATCAGTATATTAGACAGATTTTCATTTTTCTCGAATGGTATTTTCAAAGATGTGATTTGTAAATCCGATGTGACCACGTAAACCACGAGTATTTCTACTTAATTTATTGACATCCAGATTTCAACATACTTTTACCGTATTCGGTTGCTAACAATAGGGTGGTTTACCATATATAATAAAGAACAAAATGATAAGTAGTCGTCATCATAAACATCGGAGCAGTCAAGGTGCTCAAAATATCTGAACATGCACGTAGGTAGGTATACGATTGATAATACGGTCATTTTTTGATATTTTGACCGCCTTGAATGCTCCGAGGAAATTTGGAAATAGTACATTGTGTATTAAGGGCGGTAAGTAAGGAATTACGATCGAGGCTCTAGTAGAAGCCCGAAATCGAGACTGAGGGCTTTCTGAGTCGAGGTTCGTAATTCCCGTAGGTACTGCCCGTGAAACATACAATGTTTTTCATCACAGTTGCGAGTAAATAAATAAAATTACACGAACTTGTTTTCTTTTCGTTTCTCCATTTTATAAATTGGTCGTATGCAGCTATATACCGCTCCTTAGACTTCTCCGTCAAAAGATTTTCATTAGGTAATTGTTTTTGCTGCATGGATAAAAAACACACTCTTCGGAGGACGACGACATTTTTTATAACTTTTACTTGTCTTCAAATACAAAATGTAAATAATTATGATATAGCTTTAATACGTCAAGTCAGAAGAATTATTATTGCGAAACACGTGAACTTTTTTTTAAGCGGTTGGCGGGCTTTTTATCCGCACCACAGATTATAGAAATGTTTCGTTCAGAAACGTTAAGGACGAATGCGTATATATACAGCCATGACGGAGTGTAAACAAAAAAACCGGCCAAGTGCCAGTCGGACTCGCGCACCGAGAGTTCCGTACAAATTTATATGTATCTATGAACATCCAGTCTTAGCAGACCCCTGCTCCTAAGCAAAATGTGCGCAGTGTGGGATCATTGTAGATTGGTTACTGATATAGACAGACAGACAAAAAAAAATAATGCTTTTCGCAATTTTTCCTTTATCTGTGCTATAAGACCTTGCTTCGTACCAAATTTCAAGGTTCTGAGTTCACGGGAAGTACCCTGTAGGTTTTGATTCCCTTGCGAGTGTCGAAAATGTGCGTTGTTTACTGATATAGACAGACAGACAAAAAAATTTATGCTTTTCGCAATTTTTCCTTTATCTGTGCTATAAGACCTTGCTTCGTACCAAATTTCAAGATTCTGAGTTCACGGGAAGTACCCTTTAGATATTATTTATTTTATTAGCAGTACGGCTGCTCACCGAATCTAAGATTATTTACAAGCGAAAACAATTCACAGCTCCAAGGGACAGTAGACTTCAGTATTTGATATAAATTTCAGCTTGATACCTTCACGCGTTCCTGAGAAAAAGGGTCTTGACAGACAGACGGACGGACGGACGGACGGACAACAAAGTGATCCTATAAGGGTTCCGTTTTTTCCTTTTGAGGTACGGAACCCTAAAACTCGACGCATTGATACAAAAAACTATTAAAATGGATTATTAAGAACATTAGTTGAGTATTTAAGTAACACGCAGTAAGATTGCAATGAAATTCCTGTTTAGATAACATTTTAAGACCATTTTTCATCTGCGGGCATATAAACTCTTTACTTGAACTCGGAACCTGCATGACTGTGTGCAGGCTACCTACAAATTAAAAAAAAATTAATTACCGACCTTTGGTTTCATGGTAAGAAAAAAGCTCGAGGGTTTTATATGGGGCATTACGGCCAAGTTAACTTGTATGTTTTGATACTGTTTACGTGCAAGTATGATGAAAAAAATATTTTAGTCTTGAAAGTTTTTAAAGTCGCTTTTGTTTTTCAGTGACGAATTACAACACTGAAAATAAATCAGTGACGTGAACCTTCTTATACAAAACACTATGGGACAATTCAATGTATTAGGTACAGTCAACCAATTTGATTCCTAGGCCACCACAGAACCTTGTTGTTGTGACATTTTACGTCATTCAATGAGCATTCTTGTTGACTAATAAGATTATATACTGATACTACGAGTAGGTGTTGCTCGCGACTCCGTCTGCGAAGAATAGGGGTAGGTAGGTATACAAAAAATAGCCTACGACCTATTCTCAGACCTACTGAGTAGGTAGGTAGGTACAGAAAAAAAAGTTTCATAAAAATCGGTCAAGCCGTCTCGGAGGAGTTCGATAACAAACACCATGACACGAGATTTTTATATATTAGATGGTCCCATGGATAGTGGCCTAGGAATCAAATTGGTTGACTGTAATGTAACTAAAGCGTGTAAGGAAGAAGAGGACGGCTCTATATCTAAATCCCTAATGATTATTTGTCCTAATGTAATGTTTGTCCTAATGATCGTTTGTTCTAACTCTTTATATTTAAAATCTATTAATTGTTCTGGATTTTTATAAAACAAACCTAACCTATAGAGTTCTAGAGGATAATCACAAAAAAGTTCCTGAAAAATTCACGGTTTCCCAGAAAAAAAGTGTTAGGACAAACGATCATCAGGACAAACATTACATTAGGAGAAACGATGTTAGGGATTTAGAATGAGACCCGTTTACAGTACATATGTCTTTATCCTCTCTGTGACGAATCTGACTATGAGTAGATGGTTGGTGGGTAAAGCGTTTCAACCGCCGTGTCCCATTATGCTACCAAAATCGAGTACTTATATTTAATAGTAGATACGCCCGTTAACTAAAAACATGGTCACACGCATGATGTGGTGTGTGGGCGCAAACTCGTAATTTGTTCTAGTTTATGGACATTACCAGACATAGGAATCCGCGGGGCAAAATTGTTTGACAAGTAGAGAGTTCCTATATCGATAAACTCAACTATCGATTCGATATACTAGTGAGTTCGAGTTCTATATACTAGTGATCACTCAAGAGTTTGCTTGTAAAAATATATTTTTACTAAGAGTAAAAAAATAATAATAAAATAATAACTAAATACTCTTCTTCGTTTTTAAAAACAATTTTATAATTTTACTCGTCCCAATTTTTTTCTTCGTGAATGTCCCATTTACTATTGTTATAGTAATCGACCAGAATTTGTTCCATATTTTCGGGCGTTAATTAATTAATTATCTAAAGAGGTTGAGATAATATTAACTATTTTGTAGTGTAATAGGTATTACGCCCTACCTTTATATAACCTAGCGATTATTTAAAATATGCTATGTTGAACAATAGAACAAAAAACAAACAATGTTGGGGGCGATCACTAGTATATGGAACGAACACCTATAATTTAATTTGTCGATATAGGAAGTCCCTACCTGTCAACAAAATTTGCCCCGCGGATTCCTATGTCTGGACAATGGACATTACCCTTAGAAAGGAACTGAACAATTACTTTAGGTCGCGGGTGAGTAAAGTATTTTTTTCAGTTCATTGATAGATAACTCCCACCATTGAAAACCTCCGCAAAGTAACGCCTGATTCGCCTGGTGCGATTACCGCTAGAGGTAGACATTTATGATGAATAGGTACGAACGATGTGTGTAGCCCAGTCATCATTAATGTCGAGTCATACCCATTAATATGCAAGTTTATCCACTGATCTGGCAACTCGTCGATGTACTCGGATAACATTTACCTGTATGCGGTGAAATATTCGTCAATAGCTTCTAGATACTTTTATACAGTGTACCGACATGCAGGTGTAGGTACGAGTATTTCTTGAAACTGATGATAACATGCTTGTAAAATATTTTTATGTGTAATTAAGATAGGCTGACTTCATAATTTGACTTCTGAAATCGTAGTGAAAATAAACGGATCACTCACGTCTCAAAACGAGTTTAACTCGACATGTTTCGGGCTAATCCGTAGCCCTTCCTCTCGGAGTCGCACGTCACGGCGGCTGCCAAACGTGCACTAAAATCTTAATTCTGAAATCTTAACGTTTTCTACGCAGTGTGGATGCTATATGTATAAGGGTAGTTCTACTAGCGTTTCAACCGCTATCAGTCTCCTGTCACATAAGCTAGGTACACTTAGCGGGAGGTTTTTATTATAACGATACAGCGTGCCTAGCTTGTGGTATAATTTAAATTTGTTGAAAATTCACGCTAACTGTAGCTCATTTTTACGTATATGCGACAGAAGACTGATAGTGGTTGAAACGCTAGTAGAACTATCCATTAAGCATATATGTATCAGTATCTCTAGTGCTTGGTTTGTACAGTCGGGGTACGAAAACCTTCGTCGGTTATTAAATTCATTCGTTTATCAAGTCATAGTACCTTTTGAAAATGGGAAAAGTCAATGCGATAATCTGATCCTTTGATCTGATTTCCTTTGATGCAGGCAAATATCAACTTTAGGGTCTTTTTTACCCCGACTGTAGGTACATGGCATTTATGGAAGAGGCTTATTGTTGGGAAAATGCTGGCTGGTTGGATTTTTGATCTTAATTCGAAGTCAATTTTGCTTTAGGACTTTCAACAGTATGTCAAACATTCCTTGGCCACAAAATTTTAGAACAATCAACTTTATGCGATACGACAGGCACTTTTTGTTGACTGTACTTTTTACCCCTGGTTACCAAGTACTCGTCAAGACGAACGAACGAACGAACCCAAACTTGATGGGGTTATGTCGTTTTATTACGAAGTTCTTATGGTCACATTCCAACTCCATTTTCAGACCCTAGTTACCATCTAGGATCAAAGTACTCGTCAAGACAAATCAAACGAGCCCAAACTCAATGCGACGTATCGTTTTATTACAGAGTTTCTATGGCCACCTTCCAGCTCCATCATCAGATCAGCTCCATGACATAATAATTTTGCATTGTCATCCAATTTACACATGAGTGCACAATTTCAGCTCAACTGGAAACCGGAAAGTGGGTCAAATTTATCTTGCAAGATTTGACCCGTTGAGAAGTTCCGTTGGCCATGAGCGGTCTTCTTCATCGGGTCCAGTTTACCAAATGATACTTTCTGAATGCAAATACTTCATTTGATGCTAAAAATGTTAAAATCACCATAGGTTTGCCTATAAAATTTGAAGGTTGCCCTCGATTTCTCTAGGATCCCATGATCAGATCTTGGCTTGGTGCCAATGGGACCACCGCAGGTGTATACCTAAGTACTCTTTCAAACAAAAAAATAATTTTGAAAATCGGTTCACAATTAGCGGAGATATCGATGAGCATACATAAAAAAAAGTAAAAAATAAGTTTTCCTTATTTGAAGTCGGTTAAAAAAACCCGCTTTGCTTGCACTTATTAATGAACCAATAATTGGTTTTCGAAAAGATGAGATACAAAATATAGATACCTATTATAAAGATGTTTGTTTTTTTATTTCTCAAAAAAATTTTGGGGTCTATTATAGAACTATTTAGACCGACTTTACTGCCCGTACGTAGTACCTATACATACAATATTGTTGAAAAATCATAATATGACGTGTGTTACTCTAATAAGCTGAACTAAACAGGTGCGCCCAATTTTTTACAGGATGAAATCTAAATGGTGACACAAAATTAATGTTTCTTACTCAGTTAATGCTGGACAATATAATACACTAACTCATTTGTTTTAATTAGTCTTTTTTCTCTTCTCATGCTCTTAAAATGTTACTTTAGTCTCTGCATATCGGGACTAAAGCTCTTTTTTGATCTCTAGGGATTAAAGTAAATTTTTTTTAATTGACTATGGAAACCGCTATACTGCCAATCACGGTGTTTGTGAATGGAGGATTATCGCCATTTTCAGTAACTGGGTATAGACAATTTTAAAGCTTTTCACAGACCGAAGCGCGCTGCGGACGCACTGTAGCGCCCTGCGCTTCGGTCTGTGGAAGCCTTTAGGGCGTGGAAATAACCTCAAAATGACAACTTTATAAAAAATATTTAAAAAATAATAATTTCGTGAAACACATTGAATAATTACGAATATTAATCTATTTAATTATAAAATATTAATGATGAATTCATTTTATTTTGCATGTAAAGAAAGATTTCCTTTAGCTTGGGTGTTTTTTAAATTGTTTTTTTTTAAAACGCTGTCGGCAAAGCAGTTCCCTGCTCTGTCGATAAAATAGCAATCCGCACTGTCGGCAAAGCAGTGCTGGAGTCAACGGTAGATAGAGCAGTTACGTTTGAAAGTTAATATGGCGTGACTTCAAAATAATGCGATGTCAGTTGCATTTAATAGTAAATAGAAAGTATAATTAGATACAATTTAACAAAGAATTGGCATATAGAAAATAAACTTAAAAAGTCGTTTCTTTATTCACGGGTAAGTGTTTCAGTTAACAATATATTTTGTGTGTGAACTTAGATCAATTAGGTTAATTTATTTGCCGATTCTAATGAATGAACAATTATCATTCTTACATGCATAGTCCAATTAGTTTTAACATCTTAGTCTTTAAGTTAGAATCTGTTGGCTAATTATGCAAGCATTTCAAGCGTCACTTTACAAAAAAATATAAAAGAAAAGAAAAGACAGCGATATTTTTTTTTGCTATTTGAATTTTGAACAGATGTCCATTGCTCGTATTGAGCATACGTTGTACAAAAGTAATTTTGTACGTCGTTTTTTTTCTCGCATTCAAAGTGAAAAGTAGAGTATTTAACGCGGGACTAAACTACCATAATGACAACTCGAATTATAGCCTCCCTCGCTATCTCTCGGGTGGCTAAATATCTACTATTAAACAATCTACTATTAATTTGAGGTGTCCATACATTGAGTTTATGATTTCGTTTCAACTAGGTACTTAAGTATGAACATCCTAAATTATATCAGATTCATTTTAACAATTGAATCAATTAATGCATTATGTTGTCCAGCAAGAAACTCTAATTTTGTATCACCATTTAGTTTTGCATTTAGCTTTGTCGAGCAAGTTAACAAAAACTAAAAATGAGATCGATAATTCTTGATATGTAATGGATTATGAAGTCAAATTATTTTTTATTACTGAAATGATAGGATACCAATGTAATTGTAAGTAGGTTTATGAATTACGCCACAAGATAGTTCTTCAAAATCTACAAATCGTACGGTAATCGTCGCCTTGAATGCCTTTATTATGAACCTGTTAAGGATGTACAGTCATCGGTAATAACATGGGATAGAACAAAGTATTCAACGTCTGATACGCTCTAACAGCCAAACGAATAGAATTACGTTACGTTGGATGTTTTTGACGTCTTTTGTCTATAAGATAGTATTGGTATCTACGTAGGTATACCAAATACAACTCATTCAATATTGCACTTAATTAACGAACTATGTATAATGATGTCATAATTAAACTTTTAGGTTTTTCCTGATGCTTCTTAAAACCTTATGTAAGTACTATGTATGACACTATATTTTATTATTTTATTGATATTCAGGCATGAATTATTCAACTACTTACTCTATTTGACTACTTTATGTTAATTTTAATAATTATGGGTTGACTTAATTAATTACTTACAATTGGAGACCGAAAGGAAAGCACTTTGCTCCCAACGAGATATAGGTATCTCACTGGAACTGCCTACTAAACTTGTCACTGTAAACTTGATAAATAATACGTTGCAAGTTTTACTACGCGGCTGCAACAATGTACATTTTGCGGCTTTTATCATTAAAATATGTTCAAGGTTTGTATTTTCTACAAAAAATATTCTACCCAATTGCTGAATAAGTATACTTAATATGATTTATGGCACTCTTACAGCTCGCGCGATAAGAGTTTGGCTTTGACCTTCGGGTGGAGGGGATTACTGCGCATGGGCTGCGCATACCCCGCACCCCCGTTGACACCCAATTTCTGATTTCTGCGCAATAACGGTCAAAGCCAAACTCTTATCGCGCAAGCTGTACCTTTCTCGATTCAATTGCTTTTTTGTAAGTATTTAAGTGGCGATAAGGACAGAATTTCAACGTTCACTGCGGTATCGAATCAATGTGACCCGATACATGTATGGTTAATTGCAAGTTAAACTAATTGCCGCAGCGACCGTCTTAAGGCTAAAATTTGACTAAATTTTTCTTCGTTAAACTCAAACTAAAAAAAACATCGATACGACTGTAGGTAGGTATCTAGTGAGATAAAGAGGGTAGGTGTGGAGAATTAATCGAAAAAACATAGTCGGTTAAGTATAACACCCTCTATTTGGAAGTTTATTTTGATTTTCGATCACGATTTTTTATTATTTGTGTTATTTCTAAAGAATACAATATAGAGAAACATGTAGTACTTAGTGTCGTAGGCCTGTGTTCAAATACGTATACGTAGACTCAAAACTGCTTCGTCACAGTACTTATCTATAGCTAATTACTGGATTCTGGCTATTTTTCCGTGCCATAGGTGCAAAGATTGATCACAATAATAAAATAATGGAAGAGATCTACATAGTTTGGATGATTACCTAGGTATTCGATAATGACCATTTTAATATGATCCCTTTGAAAACGGTCGGTGTTTTCGTTCCTTAAGCTTTTCTTATCGTCATTTAGGTACAACTTGTACCTTCTTAGCTATTCTTGAGGCTACCTGTCAAGAGTACCTATGCGATACCGACAAGTGGCTGTTGACTTAACAAATATAATTTTTCCACTGTAGGCAGGTACTTGATCGTTGAAGGTACAGTCGAGGGCGTAAATATCGATACAGCCATAGCGTCAAATATATGTATACACGGACCTTACTGTTAGTGGCGTAAAAGTATATAGGTAGATTTTTGAAGTCTTTGTAACATATGTACATATTATATTTATGACCTTGGCTGTACCAGTTAATTTAATTTAATTTCGTATCTATTGCTTGTTTTAAAATCATAATGAGAAAAACAAATAAAAATCGTTGGTTTGTTTTTCTGTAAATAAAATATGTGGAATACCTACCGCTGTAAGGAAAACTTGGTATTTTTGCAGCCTCTGAATAGAAACTCAGCCAAAGCAATATTTTACAATAGTTTTGCCACTCTGACATGCCCGTACAATACTGTACATCTTACCCAACTAAATACCTATATAAATAAAATATTTCAAATATTAAAGCCAAAAATATTTCTACCTATTCTTATTTCCTATAGGATGTGCAGTGCTGACTTTTCATGACCAATATTTTATTACTTCTTAAAGTGAGTTTATAAATACATACAAATTTAATACAACCAATGATTCAAAAATTACACAGAAAAGACAAATCAGTAGACTAGAACAAGTATCAGAGAAGCTTGCTAACGTTGAAGGTGTACTATTAAATACCATTTACACTAATCCGCGAAACAATATTTATCTTAGTGAACGTGATGCCCGAATACAATTTAGCCTTTTTCTACCTTATATTATAAGTCCACTGGTGAACGAATATAAATTACTCCCTAACGCGCTAAAACCTCCGGGCACATGAATAATATCTCTACGGAATTAGAGACTTCACAATACCGCTATTTTTAAAGTAAGTACTTAGTTCACTCCAATAGAGCTGCATACGTGTCTCACTGGTCAATTTTCGAGGTCCACTGAAACTTAAACACTTTCCAGCACTTCACACTCGATCCAAAACGATGTTCGTTCTAGTACTGTTTATCCCTGCTTCTCGCCTCCCGTAGTCTTCTTTTTCCGTCAAACCTGCGACAAAAATGTAACTAAGTACTGTTAAGCTACTCAGCATAATGTCAACCTTGCAGCTGACGCTGGTCTTCCGTTTAAACCATACATGTACCTACATAAGTATATATTAATTTGATGACAAGGCAATTTATGAAATTAATTACTATTGAGAACCGTCAGCTTTGGAGGTGTTCTTATTTTTTTGACAAAAGCCTGATTTATTCTAAAAAACTTAAACAGAACTTTGTGACGCATAATAGTCAGCATAAAGATTTATTTTGTACATTTTTCAATGGACCCTATAACACGAGAATAATGAAGAACCTTTGCCCCCCAACGATAGCATGCCCCCTAAAAAAATGTTTGTAACATTAGTGTAGTTCCCGGCACTTGGTCACCATATGGTCAACTCCGCTTTGTTGTTTAGCTAAGCTGACAGAGCAACAACGGGTTCTGCCTACTCTGTCTACACAAAGTTTTTATCACTTCCAAGATTTAACATTTGTAAACAATAAATTCTACCCTGACAATGTATCTGTTGTATGTTGGATAATTGGTAAGGGATCGTGGAACACGTTAACTTGTTTCAGAGTTCGTTAAATGCATTTGTTTAGACTGTCTTGAGCTTTATCGGCTCGAATTTCACGAATCAGCAAAACTGTCTTTCTTGTTTAGATGACAGGATGAGCTCAAATTAGATTGACTGAGCTACTATTCAGCCTATTGTGATTATTTCATAAGAACTACTAAGTGCTATATGGGTCACACCAACTCGAAGTTATACAGACCTACATTCACATAAGAAGCTTTTCCTGGTTGATTTTCTGGATTACAATGAATCTTCAAGCAGGGCTTATGATTTGAAATTTCAATCATACAATTTGACCCATAAATTTTCAAGAAACTCGTGTCAACATGTTAACTTGAGCAGTTGTGTTCTAACTAATCAAAACATACGGATTTACTTAAACCTAACTTTATATAACAGGGTTACCTTTCTTACGAGAAAATCTATTTCTAAGTAGGTATGAGATAGACCAGTAAGATGATCATTAATATTTATTATAGTTATCTAAGTACTACATATATTTTTTAAAGGATCCCATTCGTAATCAAATTCTGTAAGGAGAGAAATCAGTGTAATGGAAGACGGACAACCTGTCAGTACCTACTGATCCAGACAAAGCTTTTATATGTAGGTCGGAGGAAATCATGAGATGATCGAAAAGGAACCTTATTTTGCAGGTTAATACAATCCAATTCAATAAGAATAAGTATACTATTCTTAACTAATACTTGCATACGCAAGGCAGTACTACTTAAAGTTAACAAAAAACTTAAAACTTTAAGTAGTGCTACTTAAATCCTTAATTACATTAATATTTCAACATATGTTGGTTAATTCTTCGTACGTAAGTATGTATATCACATGTACGTCCCTTGGGTAGATCAATACAAGTTTATAAAAGTTGAAACTTAAATATTTCCATATTTAAATAAATATCGGTTCGATTTTGGTGAAGTCATCCATTTCCGTCTTAAATCTAGGTATACATATAATAAATCTGTAACAAGTCGGTGCCTGTACATTGAAGATATTTGAGAAAAACTGTCACTAGGGCTATATACTAGCGCAATAGAACCCAAAACAATGTTTTTTAGAATTATTGTCTGTTTGTCTGTTTATCTGTTTGTCTGTTTGTCTGTGCGTTTGTGCGCGCTAATCTCAGAAACGGCTTAACCTAGAAGAATGCGGTTTTCACTGATATGTTGGTATTTTCTTGGATTAACATTTAGTGTTTGTTTCATTTGAATCGGTTCACAAATAAGAAAGATACGTCTATTTTAAGAATTTATAGAACAGTTTTTAGAAGTAGTGACTTGGGAGTAGGTACGGTGGTGAATGTGAACGCGGGTGTGCGGGGGGGGGGGTAATTTTTTTTATATCGAGGAACTAAGGAGAGCCATAATTGATGAAAAAGCAAATTGGATAAAAAAAATAAGCTGCCAAATTACTAATTCCACGCGGACGGAGTCATAAGATTTTCAAACGGTTTGTTAATATACTTACCTAAATATGCATTTTCGTAATTACTTATTCTTACTCGTAATTACGCAATTATCTGCCTAATTAAAAGTTACCTATTAAAATAATAGGTGTTGCCCGCGGCTCCGGGAACTATACCATTTCGGAGATAAAAGTATCCTACATTTAATATGTTAATCCAGGTTATAAACTATCTGAGTGGCAAATTTCATTAGAATCCGTCAAACCATTTTAGCGTGAAAGAGTAAGAAACATCCATACCCATCCATGCATCTATCTTAGGTACCAACTTTCACGTTTATAATATTGGGTATGTATTACAATGCCGAAGTACGAAAGACCGAATGTATTAAAACATCGAATGGGTCAAAAGACCGACACGATTTATTTATGAAACCGTTAACTTTTTAAGATTGTTATAAAACTAACCTAACCTAATGGGTCCTGTATGATGCCGTTTTAATAAATTCTGAGAAGTTTACGGTTTCAAAAAAAAATCGCGTCGGTCTTTTGACCCATTCGATGATTTAATACATTCGGTCTTTCGTATTTCGGTATTGTAATACATACCCATAATATTAGTGCGAGGAGGTGCATCTGAAAATAAGGTGTACCTAAGTAATACACTGAACATAGAAAATAATATAGGTAAAACTCTATCCTTACCTTAAATCAACTTTAACAGATTTCGTACTCCTTCAATGAACAGAACCGACTATTTTATAGATAGATAACATTTGTTTAGATCAAATCAAAACACCCGTCTGGGGTGGCTTCCGTATAACATCAGAATAGCTAGACTTGATGCTCACACGCATCTTTTTGTCCGCGCACACACCCGCGCACATTATCAGCCACTTATTGTTACAGCTAGTTCTACACATGTGGTCAGATCTCCATCCTACATACCTATAGGTGTCGACGGAGCGGGAGGCGGCAGGGTCGGCCGACGATGTGTAAACAGTGGTTATCGACGCGCCGCCACTTGCCTCCACGGCATCTCCGGCTACTGCGCTATATTTATCCGTTCTGGAACTGACGCGCGGCTAAATTCGTTCGGCGCCGTGTGATGCCGGCCTCCTGCAACCACAACCACGTCACGGAGCTGCCCCGGTGCTCACCGCGCTGGCTCGGTGCTCAACACGGGGACTTAATCATCGCAACTCGCACTGCCAAATTCGCCAGCGACACACTAGTACGAAATAAAAATCGCAGAGCACTTACAGTAAAACAATAATTCTGGTCTCACCTTGGAGCGATGTCTCAGTAGGACTTGTGAGCGGGAGCAGGTGCAGCTGCAACGCACGCTTGGTGGTGGTAGTACGACGGAGCAGGCGCCCGGTAGTGGTGGTGCGGCGGTGGGGACGCGCGGTACGCGTCGGGCGGCGGCGAGCCGCCCCGGAAGCCCGCCAGTTGGCAGCTCGGCGGTTCGAAGAGATCGCGGAATGCAGGCGGTAGCTGTTCGGCGGGTGGCTCGGGCGCCGCGTACCACCCCGTCGCGGCCGCCCGGAACTCCTCGGCCGCCAGCGAGTAGGGCTGCGGCGAGCAGTACACCGCGGAAGGCGGTAACCGGGGCTCACTGTAATCGTCTAAGGAGTCCGTCGGCTTGTCGTAGCGCGCACAGTCTGCGCCCGGCTCGCGCTTGGGCCGGCACTCGAAGAGTCGCGGTTTGACGTCAGGCTTGACGTCCCGCGCCTGCCCGGCCACGTCGGACACGCTCAGCGCCTCCTGCGCGGCCAACGCCTCCTGGGCTTGCTGTAGCTGCTGCTGTCTTTTGAGCGCCTCTTCCTTCTCCTTGAGAGCGTCTTTTTTCTTAAACCGACGTCTTCGCCGTAGGTACGACCCGTTGTCGAACATGTTATACGAATCCGGATCTAAGGTCCAATAGCTGCCCTTGCCGGGTTTTTTATCATCGCGAGCCACTTTCACGAAGCACTCATTTAGGCTTAAATTATGTCTAATAGAATTTTGCCAGCCTTGTTTATTTTCGCGATAGTAAGGAAAACGCTCCATTATGAACTGGTAAATGCCGTTAAGGGTGATGCGACGGTCAGGTGCATTCTGTATCGCCATCGCAATTAACGCTATATATGAGTAAGGCGGTTTGACCATGTCCTTGGGAGCACCGACATGCTGCTGGTGAGGGTGCAGGTAGGGCGCCCCGTATCCGTAGCGGTACTGTTCGTAAGCGTAGGGGGTGACACTGGCCGAGTAGCCGCCGGCGGCTCCGCTGCGGTACGCGTACGGGCTCTGCTCGCCGAACAGCGCGTGCATCGTGTCGAGGCACGATCACTGGCACAACATGCTACCCGCGAGCGCGGAACCCTCGACGCACTGCTCCCTCGACAACAAAACGACGACTGACTGATTTTGTTTAGATTCACAACAAGGCACGTTTACATAGCGGACGCTAAGCGAGAGGCGAATGAGCGGGATGATGGGCGACGCCGGCGGCCGGTGCGGCGCGCCGCCCCGCCCCCGAGCCGCGCTCTCGCTCGGGCCGCGGCGCCCGCGCCGCGCGCGTCCCGCTCGGGGGCGGGGTGCTGCTCGCCCCGCCCCGCCGTGAGGGCGGCGCCCACTTTCTTCTTACAATACTTCCCCCACCGGAACGCTTCACCCTATAATACGCATTGTCCCCGTACAACTGTCAATTATTCCACACGTACTGTGTTAGTTAAGCAGTTCTCTTGCACTCACGGTTAGGTATTCTTCTTTTGTACTGTTTTTCTTATACCGCAGTTGTTTGTTCTACATAGAATAGGTACAAAGACTTGCCTAGACCAATGCGAATGTATCCAACTACCTTAATAACTTCAGTGCTATTAATTATTTGTACTTAAAATGAGCACAGCATAGCATACCTATATATTTAATACAATCATTGTACTTAGGTACTTTACTTAGGTATCTGAGTACTTAAATACCTAACTGACAAAAGAAAAGGTGCTGTTGAAAGTTATGGTAATTGTGGACATCGCGGTAATACCTAATGGTGGTAGGTAGAGCGAAATATACCTATAACTTTTCAGGTCCACTACAGCAGATAATTACATACATTTAAATATAGTACCTACCTACTTATCGCTTTCTAGCACTCTGTATAATATAGGTAGCTACAGCCACTGAAAAAATGTTAAGTTAAGTATTTTTTTGTTAATTCGCTTCTAAAATGTTCTTAATTGCCTGCCAAATAAAAATCTAAATAAAATAAAAGAGGCCATTAAAAATGTTTAGTTAAGTTAGAAATTTGAACAAAATAATCCTAAACCTTTGCCAATATGTAAGTCTTACTATTTCATTCCATTAGGTACCCAACAATACGAAACTAGGGACTAATAACGAAAACAGAATCCCACCGCACTCTACCTACTAAACGATTACATTCAAGTAGCGCAGGCTACGTGCTACTATAGGTAGGTAAGATTACTAAAAAATATTAATTAGTACCTAAGTACGTACCTACTTACCTTGAGGACGTTTTTATTTTGAATATAAGTTTTTAAATTTAAATTGAATTTCTTAGTTTTAGTTTTTAATGCAACCTTAATGCAAATGTCTACCCACCCGAAGCTCTCATAAACTTTAGTATCGCCAACGTTCAATGTAATTCGAGATAGTATAGATATTAGTCAAAAGATGGCAATAGGTGCATATACATACATTAAAATTAAAATAAATATCTACGTAAATGAAGGGTCCACAGAAAGAACATGTCTAAGTAGTCACTTTACCTAGTGACATTTTGAGTTATCGCGTTTTTAAAGTTTGGAACGATGTAATTAATCAACAAATATATTTATGCACTTATAAATCAATTGGGGATGTCTATTTTTTTGCAATGTATAGTAAATCGAAAACCATTTCGAGATAAATGCTTTTTAAATCGTTTTCTGTAGTTATTTAATTTTAATATTATGTAATGAATTTATTGTAATGAATTTATTATATAACAAATAAGCAATGAACTTCATTTGACATCGGTGTAAATTGCGTGACCGGTTCAAGTCGTACTTTATTCTGTGTGGTTAGAATTCTTCACAATTTACGCGTGGATTATACTACGGAGTTTGATTTGGACCCGCTGTCTGACATCTAGCACTTTGTCAGTGCCAGTAGTGACACAGTGTATAGTGTACCACTACGCAAAAAATAATTAAAGGGGTTGCCTTATCGTAAGCATTTAGATAGATTTAGAAATTTGGCATTGTGGGAGCCCTCAATTATAATCTGACGTCATCAACTAAAATAGTTTCAATAATTAATTTTGAAAAAAGTAGAGAACTAAATGACAAAATATTGAAATTAGTTTCTTATAATTGACTTTTCTATACAAAAAAAATATAAAAACCACTGGTAATTTTTTTTAGACATTCCCAATTGTATGTCAATATTACTTATCTTTAGATATATAAATAGAATATTAGTTAAAATTATCCGTCACTTTTAACTTAAAAGTGACGGATTGTTATTATTAATACCAAAAAACCGAACCAGACCCCTGGGCTATTGAACACGGTATAGAAACATGCGTTGTCCTTAACTACAGGAAATAAACATACAAAGTCCAAAGCATAAAAGTATATTTTATTGGAATCTGCATGGTAACTTTGAATATTAATTAGGTAAGTATATTGATTACATATTCCGTGGTTCTAAATACCATGGAGTCGCTATTGTCTTTATTAATAATATTTATTTAAATGTGTGTAGGTATCTATAGGAAGGTCATAGCTTAGTGACGTAAGTAAGTAACGAAAAGAGTTAGTTAAAATTAACTAATAACTCCATTACGTTATATACTTACCTTTGTGAAATAATGCAAAGACTCCGATCCGAAGCCACATAAGTTGAGCTCGGAATTAAATTTTCTCATTTTGTAATGTGATATACTAAAAGAAAAGTTTCTCTAATGTATTGTCTTGTTTTGTAACATAACATGTTTTTTCCATGTAGTACCTAATACACAACGCACGTTTTTTTTAATAATACAGTTGCAACAGTAGATGTAAGTTATAGTTTATTACTTGCTTTACATTTTGGCATTAAAATCTCTTTTTCAAAAAAAAGTGACTACTTAGAAATATGTTCTTTCCGTGGACCCTTCAAATGCATTTTTTCAATGATGAGAAAATTAATTTTTGTATGAGTAGGCTACCACACAATGTCGAAGTTAATTGGTAGTAAAAAATTGTGTTAAATATATCCAGAGCAAAATAAGTGACCCGTTATTTTTGCCCCTCAGTGTAGATAAATCATCATCATCGTTTCAGCCGAAAGACGTCCACTGCTGAACATAGGCCTCTCCCAATTCTCCTCGAACTGATCGGTCCCGCAGCCTTAACCAAGTCGCCTCTCCATCTTGTTGGAGTCCTACCTGTAGGTACTGCGTATTCCGGTCCGTGAACGCCACTTGAGAACCTTTGGCCCATCGGCCATCAGTTCTACGAGCGATGTGCCCTGCCCACTGCCAAGTAAGTACATAAGTAATGTATCTACTTACAACAACTCAAGTGAGTTGTTACTATTAATACCAAACACATTACTTATCTAATTATCAAATAGGTATACTTAATGCAAATCGGAAGTCGTAACTGTCAAATGTTTACACAAGCAAATGTGCGGGCGAAAGTTGAAATTTTCAGACAAAAAAGGGGATGACCGGGATCACTTTGTCGGGAATTGAAAGAAACGTGCTTAGCGACTCGGGTACGGTTCTTCCGTTGCAGGCAGCCTCATCAGGATTAAATAGAGATAATGCTAATCCACTGATTACCTACTTACTTAGTTACGTTAGGAAAAACGGTCAAGTGCGAGTAAGACTCGTACAGGGTTCCGTACCTCCGTACAATGTTTTAATAACAGTTCAGTAAAAAATCGCCGAAATTTAACCACTAAAATCGGAAACTTATAGGTAGGTTTTCGAAAAACATCCAAACAGCATAGGGTCAGCCAAGGCTGGCTATTAATCGTTGCCTAGCAACTATCAGCTGTCGCCTAGCAACCAGCGCCGCAGTAAAAAACGCTGAAAAATACACGTTTCTTGTATAACAGACAACCCTCTTTATTTTTTATCTTTATTCAATTTTAATTTAGTATTTGTAGGTAAGTATAGCGGCCACAGTGATACCTACTTATATAATCTGTGAAAATTTTGAGTGCCTTGTTATTGCAATTCAAGAGATAGAGCTCTGTGACAGACGGATGGACAGACAGACAGACAAACAACGGAGTCTCAGTAATAGTAAACCATCATTTTACCGAAAATTAGTTTCATCGATTTTTGTTTCCCATAACACTATTCGCAGAATTTTATTAACGCGCAAGAATCATTCATCGAACTTCGTTACATCACTCATACAATTGCTCGAATTACCTTTTACACAAGTATCAACTCATCGAATTTAACTTCATCATTTTATTTGTATATCGACATAGCCGTTCATCGCATTATCTTTATTTTGCTTCATCGTAAGTTTCAGTTCCTAAAATTCTTATAACACAGAAAATCGTTTCACCAGTGTTACTATACTTGATAATACGTTTCTATGACAAGACATTTCATCGAGACGCTGTAATTTGACAGGTTCCCGGCTGGCAACGGGGGGTACGGGGGCGGAGCCCCCCGCCATAACAGAACCAATCAAGATGCTTAGGTTTATCGAGATTAATAGGTTAGGTTAGTATTGCATCAAGGCGCGAAGCGCCTTAACTACGCGGAATAGGAGCTCCGTAACGCGGAGCTCCGTCGACTCTGTCACATGATAGTAGTCTATATTTTTTTTCAACACAGTTGCTCGTAAATTGACTCTTATTATACCGTTTTTAGTTTCATAATTCAGCATATTACCACACTTGTGCTGTAAAAACATTACCGTACAAGTGCTGTAGTATAAACTTTTTTTTTAATTTTAGCAAAAGTTTGTCTAAGAACATTGAATATTTTTACGAATAATAAATTATTTTAGGGTTAATTATGACAAATAAACATTTCATTTCAACGCACACACACGCACACGCGCACACACACACACACACACACACACACACACACACACACACACACACACACACACACACAAATTTATTTGTTCACTAAATAGATAGTGAAAATTTGTTGGAATTAGTTTTTAATTAGATTAAGTTAAATAAGAATAAGTTTGTTTATTAACAAGATAGTCAATTTTAAGTTTTCAGCTCAAGCTATTAATTGTACAATACAGGGAGTAACTGTTATTGGCCTTATGTATCAATTTCAAATTAGAATAAGTTTGATTGTAACGCTGTTGTGCTCCTTAATAAATAAATAAATAAATAAATAAATTTCATCAAATTGTATATTTATAAACACAAATTAACTTAACTATCGTATTTAGGAACATTAATTTATAGTTTAGTTTATTTTTTATACTGCTGCTGCTCCGGTTGAATAGCCGTTTTTCCAGTGCCTTTATTGAACCTGCGCGCGCATCAAAAGTGCGGCGCGCAAAAAAAAAACAAAACTTGTGGGCCATTTTACGGAAATATTTGGTAGTTGCTGCTGTGTGGTTAATTACTATCAAAAATGTCTACTTCAAATAGTGAAGACGAGCAAAATATTAATTCAACCCCGCCGGAAATACTTATCGAGGCACGAAACGCAAGTGATATTTAGCCTGTTTGTAGGTATGTGTTTTTGTATGAAATAAAAATCTGCGTAACGAATTTCGATATAATGATGGCTACCCCTCAGTAATAAGGTCCCGTTGGCGCCTTTTGGATAGGCTGCGGAACCTACGGAACCCTAAAAACATATTGTCGCTAAACACGTAGGTAGGTATCTATAACTGTATTATAAATGTCGCTAGCGAAATTAAAAACGGATAGCTTATACAAGAATATTGTAAGTTAAATAACAAACCTTATAGCATTAGCGTCTAAATAAATAAAACCGGCCAAGTGCGAGTCGGACTTGCGCACTGAGGGTTCCTGCATCTCTCCATCCGCCACCCGGGTTTAAACCAAAGTAAGTAAAAACCAGGTGTTTTAAGTAGGTGTTATTGGGCTTAAACCCGATAAACAACCAAATTTTGGGCATTTACGTTTTTTTACATAAATTCGAATAATTATGCTACTTCTGGTACTGTAGGTATTGTACCTAATCGGAAACTCTTTGCTCAAATTGTTGCTGACGACTGCACCTACCTGGGCCATATTAGATAGGAAGAAGTCAATCGACAAATTTCAATGGGCTGGGCAGCGATCGGAAATAATTTTCACAATATCAATATACCGCAATGTCGGCAATGTCTCAAGTCAAAAGTCTTTGACCAAGTGTGTGTTGCCAGTGATGACTTATGGCACTGAGACGTGGCCGCTAACGATGAACCTCATAAGAAAGCTCAATGCGGAATCACCCAAAGAGCGATAGAGAGAGCTGTACTCGGAGTTTCTCTGCAAGATCACATTAGAAACAAATAAATCCGCGCAAGAACTAACGTCAGCGACATACCTCAAAGAATCGCCAGTCAAGTGGCAGTGAGTTTAGCTCATCGCTCGTAGAGCTGATGGCCAATGGTTTTCGAAAAGCATTTATGGACCAGAAAACACAGTGTAGATAGGCCTCCAACAAGATGAAGCGACAATCTGACCAAGGTTGTGGGAACACGTTGGATGCAGATGGCGCAGGACCGATCTGTTTGGCAAACCTTGGGGAGGTCGATGTTTAAAAGTTTACGTCTTTCTGCTGAATTAATGATGATGATGATGATGAGTTAGTCCGATAGGAATACGTAAGTAGCAGGAAGAAACTTACTGAGAGCCAATTTTTGAAATTGCATTCGTAAAAATACCCCTCAGAAGGGATTATTCGCATTAGTTTCTTCGCCAGTACATTTAATGGAACTACTTACCGATATTTTTCGGTCTAGATCCGTTACTCGCCGTGACGTGTGGCTCCGGGAAGAAGGGCTACGTATTAGCCCGAAACATGTCAAGTTAAACTCGTTTTCAGACGTGAGTGATCCGTATATTTTCACTATGAAATTATTAATCTATTCGTACTTATTTCGAATTCAGCAACAACAACCTAGGTACTTAATCTAAAGTCGGTAGTCCAGACGCAACTAGCATAATATTTCATTGTTTTAATTAGCTAAACCTACGATTTGTCTTCTTTCGATCATTAATGGCTTAGTTAAAATGCTTCTTCAGCCAATAACTTTTACCTATTAGAAAGCTATTAAGTACTTACTGATTGAGCTTGATCTCTGAGTAATCAACTGCGCCTGAATACAACAGTGAACCTAAGAGGAGGCCTACGTTTAGCAGTAGACGTTAGTGATGTAATGTAACGAATAACAATTTTCAGGCAATATGTATACAATACAAATAGTTTATTTCCAAAAAATAATAACAACATATAACGCCTTACTTACGGATTGAGGTCTATCAACAGACTTCAAAAAGTACTAAATATGACTTTTTTTCATCACACTTGCACGTAAATAGTATCAAAACTTACAGGTTAACTTGGCCGTAATGCCCCATATAAAACCCTCAAGCTTTTTTCTTGTCATGAAACCCAATGTCGGTAAGTAATTTTTTTTTAATTTATAGCATTGCACTCAAGTCATGCAGGTTCAAAGTTCAAGCAAGGAGTTACTTACTCAACTAATGTTCTTAATACGATTTTAATAGTTTTTTTTAATTAAAACGTCGCAATTTTTTTTTTTTTTACACTCCGTCATGGCTGTATACTACACGTATTTGCCCTTAACGTTTCTGAACGTAACATTTGTATAATCTGTGATGTGGGTAAAAAGCTCGCCATCCGCTTAAAAAAAAGTTCACGTATTTCCTAATAGTACATTGTGTATTAAGGGCGGTAAGTGAGGAATTACGATCGAGGCTCTAGTAGAAGCCCGAAGTCGAAGACTGAGGGCTTTTTGAGTCGAGGTTCGTAATTCCCGTACCGCCCGTGAAACATACAATGTTTTTCATCACATTTTGCGAGTAAATAAATAAAAATATAGGGCAAAAAAAATAATTTATTAAAATTTATAGTCACTGTACAAGTAGTAAAATTAAGACAAACATTTTTTTCGGGGAGTCGTATTGTTTGAGACAAATTATGGACTACAGTGAAGACGGTTTGTATTTATTCGCCAATTCTCCAAAATACGCTAGCAAAACATTTTCAGAACACGAACTTGTTTTCTTTTCATTTCTCCATTTTATAAATTGATCGTATGCAGCTATATACCGCTCCTTAGACTTCTCCGTCAAAAGATTTTCATTAATTATTTTGGCTGCATGGATAATATCTGGCGGTGTTGAATTTAAATCACACTCTTCGGACGACGACGACATTTTTTATAACTTTTACTTGACTGTCTTCAAATACAAAATGTAAATAATTATGAATTATAGCTTTAATACATCAAGTCAGAAGAACTATTATTGTTATTACCAAGGTTATTACGAAATACGTGAACTTTTTTAAGCGGTTGGCGGGCTTTTTACCCGCACCACCGATTATAGAAATGTTTCGTTCAGAAACGTTAAGGACAAATGCGTATACAGCCATGACGGAGTGTAAAAAAAATAAAATAATATCGACGTTTTTATACAAAAAACTATTAAAACGGATTATTAAGAACATTACTTGAGTATTTAAGTAACATGCAGTGAGATTGCAATAAAATTTTAAGACAATTTTTCAATTGCGAGCATATAAACTCCTTACTTGAACTCGGAACCTGCATGACTGTGTCTGTGCTATAAATTAAAAAAAAATTACTTACCGACCAAGGGTTTCATGGTAAGAAAAAAGGTCGAGGGTTTTATATGGGGCATTACGACCAAGTTAACCTCATAACCTGTATGTTTTGATACTGTTTACGCGCAAGTGTGATGAAAATAATAGTTGTGCTGGCTTGTGTATTAAAGCTATAATTCATAATTATTTACATTTTGTATTTGAAGACAAGTAAACGTTATAAATTGTCGTCGTCGTCTGAAGAGTGTGATTTACTTAAATGAAACACCATCAGATATTATCCATGCAGCAAAAATAATTAATGAAAATCTTTAACCGGAGAAGTCTAAGGAGCGGTATATAGCTGATACAACCAATTTATAAAATGGAGAAACGAAAAGAAAACATGTTCCTGTTCTGAAAATGTTTTGCTGGCGTATTTTGGAGAATTGGCAAATAAACACAAACCGTCTTCAATGTCGTCCACTTATACTCTATGTTGAAAACGACTCTCCAATCTAAGGCTTGTATCAACATTAAGGAATATGCAAAGTTGGCTGCATTTTTAAAAAGACAATCAGATGGATATGTGTGTAAATTACTAATAATTTGTATCAAACAATAAGATTCCCCGAAGAAACGTTTGTCTTAATTTTAATAATTGTACAGTGACTATAAATTTTAATAAATAAGTTTTCTACCCTATAATTTTACTTATTTACTCGCAAATGTGATGAAAAACATTGTATGTTTCACGGGCGGTACGGGAATTACGAACCACGACTCAGAAAGCCCTCAGTCTTCGACTTCGGGCTTCTACTAGAGCCTCGATCGTAATTCCTTACTTACTGCCCTTAATACACAATGTACTATATTATGGTCCAATCCCGACAACTCAAAAGTTGTACCTACACAAGACATTGTTCTTTCGGCGTACCTACCCTTTAGCTTTAAATGGTATTGTGACGAAACACCTTCACCCAAGAGAAGGTTCTACCTAAGTCTATTATTAGAGATTTAAGATGTTATGCTTGTAATTAGGTGAAATTAAAATTGTTGTGGGTCTAGTTATTGCATTATTATTTTCACGCGAACAGTAGGTACATACTTAACTTTTTAGCTTTGATTTGATTTTGTATGGGTACTTAATAATGATTGATCAATGCAAAGTATGTATAGTCTATATACTAGTAGCGCCATCTGTTGCAGCGTGAGCTGAGTAGATTTTTTGCCATTATTTCATAGATGTCGTTGCGATTGCTTCTTTCATCCAGATAGATATTGCGCTGATGACAACAATATTTGTTAGATGGCGCCATCAGTACAGAGAAAATAATCCATAGGGTGAAGCCAGACGAGCGAGCGTAATTTTATGAGGCGTGAGCGGCGCCGTAATTTCTGCTACATTCGGTTTCGGCAAAATGAGTTTTACACAAATAAGACCTATATAATGAAATCAAAATTACGGGACTCGCCACCCAAAAAAATACGCTCGTCTGGCTTTACCCTAAACCAAGTTCGTATCGAGCTACTCACACTCACAGTCCTCACAGATCCGCACTAATAAGTATGGCTTCGGAGCTTATGCAAGTCGTTCACGTTGCCCTTATAGTTTTCGAGATACGTGTAAATGACATACAGACAAATCTGGATTAAGTACAGTTCTGTTTTCCACTTTGCCTACGGATTGAATCCTAAAAAATATTTTGTAGCTAATCGAAAAAAAAGTAGTCCTACCTATATGTATTTTTTTACTTAAAGAAAGTTTACCTACTTATTCATGTCCGTGGGTGTTTTTCTTGCGTATTTCATAAATCGCATAAACTTCTACTAAACCTTTCGAATACTTCTGCAGCAGCAATCATTTCAAACCTCATTACTTTTTTTCGTACTGGAGAGGGTCAGCTGGTTGGTAATTGCTATAAAATTCAGCATCAAAAGTCTACTTGTAGATAAGTGCGTAGAGCTCACATCACTCAAGGCAATTGATAAGATACATACATAGTGGGTGGGTACCTACATACCTACTGTAGATATTTGTTTACTATTATAACTTATTTTTATGTATAATGCTTATCAAAACAAGTTCCTGGAGTGATGTCTAGACAAAACAATAATCTTTGGCATGATAATTATTATCTTGAGTAAATTGCTTCATATCAATAAGACGTAATTAATTCGTAAGCAGTTAAAATAGTAATTTTACTTCGGACTTAAGTATGTTACATTCTGTTGTAGGTACATCCATAGTAATATTATAAATGCGCAAGTATGTCTGTCTCTCTGTTACCTCTTACACCGCAGAACCGATTTAGATGAGATTTGGTATAATAAATAATAAATATCACGGGACAATTCACACCAATTGACCCAGTCCCAAAGTAAGCTCAGCAAAGCTTGTGTTATGGGTACTAGGCAACGGATAAACATACTTATATAGATAGATACATACTTAAATACATATTAAACACCCAAGACCCGAGAACAAACATTCGTATTTTTCATACAAATATCTGCCCCGACACGGGAATCGAACCTGGGACCTCAAGCTTCGTAGTCAGGTTCTCTAACCACTAGGCCATCTGGTCGTCTAAAGATAGTATAGAGATATAGGATCGTATAGAGATAGTTTAAATCCCGAGAAAGAGCAAAGCATAGTTTTGATCCCAGAAATCATCCTAAAAAGATGAAAAGGGAAGTGAAAGTTTGTAGGTACGGGAAATCAATAACCACTGAACTGATTTAGATGAAATTTGATATGGAGATAGTTTGAGACCCTGAAAAGGATATAGGATAGATTTTTTCCAGAAAATTGCATAGCTCCCGCGGGATCGCGATAAACGAATTTTTTGCAGACAAAGTCGCAGGTAACAGTTAGTAAGTTTATAAAAAAAACATTCTTACATATATTCAAATATAGAACCTCCTCCTTTTTAAAACTTGAATTTCAAATGAATCTGGCATAGGTACTTAAATACAGTCTCTGCACATGCCTGAGTCTACCATGTTCTATTATCAACAATCTTTAAATTGATATTCTGATTAAAACCCATTCAGCAACTACTAAAGCCTTCCACAGACCGCAGTGCAAGGCGTACGCGCGACGCCGACAGTACGTGCCCAGCGCGTTGTATAACACTGAATCATATACACGGTGACACACTCCGCCGTGGAGCATAGTGTATTATGATTCGGTGATATACAAGGCACGCTCCGTCGGAGACGCGCGCATGCTTCGCGCTGCGGTCTATGGAAGGCTTTATTCAGTTAGTCTTATCCATCAGATACCTACCTACTTCAATCTCACAAAATCAAATTTATCAAACTATCATTACTTACATTTAGACAAATACTACCCCACAACTACCAATTACAAGCCCGAGGCCTCATTGTCTTACACACTCAGAATCATAACACAGAATAAGTAATAGTACTAACGTACAGAAGGATCACTCTCTAACAAAAGTCAACATTAGGTATAAAAACTTGTCTATTCTTACAGCTTGCATGCGAAATTGAAACTTATCGTGTGATACGAGCGTTCATATTCCGTTGGGCACCGCTGATCCGAAACCAAGGGTACAGGGTTCCGACTCGCCGATGTTTGGTAGGTATAAAAATCAAGAAAGATAACAGTGTGTATTATTTCATTAAACTACCTTTAGTAAGTAAGTAAGTTATTTATAAGATCGTTTAGAAGTCATTGTTTGTTGCAAAAATCACAAAAAAATATTTTTAATTACGCGCGACGCCAACCTACTGCCATACTCCGCCCGGGCGGAGCGCCGGCCGAACATACCTAAACTGTGGAGTGAACCCCCCCTGATCATAATCGTTTTCACACTTCTTTCTGTCTGAATGGTACAGGATGATGGTTGAAAGAGATGGGGGATGTGTTCGCCATCGCCCACGCGTTAGACAATACGACATCTGGCCATTACAGGCAGCGGATAACGGCACACAACTTCATCAACAAATTTTAAACCCAGTTTTAGGTGAACTGTACTTTGTCATCATCCCAATACAATATGGATAAGACGAAATAAAATGAAGTTGAACCCATTTTTTCCTGCTGATGTGGATCTCAGTTGAATTATATTGTTTTCTTTTGTTTATTTCTCTTTGAACAGAGATAAAATGTTTATTTTACAAATACTCCTTGTTAATTTAGAATAAAAGGCAGGCAGACTATCTGGCAGTTTTTAATTTGGCGTTGTCTGAAATTACTTTATCATAATCTTCTCTGACTTTTTTGCATTCAGTTTGCAGGTCCTCGAACTGGCTCTGAAAGCATATTATTCCAAGTTTAAAAGTTAAATCACTAAAAACATAGGATATTGCATGGTAATGCCTGAAATAAGATATGGTCATACCAACATGATTGGTTTTTAAACAATGTGTGTATGTAGTTAACATAATCAGATATCCATTAACTCCCATGTCCAATTTAACCCTTAATATTTATCCATTAACTCCATGATCCATGCCCAATTTAACCCTTAATTTGGCAAAATTTCTAAAAGATTGTAATTGAAACCCAATCTTAAATTAGGACTAAGGTGAGAGGGGGTAAGATGGTGGTAAGATGATAAGCAGTGTATGATGAAAAACACTTGGGTGCTATGAGTAGTTTTTCATCTTACACTGTTTTTCATCTTACCCCCACTCACTATACTGATAATTCTATATTAAAAAAAAATACAAAAAGGTGGCATTAAATCGTGTGACTTGTGGGATACATTATCAAATTAAGGATTTTTTTGTGTTTTTTAGTCTATATTTGGATTTATATGAAACAGTTGAGAATGTTGAGATTTTTTTTCACTTCCCACATACAAGTGGTTAATAGCCAAGTAATATCATCAAGTAATAGCTCATGGCAAAAATCAAACGTCAATAGAGTTGGAACATTGAACTTTATCAACATTTTCAGCTATTGATAAGTTCAGTCACCTTTTACATAGATTGCGATACTGTTTTATATGATGAAAATTAGTTCACAGGTAATTTGAATCCATAGGTTGTATTATTGAAACTTAGGTAGCTTTAAAAATGCAGTACTAAGTTAAGTAGTTTTTAAAATTATTGTTTTATATTGTCTTTAATTTAAATGTTATTCTGTAATGTTCATATGAATTATATTATTGTTTGCTTATGGATTTGAGGTTTAGTTTTGTTAATAAATATAATTAAGTAGGTAAATATAATTTCAGTTTATTCCAAACTCAATAAAATTCATTGTTCCAACTCTATTGATGTTTGATTTTTTTCCATGAGCAATTCCGCCCTCTGAGTATCATATCACATGTTAACAGTATGATGCAAGTCAAAAACAGTTATACAGCATTTTTAAAAAAAACACGTCTGTCTTTAACATGTTTGCTGTGGTATGGGGTTGATGTGACCCGATACATGTATGTTTAATTGTCAAGTTAAACTAATTGCTGCAGCAAACTTGTGCAATATTTAAAATCTTCAACGAAAATTGCTCCAATACTAAATACTATAATCTATTTTACATTTATCAAGCCTTTTGTTTCAGATTTAAATACAAAAAGTAATATTTCAGAGGTAACTAAATTAATCTTTACCATATGTGTGCCTTTCGGCAATGGCCTACTATGATCATAAATCCCGTAAATCTGAATTGTCAGCTTGCAACATATGCTTGAATTTTTGGGGTGTATGTGAAAGTACTACTTGGAACTGTTGGCCCCATATGAATGACAATAAAATACAACCTGGTAATTAAAAACTCTCATGTAATCGCCATAAAGGTTTGTGTTTTTTTTTTATGTTAGATAGGCCAGACAAACGAACTAGTGGGTCACCTGATGTTAAATGAACACCACTGTCCATAGACACCCGCAGCGCTTCACACGATGCCAGTCCGTTGTCGGCCCTAAAGGAGAGGGAATAGGGGAAGGGGAGAGGGAAGGGGTGAGGTATTGGGCCCCCGGCACTCTCACTGACCGTACAAAACACAAGCAGGATTACTGCTGTTATCACTTTGTGCATTATTATTGTTCATTCCAGGATAATAAATATGATGTTTGTACACTCACCACACCCAATTTTCATTACTAGTTTAGTTAGATAATTAATTAGGGAAAGTAGTAACCTGGCATATAGCTGACTGCTGTTTCATAGCAACACAACTCTCCATGATATCTTTAAATCTCTCCTTGTCGGCTTCATGTGCTTTTTGGGACTCCGTCAACATCTTGTCTATACGATTTTTATATTCTGTGACCACTGAAAAAACACGTTTTGATATTACTTAAACAGTCACTTTTCTTTACTTGCTCGCAAAAATACAGTAAATGCTTTTACCGCTTAATTGGTATTTAACAGACGCCAGTTCCGATAAGCAACGCTCTCCTGACCACTGCGCAGTCTTGTACGTTAATTGCAAATGATTTAAGTAAATATAAACAACACTGACTAGTAATATAAGGATAATGAACTGTAAAAATAAGTGATCCCTTGACCTATTTAAAATTCGTGATATCATTTTGGCATCATTATGTGATAAAATGATGGCAGGCTCAGTCTCATCGTTTCTCAGTAATTAGACGGAAAAAAAATTAATGTGAGTTGTAGCTATAAATTAAACAAATGAGAACTACGATAGAAGTTTTAAAACTACGAAATCCTTTCAGTTTTCCATTTCCATTGTTGGGAAGAATGAACTTTAATGAACGAATGAAATGAAAATGAGCGGACTTCTGTCATCTGTCACTATATTATATCAGTATAATTGTGAACGGCTGTCAACAGCTGTTTTATAAGCCCGCGCCACACTCGCGGTGCGATTGCCCGCTCACACTCGCGGCGCGAACGCCCGCGAAAGCTGCGAAACGCGAGTGTAATGTTGTTCACGCCTTCGCATTCGCGCTTCGCGCCATTCACCGATCAGTGTCGGGTTTTGGCCCGCGACAAAGGGAACAGCGAACGAGACTGCGAAGCTTTGCAAGTGTGGAGGGACACAGTTCACGCGTGAATCGCTGCGTAAATTCACGCCGTGAATTCACGGAGCGACTTCGTCATGCCTAGAGCGCTCATTGAGTGACTTGTCAGTTAATCATGTGCTCCGGTCGATAAATATGATCTTATGAAAAAACATGAAAATTTATCAATTTGTTGGCTGCAGAGAGTGCTGGGTGCTGAGTTGATTTATTACACTCACTTATGTCGATTTTACCTATGTAGCGACTACTAGCGCCATCTAGTCATCACATAAGACACTAATTACAACAATCCTGCATCGCACTAACGAAGTTTCTCAACTCAGCTGCATAAATACAACTTCCAACTTTCATCCATTGGACTTCGGTCCCCAGGCATAACATCTGCCTGGAGAGAGATCTCTCTATTGCAACTACCCCCAAACCTAGTTCCATTGTGTGATATTGATGTAATCTACCATATCCGATGGCGAGAACAACGACGCTTAGTTAAATTTCTTTATATGCCACTTACATAATTTGCTATAGCTATGCTAGAGCTCCCTGTCCTTTCCACCGGCCATTTTAAATAAAGACGGATCGATACCATTTCTAAAGTTTGTCAAGCGAGTAGTGTCCCTTGAAACAGGCGGCATTTTAAAAAATCTTTTATATATCAACACTAATAAGACTTTGAAAACTATGATTTATACTTGTATTTATGTAACTGGCTTTTTTAACTACTTTCTGCTACATAAATTCGAGTATCAATCATAGTTTTCAGTATTATTAGTGTTGAAATATAAACGATTATTGAAAATGCCGCCTATTTCAAGGGACACGACTCGCTTGACAAACTCTAGCTGCTATAGACAGCATCGTGGCAGCGCAATGAGCAGAGCGAGAGACCACGAGTGGCGAACGCAATGTTGTGATTCAAGCACTCGTCTGTGAATTGGGAATGTCTAAAAAAATACCAATGGTTTTATATTTTTTGTATAAAATAGAAAAGTCAATTAATTATAAGAAGCAAGCGCCTGAGAGAGGCAACAGGTGACCCTCGCGCAGGCAGCTTTCTCGCACAAAGACTTGCTATAGCAATTCAACGTGGGAATGCTGCCTGCGTGATGGGCACCCTACCTAAGGGTCCAAATTTAGATAATAATTTTTAGTTTTTAATTTCTGTTTAGCTATTTTAAGTTAGTTTTAGTTATGTTAATTTTATACTTAGTCCCTGTTTTTATACCTTATTTTATAATTAAATTAGATTTCTTTAATCAGAGATATATTTTGTAATATTTCTTAAATTCGTTTTACAGTACTCCTTTTACGTGTATAAGGTCAGAATGCATTATAAGAATTTTATTTCAATATATTTTTTCATTTAGTTCACTACTTTTTCAAAATTAATTATTGAAACTATTTTGGTTGATGACGTCAGATTAAAATTGAGGGCTCCCACACAGCCAAATTTCTAAATTCTTACGATAACGCAACCCGTTTATTTATTTTTTGTGTAGTGGTACATTGTAACTAGTGTCACTTGTGGTGTCACTTTACTGGCGCTGTCAGTGCTAGATGACAGACAGCGGGTCCAAATAAAACTCCGTAGTTAATCCACGCGTAAATTGTGAAGAATTCTAACCACCCGGAATAAAGTACGACTTGGACCGGTCACGCAATTTACACCAATGTCAAATGAAGGTCATTACTTATTTGTTATGTAACAAATTAATTACATTATATTAAAATAATTAAATAACCACAGAAAACGAGTTAAGCATTTATCTCGAATGGTTTTCGATTTACTATACATTGCAAAAAAATAGACATCCCCAATTTTAGCTAGAATATTTATTTATTGGATTTTTTAACTAATTAATGTACATTGATAATTGTCCCGCTTCCTCCGTGTTCGTATGCGTCCTCAAATATTTATGTGAGCTCCCCCTCTCTCCCCGTGCCTGTCGACCATTGGGTCAGCGGATAGCGGAACACGAATATTAGTCTTTTGGGGGTGGCACTTCACTTGGCGTTGCGTGTTCGCGTTGCGTTATTGCTATCTCCGTCTTTCACGCTAGAATCGGCATAGTGCTCCTCTCTCGCACACGCAACTATTTCGTGAAATACGCCAAGTGAAGTGCCAGCATTTGACAAAACCAATACGCAAGGCCGTGTATTGACTACTTTATTTGCGGCTATTATTTGCTCAGTCAGGCCGTCCCGTCCGTATCTATTCCGCTCATTCATTCACTCGGTCGGTCTTGTACGTGTGACTTTTTTTTCGTTTGCCTGAGTGGCTGAGTGAGCCTGATTGATGCTGCTGTGCTGGCCTAGGATAGTAGGAGTGTTGTGTTGCTAGTAGTAGCATTTGTACTGCTAGGCTGCGTCGTTTGGTGTTAATTTGCTTTATTTATTTATGGTTTAAACCAAATTTGTTAGTTAACATTTTAAGTTAGGGTGCGTTGTGTAGTTGATTTGTTTGAATTTAGGAAATTTTAAGCATAATGCAAAAAAGAGGAGTGTAAATATTTAACCAACAGGTACTGTTACAGTGCCTCTCACCTGCTTAGTCCCGCTAAATAATATTTGATTGGCTACGGTATTCTTAGTATTACGGGTAAGTTTAAAAAACATATTCTCATCAATTTTATTTTAATATAATCCAGCCACGAAACTGCGACGTTACTTAATTTCGAAACTAGTTAACTTCAAACGCAAACGTCAAGTTAGGTCTCAATTTGTTATTCCTGTATTAAGATACTATTAAGTATATGCAGTTAAATCCGTAATATAAGTACTGTCCAGTCATTGTTGTTCCGATTTAATTAAAATAAATAATTCTGCCATTCTATTTTACGTAAACCCGGCTCTCGGATCGTGGATCGGATTAGACTTTGACACCAGCGTGGCTAGTGTGCGTGCGTGGGCCAGTGCGAACGCGTATTTATATCCTGTTCCTTGCGAATGTGTTTGTGTACACGATTTCCCTTGCTGTGAAAATGGTCCAATCTTTTTTTTACAAATTTAAATTTTTGTTGGGATGATTAGCCTTGCTTTTAAAATTTACTTGTCTTTGGAACCAGATGCAATATTCTACCCTTAAGATTTAATTCTTATTAATATTATTTCCCCAGAATATAGGTAAGTTTATGGCATTTAAAGTTTGCAGTACTTACTTTATTCATGATTGGTCAACAACCTTTACAAACTCAGGGATAGGTACTCTACAGGATTGAGACATATCAAATTAGAGCATGGTTTTAATGTGTTGGAGCTCATATATTAGTTTTTATGTCACCCTGGATAAATTGGTTCTATACCCAAATAATTTATAGTAAACCTTAAGTAATAATCCTAAAGTGCAAATATAACAAATAACTATAATATAAGAAAATGTTGTGATCAATCATAAATTGTTTGGGATGTAGGTTAGGTACTAGCTTGGTCTGCAGAATAGTTAGAACTAGCTATTGCCTTCAACTTCATCTTCATGCCTTGGGAACTGTGCTTTTGCAGAATACAAAATAGCCTGATAGATGTTAATTTTATTAGTATAACTTTCATTGTTAAAAGATTTTTTTTATAATTGATTCATTTATTACTGAGATTATCTTCCATAAAAAATGAAACAAACAAAAGTTTACCTCTTTGCTATATTATTAAAGGTTTCATTGTGTTTGTATGCCTACCCACTAAATTTGAATTAGATTCTTTGTTCTGATACTACTACATGTCAGTTATAACTTGTAACAGAGTGAGATTAACCAATTTTAAGATCAAATAATTAGAAACTTAAAATATTATTATGCCTCCTTCATAACATGATAATATCATTTCTAGGGTGTGCAACCCGGTACTTTTTTGTATCGGACAAACCGGGTTTTTGGAAATACCCAGTTCTTGCCATACAAAAAATAACCGGGTTGCATGCCCTAATCATTTCAATCATGCAAAGGCTATCCAGAATTTAGTACTTACAAATATTTATCTCTCTGTGGTTACACATAATGTAAAGTTTGCTCACCTGCAGTAATATCTGATATGATAAATCACTCAAAAATATCTAGCACAACTCTTTCTCTAGCTGTTTTGCCCCATCCAACATTATTGCCAGTGACTGAACAACATCATACTTGATTTATGTCCAAGTCCTAAGAGCGCACTCAGACAGAGAGCAGTCTGGAGTTCCGAGATCAGCGTTCAGAGTTCTGTGTTTTGACTGCTTGAGAGTTCCAGTCACCTGGTGTGTGCATATTGTAAGAGACTCAGTACATTCGAAAGAACGCAGAACTCTGAAAGCGGAACTCGGAACTCCAGACCGCTCTCTGTCCGAGTGTGCTCTAAAAGCAATGTATCATATGAAGTCATCTTGCTTGCTTGGAGTGGCAACTTCGCAAAGGCAGCCCTATTCCTTGTGCACATTATAAAAGAAACTTGTTTGAGTAATTTTAGCTTTCTATTCTAGATCCAAATATTTGGGCTGGATATTGATGAACCAGTCAGTCTGACTTTACTTTTTTGAAAATAAGATGTAATTGCCTTATATTGCTGTAGCAGTGCTGTAATAGTTCTTAGCTTATCATTTGTTTTGTTGTAGATAAAATATGGCGGAAGCTCACTCAGCTGTTGCATTTTCATTTGCGATTACCCATGATGGATGGGATGTCAATTTTGACCGAGAAGTCCTGTACCTAGTATGGGAGTCTGGGTTGAGATCTTGGAAGAAACGCTTGGCACGATTCAGAGTAAGTATTGTAACATAATCATACTGACATTATACTGTTATGATATTCTGCTTTAATTCATAATGTAAAGGCAGTAAAGATATCTGTGACATTTAACCTTTCATCTATGGGAGTGTTGCGCAGATTGGATCCTGTTGTCTTTGGTGATATGTGACAGTTTTGAGCAGAATCACCAGCATTAACTTAAATATTGAAAATATTAATGAATTAATTTTCAAATCGATGCTTGTCTATGGCAAATAATTAAATTAGCATTCATTTAGTACCATTTCACACCATTGTACTTTGAAATACAGCATACAATCGCAAAAAATAGGCAGACATAGTAATAATACTGATCCCTATCATATGCAGACGACGGACAGTCAGGCTCCTGATCATACTAGACAAGAGATCAAGAAAGTATGGGATCAGTTTAATTTATCCCAAGGTAATGAAACGCAATTTCTGCATCCAGATGATGAAGTAGCAGATGGGTTCATGATTTTTCTGTTCTTATAATTAATTTATACAATGTGGAAGAAACATAGATTTGTATTTGGTTGCAATCCAGGGATTTTAGAAATTAATATCTATGTAACCTGACAATCATCATCATCACTCAGAGTAATTAATCACTAGTCATGTATTTGATACTAATGTTCTTATCAATAATGTTATCTGTTGAATATAGGTGGTATAACAATGTAAATCATTAATTAAGTATCTCTAATTTGATTGATAACAGAAGAGACCTGTTTTCTCAACATTAAGGTACTATAATTAAAATCAGCCACATTCTGGAACCTACTGTTGCATTAGCATATTGATAGTATCAAACAACTTTGTTATAGTTCTATTGCCATCATTGTTGCAGTTATCTGTGCAGATTAGTTTGCGCCAATTTGTCTCAAGAAATATAAATAATATGGATAATTGTAGCTTAGAATTAAGTTCAAAAATATCCCTTTTAACCAATTCAAGAATATTATGAAAATATTGCATATATGTATGTGACACGATATATTATACACCTAGCTCAAAACATTTAAAATCAACTCAGATATACAAACTGCAAATATATATAGTAAGTTGTAATTATTATTTATTTGGCTTTTCATTGCCATTTTTTGTGTCAGTTAACAGTAAGTATAAAAAATTTACAAAAAACAAAGTAAGCTTTTTTCTAGTGAAAATAAACGGATCACTCTCGTCTCAAAACGAGTTTAACTCGACATGTTTCGGGCTAATCCGTAGCCCTTCCTCTCGGAGTCGCACGTCACGGCGGCTGCCAAACGTGCACTGCGTGCTAACGCCCTGGTCGCGCGGCTACTCGACGCAACTGACAGCGACACACAACTACCCCCGTTTTCATCATCACTTTTATTGTCATTGTCAAATGTAGGGTAGCACACAACACTAACCACATCACTTTGTAAAGGTTCGCTCACACTCACCGTTTGTACTGCGTCAACGGTGAGTGTGAGGGCTACGGATTAGCCCGAAACATGTCGAGTTAAACTCGTTTTGAGACGTGAGTGATCCGTTTATTTTCACTATGAGTGAGTCTCACGGTAGTTTCATGTTTAAGCTTTTTTCTTTATAAAATGGCTAAGATAACAATTTTTTTAAAAATTAAAGTAAGAATGGCCAATTACCAAAGCGCTAAGTTGCGTAAAATGTCCGTGCGCGCATAATTGAAACTATGCTGAAAACAAGGGCATCAAACAGTTAATTATATGTACATAACATTAGTCTAACAAAAGTGCACCTGCAATTGAATCACTGTCTGAGGTCATTGTAACTAAGTATTAAGTCAAGTATTGAATAGGTAAATATGTCGTAAAGTTACAACTTATTATTTGAATAGGTTATCCATGTTTAAATTTGTTTTTATTTCACAGAACAGTGTCCTAAATGGAGTATATCCTGGTCATTTGCAATCGCTGTATGTGCTGTGGACTCTGCTGGCAGCAGCTCATTTTGGAGGCTTTAATATACCCTTTGGTTTAGTCCAAAAAGCACAAACCGTGTTGCCTGGGTAAGCAAAAATCATAACGAAATTAGGTTAAATTTCACTGCAGTCCTGCATTTTGAAAATATGAGTGAACCAAAATGTTCGCAATTATACATTTGTTTTATGAAGAAACAAAACAGATGGCACTGGTAAACACCATAATATTGTAAAAATAACTTGAAAGATACAAAGCTTGAAACAGTACAAACTTTATATATAACTGCTGTAACCGCTGTGTTTTCTGCTTTTAACCTATGAACTTGTTCATCCTGAATTTCTAATTAGAATCTTTCTTTGTTACAGCAACACAACAATGTGGCAAATCGTAGCATGCTTATTAGCAGCTCTTACCATGTGGCTATGTGTAATATTCCTTATGCGATATATACTGAAACTGTTACTCATGTACAAGGTATTACAAATTTTAATTAACATAAATAAACAACATCAAAAAGTTTATTCTTGTTAGTTTGTCCCTAGTGCTTGTGAATATTACCAATTTTATTGTTCCCTATTTCTAGGGCTGGATGTACGAATCTCGGGCCCCTGGCGCTAAAATATCACTGAAAACGAAGCTCTGGGTCAGTGTTGTGAAAGTACTGTCGGGTTGGAACAAGCCAAGGCTGTACAGCTTCCAGGGATCACTGCCTAGATTGCCGCTACCGAGCGTGAAGGATACCATGAGAAGAGTGAGCTTATTCCTAATAAATATACTTAGAGAACCTTAATAACAATACAAGTCAAACACCACATAATACAGAAAATATGTAGGTTGTCAAGTGACAAAAGCTGTAAGACCTATTTCTTAATAGGCAGCCATAATATTAGCAATCAATCCTTCAATGTTTTTGAATGACCTATCCAACAATAATTGGGATAGACAACAAAAAAAATCCCAACTTTACGTGTAACTACTCTAATTATTTCTATTTTATGATAATAACTGGAACATTTCATGGTAAATTCCTTATACTAATGCCTTTAGTGTGCGCATTTAATCAGGATAGCTTGTGTAGGTAACTCGCTACAAAAATGGACCTTATTTAAAGCTCATTGGCCTTAGTCAGCTGCAATGGTTTAAGTTGCGTCTTTTACCCATGAGACAACTTTCTAGTACTAACAGGCTCTAAGCTAAGCCACGGACAGGCGGACAGATGGACATGCCGAAACTATAACGGTTTCTTGTTAGGACCACGGAATCTTAAAAGTTGTACGCAAATACAAATAGTTCATATCCAGAAATATTAAAACACAGTTACATTTATGCTGAACCCCACACTAGGCTTGGCCTGTCCCGTGGGGTGAATGGTGAATGATAGGTTTACAAGAAATAATACATTGCGGCTATTGGCAACCATGTTTAGGGAATAGAAAGAATAAAGAAAAATATTTATTTATTTAGGCTTAGTCCTATAAAACAAACATAACCCATTAAAACAATTGGCGACACTATTCCTTGTTAAAATCAACAATAAGAATTTATTTATCTATACAAGTATGTTTATCGTCCCTAGTACCCATAGTACAAGCTTTGCTTAGTTTGTGACTAGGTCGATTTGTGTATGATTGTCCCCTAATATTTATTTTATTTATTTTAATCAACAATAGATAGATACATACTCATTATTCTGTATAAGAAAACTGAAAACCCATAATTACCTAATTCTAAAAAAGTAAAAGTTACATTTTAAAGTGAAAATGCCGTGGCAGACCGGCTAAAAAACGTGTTGTTTTGATGTGGGCGGGTTCCCTAGCGATCTATAGATCAACATAAGTTGGGATCGCGGTCACGCAGAGCCGCGACCTCCAGTTCCCATTACGCAATCTATTCATACGGGCACGGTTGCCCTTAATAGTGATCATACTGATCATATCATAGCACAGCCCTAAGGTAAACGCAGGTGTTATTGCCATACACAAAAATAGAGTGAAGCCAGCTGTAGACACTACAGGCAAACTGTAGTTAATTCCCTATGAAATAACAATGTTAACAAATTCCAATACTTAAACTGAAAACAGTCGCGATTAAACTAGCCTTCTATTAAAAAACCCACGTCCAAATCGCGTCATTGGTAATTAAAATTTTGCAGACACACAGATAAAAAAAGGTTAAAGGTTGTTAAAAAAGAGAAGTCCCGACTAACTGACTCAATTAACACATAGCCCCAATTTGTGGGAGAAATTGAGAAAGCTAAATTTAACATGGAGTCCCCTTTGAAAGGATTGATTTAAAATTATGTAATAGCGTTACAAAAAGGTGCGCATTTTATTGCATTTTCATTAGATATACAAATACATGTTTTAAGCATACAAATTTCAGCTCAGTCAGAGTAATGATAGCGGTAAGACTAACCACTTAAGCGAACCAACAACAAAAAAACACCAAGGATACCTACACTGTTCAGTTGTGATGTCAGATTCCGAGGAAAACCCGACTCGGTGACATCGATATAATCTCTACCGAGTGCGGAAAACTGAACGCACCTCTACGGATCCTCGTATTTGAGATAGATCCCGACGGATATAATTATTGATTACTATAAAATTATCACCTAAAATTATTAATACTTAAAAAAAAGCATTTTTTTTTCATCACATTATTTGCTCGTTTGCTTTATTGACCTTGTTATCACTCCTTTGCAGTACTTGATCAGCGTACGACCTCTATTGGATGACGAAAATTACCGGCGCGTCGAGAGATTAGCCAAGGAGTTCGAGCAGACCATTGCGGTCAAACTACAGAGATATCTCGTGCTCAAATCTTGGTAATCATTTTTGCATTACACTAAACTTATAGATTTGTTATATACAGGATGATCAATCCCTGTTCATCAGGTTGATGAACTAATGACGATATTTTGCAAACTATTTAAATTGTGGGAATTTCTGTCCAATGTTTTACACAAGAATCCATAGCAAAAGTTGTTCGTTATATTCTAGGGATCAACTAATAACAAAACGACATGTGAATATTTAGGTACAGAATTTTGATCAGGTTCGATTCCCTGTTATATACGGCAGTTAAAAAAAATGTTTGAATGCCATTCATTTTTCTTAAATCTAAAATCGAAGCCATGGTTCCTAAGAACACATTTCGCTATCTCTCGTAGTTTCTGATTTCTCCATACTGACCCATTTGGGTTGATCACCCTGTATATACATATAAGAGGCAACCGTTACTGACTGATATATCAACGCACAACTTAAACTACTGACCGGATTGTGCTGAAATTTGGCACGCAGAGTCACGTGGGCATTCGCAAAGAAAGAAGGGATTTTTTTAAAATTCCCAAGTTATATTATTATTTTTTATTTATTCAGAAAGAATACATACCTACATTGTGTTTGAATTTGAAATTAATCACATTATCTTGAAAAATGTACATTATATTACCGTACTAGATAGGGAATAAATGAGACTTATAGTTTTGCTTCAAAGTGGCCCTATCTTTACCATTCCTTTAGGATCATAGAAGTCCAGTAAAAAGGTTTTTTTTTTTAATTTCTCGCGGGATTGAGATCGGTAGTTGACCATAAATCTGCGGGAAAAAGCTAGTAACTAATTAATAAATGTCGTGGAACAGTTTACACCAAATTAAGCTAAGTTCGTACTAAATATGGCTACTATACTAAGTATACAATAGATGAATACACATTTTAATATGTACCTATTGTAACATCCATGATTTGGGTACAGATTCATAGTCAAGAGTAGCTACTACTAGGCTATTGGTGACACAGAATAAATGAAATATGTTTTTAAAAAAGGCATAGATTTAAACATTTTATGTTATTAGCATTGTAGAATTACCGGCCGACCAGGCTGACCTTTTCAATGTAAATAATTTATTTAATTGGTGATTTGTAATTTATAGGAAATGTTTCTATCTATGTCCGTTATAGGCTTGAAACCATCCAACTGATGTGCCCCAAACCAGTTTCATTTGATAAAAAATGCGAAGATGGTTTAAGACCACTAAACGCAATCCATCCATCCGTCCATTTATGAGTGAATTGCGCGGACATCGCGAGCAAAAGCAAGTTAATGTTATCTAATTTACTCCAATTTAATTTGTTTGTTTAATCCAATTTCATTGTTTTCATAATTTAATTTGTTCTATTGAGTTTCTTATTGATTTATTTATTTTAATGTGACTGATGTGCACATGCACACCTATGGCCTATGGACGTGTATCTGGAATCAATTTAATTTAACCTTTTCCACGCCAACGACACATATAGGTGTCACAAAGTACATTGTCAAAGTGATCTTGACACAATGACATAAGATTCAAAGCAGGTTTACGTTTTGTCGAGGCTTGGCGTTGAAAGGGTTTACTTCTGATAAATACATATTTGCAACATCATGCGGATCCCCTTGTAGTTCAATTGAAAAGTCCTGCTAGTTAATACTTGCCGTCACATTATTTGTTATTTGGTCTGGAAAAAATTCGAATACTAAAATAATACATTGACTAAAAGTTGAATAGCCCTTATTATACCGAATACACCAATGCAACGCATAATCTGAAATTAATTCACAGGTGGTCCTCGAACTATGTGTCCGATTGGTGGGAAGAATACGTTTATCTTAGAGGGAGGTCGCCTCTGATGGTAAACTCCAATTTTTACGGGACAGATGCTATTCTCATGAAGCCAACCCATATACAGGCGGCGCGCGCTGGCGTGGTCATTTACCTTTGCCTGCAGTTCCGAAGACTCATCGACAGACAGGAGCTGGAACCAGTGAGTTACGCTTCTATTTTTTCTTAGAATTACGAAGTAAATTTAAAAGAAAGACTTTGAAGGCACTGCCGCTACGCCAGTGTTACAAATTTATGAATGGAACGGTAAAAGCAATAGATAGTGTTAAGGAGGGGATGGGGTAAATGAGCAGTTTCACTTTAAAGTATGTATTTTTTTTAATGAGGAAATCTTGGTGTTTTCTTTCTTACTCAGAATCAAGAGCTCTAACATTTTGACGACAAAAAAGTATCCCTAATTTTCCATACAATTTTTTTGTGTCCGTACAAACAATTTTTTTTTGAATAGCCTATTCAGTGTCCCACTGCTGGGCAAAGGCCTCCCCTTTCTCCTTCCACTCGTCTCTGGCTTCGGCAAAGTGTTGCCATGCCAGTCCGGCTGGAATCGCTCCAAATCGTCCCGCCACCTTCTTTTAGGCCTACCTCTGCTCCGGTGGCCGTCGCTTGGAACCCAATCAGTAGTGATTTTGGCCCAGCGATCCGGATGCATCCGGCAGACATGACCTGCCCAGTCCCACTTGAGTTTGTCCCCACATCAACAATTCTGGTTTTGGAGCGCAGTTCAGTGTTTCTGTTTCTACCAGCTCTTCGAACACCCAGGATACTGCGCTCCATAGCCCGCTGGCAAACCTTGAGTTTGGATTTCTGGGCCTCAGTCAAAGACCAGGTCTGAGCACCGTAGGTTAGGATGGGCAGAATGCGTATGTCAACGAGCTTGCGTTTTAAGGCTAGGGTAAGTTTACCCTTCATTAGTGCTTTCATGGACCAGTAGGTCCTCCAAACAAACAATATACCTAATAATATAAAAAGTCCCAAAACTGACACTAAAATGGAGGTCTGCGTAAAAAAACAACAAAATTTCGTAATTTACGAGTAAAAACGGTATTCTGTTTACTTTAAAATGATAATGATGCCCAAATACACAAAAGATCCCTGTGGGTCGAAGTATTTCCGTAAGAATCCCTAAGTTTAAGATGAGATAAATGACACATTTAAAATTGGCATGTATACTTAGCTAAGATTTTTTTTGTGTATTGACACCACCAATCAATTTGCATACTTTTTATAAATGTCAAAATGATTTTCTGCTGCAAGTTTTGTATGGTAATACTGCTGTGCGTCATTTATTAGCAAACTCAAGAATCTTACATACAAAGCTAGAAAAAATGACTTTGAATTACGTCACGCCGATCTTGCATCTCTTTCTTTAGGGTGTCCATGATTAAGCATACATTAGGAATATCCCTCGGAATTTGACATTTTTATACAACAGATTGATTTTGTAATTTATTAAATTCAACCAATTTCAATTCAATTTTTTGACGTGACAACGTCTAATAAATCGATGAACGCCGGCTGCACGCACAAAAAAGGATGACTCAGTGTAACGTACATAACGCATTGTCCCGTTACGCTTGAGCCTATGAACGATCGGAGCGAAACGAAAAGTATGCAATCATTTCATCAATGTTTTGTTATGACGTTGTCACGTTAAACTATCGTCCGTAAACCGACTTTACAGACAACCAGTTTTTTATTCAACCGTTTTGTCATGTAAGTAAACAGCCATCCTCACAAACTCAAGTAAAAGGTACCAATTTGTCGTCAATAAGGTTAATTTCTGGTTGCACTATGCCACTCTGCAGTTACTCGGCCTTACTGATATCCGGCAAAAGGTTGCCTTTTACCTGAGGACGCTACAAATACTTACTGCCAAACATATTAGTATTTGTCCATAGAAAAAAATAATAAAATACTAGGACGTTATAACAGTTTCTTTATTTTCTACACATGTGAGAACAATATCGTTTTGTACTGAGTAGGCGTTCCGGCCTTTCTGGGTCATTATCTTCAGGCTTAAAATGCAAGCTGCAAATTGTCGAACGCTCTGAAACCGTTCCCTTTATCGGTAGGTACAATCGACAGCCAATGCTGCCTCCTTCTTTCATCTTTTGGAAAACTGCAATGTTAAATATTATTCATGTTAATTGTAAAGACACAAACAATACACATATTATTATATACTGTGATATGAATTATGAAGATAGAAACCGTACCAAGTTGATAGATTTAGCTCCATTCCATACGAGTAAATACTATGCATGAAAAAGGATTGGTCACCCTAGTTGTATAACCAAACATTCTTCAATTTTTCATTTAAGGTCATGTTTAACTCCAAATAAACAAAATATACTTCTAACTTAACATTATAAAGCTATTCGTGGGGTTTTTGAATAAAAACTAACAAAGCTTACAATCAAAATAGAGGAAAATTGATTGCCAGTAAGATTTATGAACATTTTCGTAAAATAAGTACACACCTGTGAAATTTTATGTCGGATTTCGGCCTGCAATTACTCCTACTATACTTTACTATGAAATACATAGCGCATAACCCAAGTAAATGGACATATAAATAAATGTGTTCGTGTGTTTGTTACCAAAAACACACGAACGCATGCGCATACGCACATGCTCACAAACTTTCGCATTTATAATATTAAAATACTTAGGATCACATTATAGGATGATTATAAAACCTTATGTTGTAACCCCTCTTTCAGTTTCAATGTAAGTACAGATTAGAAGCCGACCTTCTTACCGTTAATTTGATATTTGTTGAATTCAGGTACAGATAAACCACAAAACGTTGGCTGTACAGTAACCAACATTAATTTGGACCCTACATAAAACAACACAAAATGGGTGAATAATTAATGATCGTGACCGTGTATCGTTGAACGGCTAAAAGCCGACGATTAGTTAAATTGCCGCTAATTCGAAGTGACCAGTTCGATAAAGCAGCAATTTAGTTAAAGAGCGAAAACATGGACAAGTCTCGTCATAGTTGGTCCGGAATTTTTGAAGTAGTTACACCATGTTTCTAATTGTAGTCGTTGACTTTAACTCACTTGGTCACTGGCTGAAAAAATTAAATCTAGATGTAGTCGTTAACCCAGAGGCCATATTGTCTAACGCACGGGCGCTTGCTATCGCTTTTACTATGTCTTTTTATTTGCTCATATCACATAATAGATTTCTAAAAAGCTTGGGAATTCTATACATTTTAGCACTAAATAGAGATATATATTTCTCCAGCTAGTGGCCATTAATATACACGCTTGACATGATATTACAGCAACTTCAAGCGTTTCTCTATCACTTTCACTAGATAATGCTGCAAAACATGGTGCCGCTGTGCTCTTGGCAGTACGAGCGTCTATTCAATACGGTGCGAGTGCCCGGCGTGGAGACAGACAAGATCGTTCACTACCAAGACTCCATCCACATCACCGTCTATCACAAGGGCCGCTACTTCAAGGTCGTCGTCTACTCGCGCGGCCGACTGCTCAAGCCTGCTGAGATACAAGTGTGAGTACCACAAACAATATAAACGTGAAACTTGGGTAAATCTAAGGATAATAGGAACTAAAACCAATGGCAATTCTGCGATCACACTTCACTTGGATTTTTAGTTGACCGGCGTACTATTAGTCTACTTTCGTAGCACACGGGGCACGACGGTTGAAATCATTCACGGCCCCACCCTCTTTCGGGATGGGTCAGCAAATTTTGCCCTATAAACATGTAGGTACAGTCGAGGTTAAAGATATCTTTACACTTTAGTGCCTAATCACTGTATGCCTTCTGACAATTTCATACAAAAGTTCAAACACGAAGTGACTGCGACAAGGTTGTACTTATACATCCGGCTCTCCCATCATCATCATCATTTCAGCTGCAGGATGTCCACTGTTGGACATAGACCTCCCTCATTGATACCCAATCAGTATGCTTGGAAGCGGCTTGCATCCACCGTGAACCTGCGGCCTTTGCCAAATCTTCCATCCAGCTTGGTGGACGTCCCACGCTGCGCTTGCCAATCCGTGGTCTCCATTTGAACTTTTCGGACCCAACGACCATCTGTTATGCATGTTATATGGCCTGCCTATTGCCATTTCAAAGAGCTAATCCGTTTGGTTATGTCGGTTGGTACCCCCATCTCACCCATCACCTTTGAGTAAAACTAACATCCATCTCAAAATAATCTATATATATAAAAGAAGAAACTGACTGACTGACTGACTGACATATCAACGCACAGCCCAAACCACTGGGCCTAGAGATTCCAAATTTGGCACGCAGGTTCCTTATAAGGTCTAGGGGTGCACTAAGAAAGGATTTTTTAAAATTCACTCCCTAAGGGGGTGAAAAGGGGGTCCAAAGTTTGTATGGGGAAACAAGATTAGTTCGACTATTTTATTCGAAACTTCACAGAAGTACTCCTAATGGTAAATGAGTAAACACGTGTTTCAGGTTTTTTGAGAATTCAACCCCTAAAAGGGGGGAAAGGGGTAACAAAGTCTGAAAATCAACATGGGTGTTGTTTCTATGGTTTATCGGGTCGCTGGTTATGAAAACAACAACGGTTTTAAAATCCGACGTGGCGGACGTAAAATACCATCTCCCTGGATGGGGTGCGATGGGGTTGAAATGTCTAAATAAACTAAATGACTGTTGATATATCAACGCACAGCCCAAACCACTGGATCTAGAGACTTCAAATTTTGCACATAGATACCTTATACAATTTAGGCATCCACTAGGGAAGGATTTTTGGGAATTCCCACGGGAACGAGAAAAAACCGGATTTATAAATTCGATTCCGAGTGACCCTATCTCAGTAACTATAATAACTAGACTCTTCAAATTTGATACACAAGTAGGTATTATATTAGTAAAAACATTAATTTCAGGATTTTTCAAAATTCCCACGGGATAAGGAAAAAACGGGATTTATATATTCAGTTCAACGGGATCCTATGAACTATAATTACTAGACTCTTCAAGTTTGACATAGAAGTAGATAATTATAATAGTAAAAAACTGTTTTAAGGATTTTCGGAAATTCTCACGGGATAAGGAAAACACGGGATTTTTCGTTTTACTGGTCGTAGAAAGCTGAAATTCGGCATGTAGGTTGCTTGGCGAGTGTAGAAGAGGATTGAGAGAGGACTTTCCAAAATTTCCACGGGAACGGGAGAAAACGGGATCTTTCATTTTACTGGTCGTAGAAAGCTGAAATTCAGCATGTAGGTTGCGTGGGGAGTGTAGAGAAGCATTGAGAGAGGACTTTCCAAAATTCCCACGGGAACGGGAAAAACGGGATTTTTCGTTTTACTGGTCGCAGAAAGCTGAAATTCGGCATGTAGGTTGAGTGCAGAGAAGCATTGAGAGAGGACTTTCCAAAATTCCCACGGGAACGGGAAAAACGGGATTTTTCGTTTTACTGGTCATAGAAAGCTGAAATTTGGCAAGTGGGTTCCTTGGGGAGTGTAGGGGATCATTAAGAAAGCATTTCCCGAAATTCTTACGGGAACGGGAAAAAACGGGATTTTGCGTTGTACTGGTTGTAGAAAGCTAAAATTTCAAAATTAAGTTTATACTGTGAGTAGGCCGCAAAGGGCTCTTTAACAGACTTCAAAAAAAGGAGGAGGTATGTTCACCGATTTCTCGGTCAATTGTGGACCGATTATGAAAATTATTTTTTTATTCGTAAGAATATAATATAGGTACTCCTAAGATGGTCCCATTGTCACCAAATCAGGATCTGATGACGGGATCTCAGGGAAATCGAGGGCAACCCTCAAATTTTGTAGACCCACATTACGTTTTTCATATATTTTCTCAAGCTATTTAAGTGTTTGCGTCTGGTAGACATTATCTCATGTTGATGAGCTGATGATGGAAGGTAAAACTCCTTAACGGTTAGGAGTTGAGGATATTTTTTTAAATATTACAGGTACGTATAGACCGATAATTGTATTATTTCAGGTTATCCAGGTGAGCTGATGATGGAAGGTTAAACTCCTTAACGGTTAGGAGTTATAGGAAGTTTCTTTAAATATCATATGCACGTATAAACCTTTAGATGTATTCTTTCTGGTTATTCAGATGAGCTGATGATGGAAGGTATAACTTTTTAACGGTTAGGTCACACAACACTTTAACAAAATACTATATATAATATGTATAATATCAATGCTAAGTAGGTACATATCGCTTTCAGTTACTCAAGTTTCCGTAGAAGGTAAGAAAACATTGAATTATACCTAATGCAGGACAGGGGATAGTAATAATAGGTTTTATATTATTAACAAGCCTGGTTATTTTAGTGCCCGCTTCCGAGTTAGCGAAAAACATTGTTCAAAAATATAAAGAAATACTGTAAAGGACCGTATCTACCTGTAGTCGGGCTTGCTTGCACGCTTGCTTGCACGCTTACTTGAACGCTTTCTTGCACGCTTGCTTGCTTGCGTGCATGCATGCTTGCTTGCATCTTGCTTGCATGCTTGCTGGCATGCTTGCATGCTTGCTTGCTTGCCTGTATGCTTGCTTGCTTGATATCTTGGTTCTTTGGAATACTCTTGGTACACGCGAGCGAAGCCGCGGGCAAAAGCTAGTATTATACAAACAAAGAATTATAAATTACTAGCTTTTACCCGCGGCTTTGTTTACGTAAACCTTTTAGGTCTGGCAGTCCCATTTACTGTGTTCTAACCTCGTAAAGCCCAAATTTTGACTATTATTGTCAATCAATCTACCGTGGTGTAAGCGTACCGTAGCAGTGTAGGCGCTCTCGTTTACATACGTTTGATTCGATCGGCCGAGTTCGGACGTTTCGCCCGAACATACTTCGGCCGACAACGGATTAGGTGGACACGTACCGTTTATGTAGTTCGGCCGATACCGCAGCTTTAACCGAGCACTACTAATTGTAGAAATACTTCAAATATTACAACATGAGTAATATAGCAATGTTAATGATAATGAATGACTTCCTAAATTGCACAGTGCAGTCCTTGCAAACTGAAAGTCGCTCCGCACCACTGCCCTAACTTACAAAATTACAAATATACTAATCCAACTTACGAAACAATAATTCTAATTTGTATTTTGAACTAACTTGGCCGCGTCAATGTGAAGTCTTAGGTATTGAAAAAAGCTAAAATATTTCAAGTAGATTTTTTTTAAGTTAATTAAAGAAATACGAGAAATTTTCATTACAATCATCACCGAGATAGCTCAAAGAATCGCCAGACTCAAGTGGCAGTGGGCAGGGCACATCGCTCTTAGAACTGCTGGCCGATGAGGTAAAAAGGTTCTCGAGTGTCGTCCTCGGACCGGAAGACGCAGTGTAGGTAGGCCTCCAACAAGATGGAGCGACGACCTGGTTAAGGTTGCGGGATCGCGTTGGATGCGGAGGGCACGGGACCTATCTGTTTGGCGAGCCTTGGGGAGGCCTATGTTCAGCAGTGGACGTCTTTCGGCTGAAATGATGATGATGACGATGAGAAAATTTGTGTAAGATGTTTGGAACTCAATCATCCAATAACGTCTGAATCGATTGAGATGAATTTTGATATGGAGATAGTTCCCGTCCCGTGGAAGGACATAGGATAGTTTTTACCCTAGAAATTAGCATAGATAGCGATAAACGAATTTTTCAGACTAAGTGGCGGGCAATAACTAGTTTATTATAAACCAATAAACCATAAAATTGTGATGGTACAATTTAAAGAAATGTGTAAGGTCGGGCACACCAACTGGTTGTAATTATTTATTACAAACCTAGCCCGCGACTTTATTCGCGCAGTCGACACATGAATGGAACGGATGTCTCTAATGCATTCTTTTAGTAGTCTAAAACCACCTTCGCATTATTGCCTAAAAAATAAATATTAAATGAAAAATAAATATTTGGGGCACATTAGTTGGATGGATGGTTTCGAAGCCTGTAACGAACATAGGTAGTTTTTTCGTTTATATACGTTTACACACATACACACACCTCACACTTGCACACACCTGCGTAAATTCAATGGTGTGTGTGAAGTTCTCAATCCGCACTGGGCTCGCGTGGGAACTATGACCCAAACCCTCTCATGTTGAAAGGATGCCTGTGCCCTGCAATAGGAAATATATAGCCTGGTTGGAAGATGATTACTGCAGCGCACATAGACAGTATAATAAAATATTTACTTTTAATTTTGTACTGATTTGTATTTAGACAATCTTTATTGTGTGTGTTTGCAGCACCAAATAAATGTTTTATCTATCTATCGTTATTTATTGTTACATATATTATGCGGATTAATGGAATGCAAACGAGTTTTCAAAAACTTATAATAATAATTTCTGGTCTCACTCAATATTAGTGCAAATTGAATTCTACTACAAATAAAAACTAATAGAATATTGTACCAAGAAAACAATGGGTAAAACTTTAATTAGTTATGGTCGCGAACGATGTTACAAGTGTAATATCTTTAGATAATTTAGGCAAGTGCGACGCCTGAACATGTTATGACATAACAGTTATGTGAATAATAAGTAGCTGTCACAGTAAAAAAAAAAACTAAAAAACACGCTTTAAAAAAAAAAATAAAAAAAAAATAATAAATTTCGATTCACTATTCTTATAGTGTAGTAAAAAATCTTTTCACGCTTTTTTTACAATAAAATATTTTAAACTATTATTATTTATTTTATCAATATTTAGAATTGTTTACAAATTTTGATCTGGATATAACAATATAATAATTGCTTATTAAGATTTTTTACTGCACTATAAGAATAGTGAATTGAAATTTATTATTTTTTTTTATTTTTTATTTTTTTAAAGCGTGTTTTTTAGTTTTTTTTAAACTATTATTTATTTTCTATTTTTTAGTTGCATTTTTTTCTCAGTGAGAGTTTCCATGTGCTAAAAAGAGACACAAAACGGTTTTTTGCTCGTCTTAAATAGAATCAGTCTATCTTATACTTGGTCTTTGGTGCGCGCGCACTGCTCTACACTACTAAACGTAAACCTCTTTCTTTCTAACTTTACCCCCCTCACCTACAACCCCCCTACCCCCCCCAACCTCCTAAACCCAACCCCCCAAAATCCCCCAACCCATTTCCCCAACCCCCCCGCCACCTACCCCCCTTCCAGCTCCATCATCAGACCCTTGTTATCATCTAGGACCAAAGTACTCGTCAAAACGAATCAAACGAGCCCAAACTTGATGGGGTTGTTTTGTTTTGTTGTGGAGTGCCTTTGGCCATCTTCCAGCTCCATCATCAGACCCTGGTTACCATATGGGATCAAAGTGCTCGTCAAGACGAATCAAACGAGCCCAAACTCGATGGGGTTGTGTCGTTTTATTGTGGATTGCCTTTGGCCATCTTCCAGCTCCATCATCAGACCCTGGTTACCATCTGGGATCAAAGTACTCGACAAGACGAATCAAAAGAGCCCAAACTCGACGGGGTTGTGTCGTTTTATTACAGAGTTCCTATGGCCACCATCCAGCTCCATCATCAGATCAGCTCCATGTTACCATAACATTGCATTGTCATCCAATTTCATCATTCATTTATGAGGAAAATAAATTTGGTTATACGTGAAAAACTTAAGTAAAGGATGTAGTTAGTAGTGCACAGAATTGATACGGAGCTAAAGTTATTTTTCTAATTTGGAACATCAATTTGTTTATACGGACACGTTATTAATACACACAACAGGCCATTTACTTAAAATTTCACCTATGTAACTATTTTTCAGCACAGTTTGTCAAAATTCATTTTGAACGGTGTTATTTATGGTCAAAATTAAAAATGGTCAATTCAAGTGGACGAGTTTCCACTTTTTCCATTTTTTGATGATTGATCTCTATCATACCGAGAATTATTCATATCTCAGATGTGCGAGTATCTAACGAGGCCGGACACGGTTATCAATAAGAATAACGGAATTAGTTAGACGCATTTCTTGGTGCCAAGGTCAGTGGGTATTACATAAACGCGCACTCGATTACGCGTGGTTCGCGTCGGAAGCGAATTATTAGTATTATAAAACGCGCATATTTTTATTTATGCTATGACTATCACTTGTGCTATAACTAGTGAAGCGCCAGAAGAACTGGTTAGATCATTTATTGTTGCTTAGAAACTGTCCAGTTGCCATTGTATAAATAACTAAATAGAATATAGGATTTGTATACATTTGTATAAAACACACATGTTATAGTAACGACTAATTCTGAGAGGAGGCCTGTGCTCTACAGTGAGACGTATTAAGGCTGTGATGATGATAATAACAAGTGCTGTACTAACAAAACAATACTTTTTTGGTTCACATAGCCCACCATCAAGCATTTTTCAAATTAAAGCAGTTCTTATAATTCCTTTATTTCTTATCGTTCTTATATCCAGTAGTCATCCGACTGAATTTATGGTATAGTACCAAAAGTGTTGAAATTTTGTAATCCTACTTATGCAAAGTAAGATAACCCTATTAGAATTTTAACAATGGTGCCAGTACAGAAATTCAAAGGTAGAACAGGTTTTCAAACAACATGAAACTCAAATTTAAAACTGCCCTCATGACGTTGAAGTCCAGTAGGGACATAGGGCTCGCCGTAGGGACTTTATTACTGTACTCTGTTTTATACCGGATACATTTTGGAGAGTGTACGCAGGAATTGCATGAACTTATTCTATCCTATCATCTCCGTTTCACCACCGTACGACTAGGCGCGAGGAGCTCCATCCTTGTCTTTAATATTCTAACTAACCATTCACACGAAGCGTTTCACTTCACCGTATTGCTAAGGAAGGGAATTCACTTCCATCGTCGGTTTTAAAATCGATATATCCGTCAAATAAAAATCCCAATGATCACCACCACGCGTGGTGTGGTGTGTGGTCGCAGAACTGCAGTTGGGTTTAGTTCATAAACATTATCCTCAGATTATCGTAACACACGGGGTACGGCGGCTGAAACGCTTCAGTACCCCACCCATGCAAGGCCTGAGTGAGTAGTCTGTTACTGAATAAGTGAGCTACATCTTCGGCTTCATCCGCACTAATTATCAAGTGAGATAGAGCAATCACTCCCTATGTACAGGTCGATTCACAAGAGTTGGCACGAATGGATCGAATGAGTGAATGAAAGTAATACACTTCACACAAATATGAAAATGTCATGCATCAGTCATTTTCCTACAAAAAGTGACATATCTTTCGTTCAATCCATTCGTGCCAGCTCTTGTGACTCGACCTGTAATTAAGCATAGTGTTTTCTGTTTCCAGTCAAATCGAGCAGATACTGGAAGACAAGTCTTCGCCTGTGGCCGGCGAAGACCGTCTCGCGGCGCTGACGGCCGGCGAGCGGTCCCACTGGGCGCACATCCGGCAGACCATGTTCAACCGCGGCCACAACCGTACCTCGCTGCACTGCATCGAGCGCGCCGCATTTAACGTGTGTCTTGGTAAGCGCCGCTCTGCTACGAGTATAGTCTGCCGCAGACGGTGTAATAAAACGTGCAAATGAGGCAGTGCACATTATGTTTATGGGTGACGTCACAAAGACGTAGAGATACGTATTGTTTGGGTACGTATGTTTAACGATAGCAATTGGTTTTATGTGGGGTATTTTAAATGTGATAAATATAATTGTGGATTACGTACATATTAAGAAAGAAAAACATTTATTTATAAGAACAATAACACGTAGACAGGCTAAAAGTAAAAGTACAAACATAGACATAGGTACATATTGATGCTGTTACAACATGGTCGCAGCTCAGCGTGTAGCTGGTTAAAAACCAGCACTGATCTTCCGCCGGGCCACGGTACAGTAAACAGATCACACAAAACAGATCATAATCACTTTCAAATTACACTGACATACAAAATCAATTTTTAGTATAATCATTCATTAGTTAGTTATGATCAACTTTTTAATATGGTAACTTATACACATTAGTGCAGCGATGCCTCACGCATAATGCATTTAATCGACAGTTCAGTAAACTTGAGGGTGCGCAATCCCTAGTACAACAATGATTTTTGGCACACCGTTAGGTAGCAGCCGTTGAAAGTAATCACACTTTCCCAAAGTGTGCACTGTCTCAAAGTATGCACTACCTTGAGGAATGATACTCGAAACAATCACTATACAATTCCCTTTATGTACAACAAAAAGTGTACTTATTAAATTGTTAATTTTTCTACAAAGCAAAGGCCTTTCAGGCATAGGTCCTAGATGTGTAGTACAATTACAAACCATCCTTAGATATCGGTTACACGTTAATTCTGGCGTCAGTTCAGTTCATCATTCTGGTTTTCTGTCATTCACAACGGATTGACGAATATCATTTAATGTATTTAATTTTCATCAGTTCGGGCCAACAGTCCTTCAGTCCGAGAGGGTAACACGATAGTTCTCTCGTCATTCTGACCAGAATAATGGACTAATTTTGACGCCAGAATTAGCGTGTAACCGAGCTCTAAGCCTGTATCTTACGTTAGTAAAATCGTTCACAGACGACGTAGAGTTTGGTTACGATGAAAACGACCCGGCCAAACTTGACAACTACGGCCGCGTGCTTCTCCATGGCAACGGCTGCAACCGGTGGTTCGACAAATCCTTTAACCTCTGCTTCAGCCCGAGCGGCTTTGTAAGTGCAGTAACAGTAACTCATTTATCTACTCTAGTAGTAGTCATTTATTTCTTTAGTATTTTTAACATTTGTACTTGAAGGGTACACGGAGGAACATGTCCAGTCACCTTTTTTGAATAATGAGATTTAATAAATACTGAAAATTACCATTGGATTAAATATGGATATCTGAAAATAATGTAGGCATAAATATTTTATTTAATTTCAAAGAAATCGTTACAATAGTAATTGTTTGTGATGTGATGACCAAATTCCAATCGCTATAACTTGAGAAGTTGCTTAGGCGACTAGACATGTTCTTTCCGTGTACCCGCATTCAGTGTGAATTTGATTTGGCCGGTGTGCAGGATGCATAACGCATTCAGTGTGACAGGGCCTTTAATGCGATACTCGCTCAGTTCAATTTTTAATTGTTGTGACTGGGAATATTGTTTTGCTGATAACACAGCTTTCCTGTCATGCAACAAGAAAGCAAACGAAGCAAGCAACCAACTCCAAAAGCAGCTGAATATCACAAATGACTGGCTTACAAAATGGCGTGTAAAAGCAAGTGCCCCAAAGTCGTTCCATATTACCTTGACGCTTAGACAATGCGATTGCCCCCCCGTCACACTCGGTGCGGAAACCTTACCTTTTGAACGCCACACATCGGTTTTGCTACGAACAAAATTGATTCTTATGTAGATGCGGGTAGGTTGATTTTTTTATTACCGGATTGTCGTCTATAGCCGACACTGGCGTTCAAAAGGTTAACGGAGACAGCGGTTGTCAAATACTTGGGATTCTACTTGGACCGACGATTGACTTGGAAAACCCATATTAAGAGCAAGAGAGATGAAATAAATAATCGATTCAGAAATCTGCTATGGTTACTGGGCCGACAATCAGCATTGTCACTGGAAAATAAATTAATGATCTATTGTGCCATTTTAAAGCCTATTTGGCTATATGGAATCCAGCTTTGGTCAACTGCAAGTAAATCGAACATACAATGCCTTCAACGAGTTCAAAACAACATAATCAGGATAATCACATCTGCACCTTGATTTGCCCGAAATACTGAAGTCCACAACTACGTATAGCCGAAGAGATTAATCGCTACAGAATAAAACATAAGGAGAGGTTAAATATTCATCTCAACCCTCTGGCGAACATGATGCTTAACCAAGGCATCATGTGCTCCCTGACGAACTCACTCAATAAGTGACATAAAATTTAAAGTACAGTCGACGAAACTGAATCAAGTACCAGGGTGAACCCTTTTAATTGCAAATGTCGTGTTGACATTCCACACATATGCCAAAGAAATCGTCGTGAAATTGGTTGTGAAAAGATTTCACCCTGGTACGCGATTCAGTTTCCTTGACTGTACATTGAAACAAAATTTGACGTGGGCGGCAAGAGGATACACATTCGATACTGAGCTTTGCACAAATCTGGTGCAAACCAGCCTAACGCGGTTATGTTGCTGTCATCCTACGACTACACAGTCGCATACGGTGGACAGAATAGTGTAATTTACCTTATCTATAATTTTAACACCTTTAAATTAGTTTAAAATGCCTTTGTATTTTTTTTTCTAGGTCGGTTTCAATGCTGAACACACTTGGTAAGTAAGACCACAATTATCGTAAATGCGCTTATATTTAAGTGTTACATTTATTATTACACCCACAGTAAATATTATAGTATAAAGTATGTCGTTATTTATGAATTAGATGCACAATATTTTTTTAAAGTTATATTTTATTAAATGTTGGATTTTTCAGGGCGGACGCGCCGGTAATGGGACATCTATGGGAATATGTTATCTGGACAGAACTAGACATTGGGTAAGAACATTTTTTTAGCTGATTATTGAAACAAATACAATTTCAATTTTAACTCCTGAAACAGAATCGTATTCACTTTTAATTTATATATGTATATAGATCATCATCATCATCATCATCCCAGCCTATATTCGACCCACTGCAGGGCACAGGTCTCCTCTCAGAATGAGAGGGCTTGGGCCGTAGTTCCCACGCGGGCCCAGTGCGAACTTCACACACACCATTGAATTTATTCGCAGTTGTATGCAGGTTTCCTTACGATGTTTTCCTTCACCGTAAAGCTCATGGTAAATGACAAATGTAATTTCGCACATAAATTCCGTAATATAATGTATATTATTATATATATAGATATATAAGTAAACGTTATTTTTATGAAGATAAATAAATAAATAACGGGACAATTGACACCAATTGACTTGAACCCAAACTAAGCAAAGCTTGTACTATGGGTACTAGATAACGGATATAAACATACTTATGTAGATAAATACATAAGTATTAAACATTCAAGACCCGAGCACAAACATAATATATATTAATCAAAGACATATTTGCCCCGCCGGGAATCGAATCGAACTTCATAGTCAGGTTCTCTAACCACTAGGGCCTAGTGGCTATCCGGTCGTCTAAATAATAACAGACAATTATTACAACAATAGGCTAGACGACTAAAAAAAACTGTTTAGTCCGTCAGTTAGATTATTAAAAAATATTGTACACTTATTTTTTCTTTAGTTTGACAAACAAAAAATGAGGAGGATACAGTGCTTAGAAGTTTCGAGTGACGTCACTATATGGTACAATTTCTACCTAAGGGTGACGTCACAAGCCCCCACTCCGGAAGTTTGATGATCTATATCTTTGTCGTTTTTTAATAATTTGATAAACCAAAAAATACGTGTCCCATATTTTCCCATAATCTTAATGACGGACTAATTAGAATGACCAATTTTTAACCCAGTCGTCATCCCTATAATAATAGATAATTTTCTGTACACATGTTCGTGTTCTTTATAATAAATTCATTTACATTTTTTGACAGTTACGCGCCAGATGGCAACACACTCGGTGCCGTAGAAACTCCTCCACCGGCGCCGATCCGTCTCCAATGGGACCTCGAAAACGAGGACCTAACCAAAGCCATCGACATATCGTACGGAGTCGCTCAAAAACTTCTCAACGACGTCGATTTGAAGATACTGACGTTCAAGGACTATGGTAAAGGTGAGTGCAAAAAAAACTGAGCAATGAGCATTCACCTTTGGGTGTCAATAGCTCTGGTTATACCGAAGCTGGAATCGGCAGTGGTTTTTAAATATCTGTTTACAGCGTGTGAAAGCAACATTCACGCATTGCTTTAACCCATAGCGCAACCTTTTATGGACTACCGCCCTTTTGAAAAACTTCAGCGTCCACTAGGGGGCGGACCGCAACCGTTGGGAACCTACTCTTTAACTTGAACTTAGCTTACGCAGTCGCTCAATTCATTAGTGCCAGTTTTTGTGAAGCGACCTATAACAGGGGGGGGGGTACGTATAGGGATACGTACGAGTAGCGCCAAGTGACTTCTTAGCAGTGGGGGTGCAGTACCTATATTCGATATGGGCAAGATGTATTTTGTGAAGCCCTATGATAGCGCCACACATTTCAATGAACAGATAAACGAGAAACTTTCGAGTCGCGAGGCCAATCTTACTGCGAGGCCGTGGGCGGCGGCCTACGTCGTCTACGCCTAAGAAAAAAGAAAGAAAGTAATTTATTCGTAATATACAAAATAAGATACGAAAATAAAACTATGCGTACATTACGAAATGGCCCCAAATCAGCAATGTACCTAGAGGCGCGCCGCCGCGTGTTAGTCTGGCGTAACTGCAAAAAAAGGACACTAAAAAAACTTTTTGAGCATCGAGCGACGTAGCGAGGGAAACTTTGCGCATGTACTTTACTTAAAAACACATTCAAGGTTATAGTAAGAATCGGAAATTCGGATACATATTTACCTAAACTTCGGCGGCGGCGGTGATGTTGTACGGTGTGGAAGTGGACTCAATTTTATTCATAATATCCCGGGATTTTTAAATTCACTAATAAGGCCAAAATAAATGCAAGTTCAAGTATTTAAATAAACTATTTGAAGTTATGTTCCGCGGCTGCTGTATGCATTAAGCACTTCAAATTGATACATCTGTATAACAACTTGTGTTTACAAAAATGGTCGAAAATAGCAGATATTACTTTCTCGCGATGTTTTGTCCAATCCCGGAATTCAAATGATTAAAAGCATATTTTTAAAACCCGACTCCATATTTACTTAGCTTTTCCGGGGTTTTGTCAACTTGAGGTAAATAAAAAAAGTAAATAAATAAATAAATAAGTAAATGTATCCGAATTTCCGATCCCTAGTTACGAGTATAAGTTATTTATTTATTTCTTCATGGAGAACCAACAGCTTGTTTATACATCTTAAACATTACAGTAAATACAGAAAGCCAATTACAGGTTCTCGCCGACAATTACAGAGTAACAATAAGGCAGTATATAAAATATTCAAGTCACTAACTTAACACACTTAATCAAAAGTAAGGTACAACGCTCAATGCACGCTCTAACTCAAAAAGTCCGCCTCCATATCTGTACTCCAGTTCACGTATGGTTAGACCGCGCTGACATCGTTTCCTCCCACAGGCTTCATGAAGAAATGCCGCGTGTCGCCAGACGCTTTCATCCAGCTGATCCTCCAGCTGTCGTACTACCGGGACGCGGGTCGCTTCTGCCTGACTTACGAGGCTAGCATGACGCGCCTGTTCCGCGAGGGCCGCACCGAGACATTGCGACCCTGCACCGTGGAAAGTTCCGCTTGGGTCACCGCGATGGAGAATCCGAACTCAACCGTAAGTCACAGCCTCTTTCTGTTTTTAGGGTTCCGTACCTCTAAAGGAAAAACGGAACCCTTATAAGGCCACTTTGTTATCTGTCTCTCTGTCAAGACCCTTTTTCTCAGGAACGCGTTGCCAAGTTGAAATTAACGTAAGAAAATTATATCTGCAGTCCCTTAAGCTGTAACAATATCAAGCTTCTAAGTAAACGCAACCCAAAGATAGGGCCTGTTAAGCCTTATTTTCTAATATTTCATAGTTCATTCCATAGACCTAGAATCATGAAATTTGGCATGAAGGAAGATCTTACAGCACAAGTAAAGGAAAAAACCGAAAATCGTTAATTTGTTGTTAAATACACATGACCAAAGTTTCTACTTTTTTATTGAATTTTCCAGTGTATTCGTTTACATCTGTAATAAAATTTTATTTAACAATAAAATAAGGTATGAAAACAGGGACTAAGTATAAAATTAACATAACTAAAACTAACTTAAAATAGCTAAACAGAAATTAAAAACTAAAAATTATTATCTAAATTTGGACAAATCAATAATTTCTGTAATAGATACTGTGTGAGTGACGTCACGGACGGCGATACATCTACACACGGTCGTATTATCGGAATGCAGTTAAATTAGTTGTTACGAAAATACGAGGTTTTTCGCGTCACGAGTGTGCCCTCTAGTGTTGGATAGTGGAGTGAGAGTGTTCGCAAACAATAGCATAGTGCTACAGTTTGAAAAATTTAAAAATATACTATTTTATATTGATCACGTTTGATTATTGTGAAAGTGGGTAGTACTGTAAATAGAAATAAACTTCATTTTTATTAAAGTTTACTCATTTTTAATAGATTTTTATTTTCAAATTATAATTATAATATTAAAAGTAATTAGGAACAATATTTAATAATATTTGGTGGATATGGCAAAGTGTATTGTTTGTGGAAAGTTCCTCCCGACAACAGGTGTCGCTGCCTGTACGCTTTGCCATTGTAAATACCACAAGGGCTGTGTTGCGGTGCCTGATGGAACGGCTGTTGCGAAGGATTGGGTTTGCCCTGATTGTATAAGCAAGAAGGGGGCCGATAGCAGCAGCACTCCGGGGAGGGGAGCCGGCGGGTCGCCGGCTGCGGCTCCGGCTCTGGCCGGGGGCCCCGCCCCCCCTTCGAGCGGGGGGTCCGAGGTCGCGGCGCTGCGCAGAGAGATGGCGGAATATATCGCCGAGCAGCGCGAATTCCGTGCCGAGATCCGGGCCTCCCTCAGGAGTATGGTGGAGCGGATGGACGAGATCGAGCGGCGACTGGACGCGGTCGAGAGCAGGGAGGCGGAGGTGCCGCCGCGCGGCGGCGACGTGGGCCAACTGCAGAGGACTGTGGAGCGCCTGCAGCTCGAGCTCAACGACCGCGACCAGGACGCGCTGCTGGCCGACCTCGACATCGGGCAGCTGCCGGAGGAGCCGGGCGAGAACGTCGTGCACACGGTCACCGTGCTCGCCGCCAAGCTGGGCGTGGCCCTCGAGCCGCGCGACGTGGTGTTCGCGGAGCGCGTGGGCGCGCCGCGTCGTGGTGCGCCTGACGCGCCGCCAGCTGCGGGACGACCTGCTGCGCGCGGCGCGCGTGCGCCGCAACCTCAGCTCGGCCGACGCGGGGCAGGCAGGGCCGCCCCGACGGGTCTACGTCAACGAGCGGCTGACGCGAGTGAACCGCCAGCTGTTCAGCCGGGTACGGGAGGAGTGTCACAGATGTCGGTGGCGGTTCTCCTGGACTAGGCGAGGCCGTATCTACGCCCGGCAGGGTGAAGGCAAGCAGGCCTTTTGCCTCCGCTCCGATGCAGACCTGGAAAGTGTTTTTGGTTCAGGTTTGGTTAGTAAAGATAAACAAACAAATTGAACTGTATAGCATTTACTCCTTTGCAACAAAAACATTTACAATACAACAGGAAGGACTAGACCGGGTATACAAAATTGGAATGCTTGTAACGACAGACAACGAAAACATAGATGTAAATAACAAGCTTAATTCTTTATATTATCTGTTTGAAAAAGTATTTCGATTGAAATATTATTTATTTGAGCTACACTGTTGCTTTTTGTTCATATATTATTATTTACACTATTGCTTTTATTTTATACTGTTTATTATTATAAAAAAAATATTTTGGATACAAATGTTTGAAATTGTGATTAAGTATATAGATGCATAAAAAGCAATTAAAAGTTGGTTTGTATAATGCAGGGTCCTTGTGTACGAATCACGATAATATTATTGTATCATGCGCTCGGCATAAATTAGCATTACTGGCAATAAATGAGACATGGATCAGAGCGGGGGAGGAAGGGCGTGCCGCTGTGCTGCCAGTCTACCGGTTCCGTCATAGCCCGCGACCACAGGGTGAGCGTGCACGTGGTGGAGGAGTTGGGTATTACACAGATCGTAATATGAGGTTCCGGGCCTGGCCTCACCCGGTTGACCCTGCTCACAAGTTGGTTGAGCAGATGTGGGTCACGTGCACCCTTAACGGAAAGAAACTTGTGATAGATACTGCATATCGTCCACCATGGATGAATGCAGATTTATTTTTTGATGCTCTCAGTGACTCTATAAGCTCTATGCCTGAATATGACCACATTATATTGTTAGGAGATTTCAACATTAATATATTAGGAAAAATAGATACTAATGTTTCTAAGTTACATACTTTCTTGTCTTGCTTCAATCTGACTCAATTAATAACTACACCTACACATTTTACTGAGACCAGCCAGACACTGTTGGATGTGGTATGTACGGATTTGACAGCCAGGGACATAGTCGTTGAACATGTAGGAGGCTCCCTTTATGGTCACTGCCTAGTGGTGTGTGAACTAAATATCCGCTATGAAAAGCCTAAGCCTTATACTATTACTTACAGACCTTTAAAAAATATAATTACAAATAGTTTTGATATGATTTTACAGAATGAGGACTGGAGCATAGATGGCGATGTTAATGTTATGGTTAGCAGTCTGAGCCAACGCATGGTAGCATTATTTGACTGTTTTGCACCTATGAGGTCAGTAGTAGTCAGACATCAATCTTATCCCTGGATCACAGACACAGTAAAGCTGATGATGGGGTTGCGTGATAAAGCCTTATCTCAGTATCACAGAACAAAAGCTGACAGTAAAAAACAATATTACATGTCCTTGAAATCCGTGGTAAATAAAGCACTTTATACAGAAAAAATTGCTTATTTTAAGCAGGAAATTAACAGCAAAATACATGACCCTAGGACCCTTTGGAACAATCTCAAGTCTACCTTATTACCTAAAAAGGACACAGAATTACCTTCCAATTTCAATGACCCAAATGTAATAAACAATCACTTCCTTAAATTGCCATGTACTGGAGGTGTTACTATTTCACAATTGACATATTTTGAATATTTTAGGTTTAGTGACACTATTTTTAAAATTGAACTTGTTAGTGTAGACCAAGTTATGCAAATTATTAAGAGCTTAAAAACAAATGCAGAGGGTTATGATGGCATTACTTTAAATATGATAATTTTGACATTGCCATACACACTTGACATAATAGCAAAAATAATAAATAAATCAATTACTACAGGTATAGTCCCAGATGTATGGAAAATAGCAGCAGTGCGACCTCTGCCTAAGATAACAAATCCTACAGAGTTGAGGGATCTTAGACCTGTTAGTATTTTACCCTGCCTCTCTAAAATACTTGAGAAGTCTGTATGTATTCAACTAACCAATTTTTTGGAGAGAAATGAAATCCTGCCAGAGTTACAGTCAGGTTTCAGGAAAGGCAGGAGTACTGTAACTGCATTATTAGATGTTACTGACAATATGATTTGTGCTCTGGATGAAGGAATGTGTACATTTCTGGTACTGCTAGACTTTTCAAGGGCGTTTGACTCTATAAATATTGACCTGTTATTGTCTAAATTAAGTTATTATGGGTTTGATGGTAATTCATTGCGTTGGTTTGACAGCTACCTTGACAATCGATGCCAGTATGTAAATATGACTCGAATTGATGGTTCTTTACAGATTTCGGAAAAAGAGGTGGTAAAAAGAGGCGTTCCGCAGGGATCGATCCTCGGCCCAATTCTTTTTATTTTGTATTTGGCTGATATAAAAACACAAATAAGGAATGCTAAGTATCATATATATGCTGACGACATACAGGTTTATATATCTTGCAAACCCTCAGAGGCTGACTATGCAATAAGTAAGCTAAATGAGGACCTCAATAGAATAACTACTTGGGCGTCAAGCAATTCCCTGCTTCTCAATCCAACAAAAACCAAATATATGGTTATTGGAAGTAAGCAACAGTTGTCTAATCTGAGATATACTGCTGATGTTAAAATACTAAATGAAAGTATAGAACGGGTGTATGAGGCACGAAATCTTGGTATCTTAATTGATAGTGAGTTGCGATATGAAAAGCATATTGCAAACACAATACGAAATTGCTTTTATAAGCTAAAAGTGTTGTATAGAGCTAGGGCGTTCTTGAGTGAAAAGTTGAGAGTACAGCTTGTTGAGTCACTGGTGCTATCGAAATTAAATTACATGGATGTAGTGTACGGACCGCGTTTGCTTGCAAAAACTAAAAGACTCGTCCAGAGAGTCCAGAATGCCTGTTCACGCTTCTGTTTTAATGTTCCGTTAAGGGCTCATGTTACTCCTTTCCTAAATAAGCACTTAATGCTTAAAATGCATCACCGACGTAAACTTCATCTGGCTTGTCTACTTTTTGACGTACTTAAACACAGAGCCCCAATGTATCTTGTCAGTAAACTCACACTTTCGTCTTGCCTGAGGTCAAGTGGAGAGCGAAAGCGTGCCACACAACTGCTTATGCCTCGACACAAAACTGCTGCTTTTCGAGGCAGTTTCAGGTATGCAGCCACGAAATGTTGGAACAACATTCCGCCCCCGATCAGAGACCTAAAATGTACACAAAATTTTAAATTAAAGATAAAAAAAATGATGTTTGAGCACCAAAGGGCTCAAGAACTGCTGAGCCATGATACGAGTGTATTTTGAGTGTTTCTTTGTTTGTCAAAAACTCATGTCTCAAATAGATATACATACCTTGAGTTTTTGTCCCATATGCATCGGACCGGATGTAGTGGATGTAACTGCTTTTCCACTTTTTCCACTGTAGTTTAACTTTTTCTTAATCTGTGTTTTTCATAATTTAAACTATGTTTCTTTGTTTGTGATAATTTCAGTTTTAGTTTGTGATCTGTTTCTCAGTTTAGTCAGAGGAAAAATGAAAAACTGGTTTGAATTGGATTAATTGGGTTATGAGCGGGTTGTCATTGATGGTTTTGTTATATTTTCTTTTCTTTTTTTTGTTTGTTAGTGTTCTTATAGAAAAAAGGCAAAGGTCTCAGAACCATGCAGCTTAGTTTATTTTAGGGCCACCGGAGACCGAAGCGTTTCCGTTGCCGCCACGCGCGCGCCCTGCGCTTCGGTCTGTGGATGCCCTGAATGTACAAACATGTTTAGTTTTTAGTATTATGTTGTTTTGTGTGTGGCCTTCCGTGAGTTTACTGCGCTGTGGCCCGGCGGAAGACCAGCGCTGGTTTTAACTAGCAACATGCTGAGTCGGGTCCCTTTTGTGACAGCATTAATGTGTACATAGCTCTATCTATCTATCTGTCTATGTCTATTGTATTCTTATTTTTGCCTGTGTACGTGTTATTGTTGTTATAAATAAATGTTTTTCTTTCTTCTTTCTAATTTTTCTTTTACTTTTTACTATCTTACCAATATTATAAACGCGAAAATTTGTATGAATGTTTGTTTGTTTGTTACTTGATAATCGGGAGTCGAGGATACCAGCTAGTAATAAATACAGGGTGTTACAAAACTACCCGTAAAGCCGAAAAGAAGTTAAATGGGGCCTAAAACTATTATAAACTATTAAAGTAGACATAGGTAAAATAGGTATGTAGGCCTTTCTGTCAAATAATCTGGTGTGACATGACAGCTTACTAGGGTGACAGCATTTTAGGCTTTGATAATTAATTATATTTTTTAGGGGGTATTTTGTAACACGTTGTATCCTGTTCGCAGATTGAGGAACGCTTAGAGCTGTTCCAAAAGGCAAGCGCGCGGCACCAGCTCGGTTACCAGGACGCGATGGCGGGCCGCGGCATCGACCGCCACCTCTTCTGCCTCTACGTGGTCTCGAAATACCTGGAGCTGGAGTCGCCCTTCCTCCAAGAGGTGTTCAATGAGCCGTGGAGGCTCTCCACCAGTCAAACCCCCCACGGTACGTTCTAAACTTGAGGCTTACTTTTTTTATTATGAGAGGGAGACAAACGAGCTGATGCAAAATGATCACCATCGCCCATAAATATCAACAACTCAAAGAGTCACTGATCTGTTGCCGGCCTTTAAAAAGGAGAGGGAATAGGAGGGCGTGGGGGGAGGTATTGGCCCGTACGAAACGCAGCAGGAGTACAGCTGCTTCAATCCGGTGTTCTGTGAGAGGGTGGTACTGCCCCGGACGAGCCGGCCCATTTTGAAATAGAAAAAAAAACCCTATTTTCTTACGACCTTCATTGTTAAGATTGTACCTATTTGGTTACATGAAAATCTATAAAGATAGAATGATGTGTCTTTGAAATCATCATGGTTTTTGAGCATAATCTTTGTCTTATAGTATGGAAGGTTTCCATAAAAAAACACTGCGTTCACGAGTACAGAAACTGGTCATGCTTCATTTAAATATGCGTCAAAATCAAAATGTTTATTCTGCAAGTTGGCCGGAACGGGCTCTTTAACATGTCACTTTTTTTAAAACTACCAGCGCTTTCTGAAGGACCAACATTGCCAAGAAGAATTCGCCGAAAAAAACTTGTCAAAAGGTCATCTTTCCAAAAGAACAATACATAAGAACAGTATTTGTTAAGCTGTTACATACGATCTTATCCGTTCATCTAAGTTTTATCAAATTTAGAATAACCGCTAAAATATAAGAGCACAACGTACTTATTATATTTTTATGCACCAGGTCAAACTAGTAAGTTGGATCTGAAGAAGCACCCAAAATGCATAAGCGCTGGCGGCGGCTTCGGACCGGTGGCTGACGACGGCTACGGCGTGTCGTACATCATCGCTGGCGAGGACATACTCTTCTTCCACGTCTCCAGCAAAAAGAGCTGCCCCAAAACTGTAAGTGATCCTGCATTCAGTTACTAAGTGACTGATACACCGCATATTAGACTACTAATGGTTGATAGGGTATTTGGTAAGGTCAGCTGCAGAGAAAAGGTAGGTAACCACACTTTAAGGATACCTTTTCTCTGCAGCTGACTGTACCACCAATCTGTTGTCGTATTTTTTACAAACTTTGAAAACGCGGTTCTCTCATCTATTTTGTATGGAAAAAGAGAACTGTGACTGAGTACGTAATTGCGGACTCAATTGACTATTTAACTATTTATTTGTTTTGAAACAACTAAATATCAAAATTTTGTCGTCAAAATCAGTCTGCTGTCAGGAAACATTTAAGTTCTTGCATTAATAATTGGGGTTTTAGGCTTATCGTGTTACGGACTGTTGTCGGCACCAAAAGCTTATGCTTAGATATTGTACGAGACGTGTGACGGTTTAATATTATTTTATCCAGTGTTTTATTGAAACATAACTGAAAATAAAATTAAATAAGTAAATTTTCTTTTGTTACAGAGCTCGTCTAATTTTGTAAAACAGATCGAAAGGTCCTTGAAAGACGTCCAAGACCTCTTCAACGAATTTAACAAACTAAAGAACGGAATCAAAAATAGTAAATAGTTTTAAGTGAGCATGTACACTGTTTTAGAAAAATATTTTAATTTTTTGTTGTTGTTGTAATAATTATGTAGTTTTGTAAAAACAAATATTAGAATTATGAGCATACTTATACTTATGTTTAGAAGCAATGTTTTCTTGTGGCGAGTTTCAATCTAGATATGTACAATACAAGTGTTAAACTACAAAATCATCCTATGTATAGAAATAATCATAACGTCGTGATTGTCACGCCGGTTGCAATATTACTTACATTTAGATGTTAAAATTTACAATATTAACTTTATGGGTGTTGAACTCTAATAACGTGACTAAATATATTTTTATAGACTTTATATAAACCGTGTACGTTTACCGTTAAAGCAAGTCTAAGATGTTAGTAATTGAATGAGAACGGAAGTAAGTGTCTACACCTCGAGATGAAGTGAAGTGTTAGAAGCTAATTTATACTCGATGGAGCCTGAATGACTAAGCTGTGAAATCTCCACTCGAATTCATTCATAGTAGGTTAAGTCATTCTAAATCCTTTTAATATATTTATAATATACTTAGAATCTTATACAGTGGTTGATTTATTAATCTTGAATAATGTATTTCGCTTTAACATGCATTTTATTGCTTATTTACCCTTTAATTTATTATTAAGACGTGGTCTTTTTGTAGATCTTTAACGACCTGTTTACCCTGATTTGTGCGATGGTTACTGTTGGGAACAAGGAACAGGCATCGTCCTAGGGAGAAGTCTATTACAGTGGAACTTGGCCAAGTGGAACTTGGTTAAGCGAGAAACCTCTATAGCTGGGATTTATGCTGTGGTCCTAACGCTTGCACTAAATTACCTCGATCCTTCGATTTTACCGTCATAATAACGTATTAAAGAAAACTTGGCTCTTTATTTTCTTCGCATTGCATTGATCACCGTAACTAAAATAACCTCTATTCTAACCTTTATTATTGGAACTCTCTGTACTTGAGGCAGGTATTTATTTATACCTGGATATCTGTAACTAAGTAGAATACATCTATAAGTGGGATTATCTTGCTGGTCCATTCCAACAAAACTTCTATACTAAAAACGCCAATAATCGTTATTATCCAACAAACAAAATTAAGCATAGAACTGAAAATTCAATTGAAACATACTCGTTGGTTTTGGAAGGGCACATAATATCTAAATTTCACTGTAGTTTTAGTGTTTGCATAGCACAATTATTATTCCCATCACAATTAATCCTGCTTACTTGACTCACGAACATACATTATGCTAGGAGACACAAAAGTGACGTTACTTTATCTTTTTGCATTCGTTTAAACACAAATCAACCCGACTGCAGTATATGAAACATATCACACATCTGACCTATTGGTAGTGCACGTTGATATACTTTTGTAGGTCTACGAGTATTTGTACGCCAAATCGGGCATAGACCAATGATTTGTGATCATCACACAAAGTTTCATAAATGAAGCGCAAAAGCACAGCAGCTAAGTCACTCGATACAAGCTCGACCACTCATACATTTGCTTGCGTTTGCATTAAACATTAACGCATTTCAGAAAGCTGTTCATTGCTAAAGATTGCCATTGTTTTTCAATAGATAAAACCTTTGTTCTATATGTATAACTTATCGCAAGATACAGGCAATCGCATCAACAAGAAAATGTACTAAAAATACACATTTAAAAATAGAAGGGTCAATTACGTTTGGCTTACATACGCATTTCATATGTAGGCATTTTGAGTGGTGTGCCTGTCGAAATATTTAAAAAAATTGTAAGCTTGCATCAAACTACATATTAATTAGTAAGTACCAACCTACCACAGTCGTTACTTTGTTAGTACGATTGATATGATGGACAGAGTAGTAGCAAATTGATAATTTTTTATAAGTACGGTAATAATACAGTTATTACCTATTTAGCTAAATAAAAGTGACTCTCTTGAGTGCATTACATGTGCTCAGCAGCTGACTTAGTCAAACCAAGTTTTTTTTATATTATCCGTCCATCGTATTTATTTTCTCTATGTATAATACTCTTCTTAATCAAGAGTCTAAAGTAATCCTTAGGAACTAATCATCTCTTAAAGAGTACAATTAGCTTAATCTTGGATTATATGAGCTCTTCGTTGCTGATATCATCTTCGATTCTTAGCTCATTCGCGATGCTTTCATTAAAGTTAAGACGTACATTGATTTATCCATTCATCATGTTCTCTGGGATACATTAAGTACGGTATCTTTACTATGCAGGTGTTTTTTTTAATATACTTATTCGCTTAATAAAGATATGCCTCGTGTTATGTCTTTATATGTAAATGTAATTATAAATAGTTAGACCTGTGAATTCGAAACATACCGATTATTTGAAAAAATATTCGTTAAAAATCATAGCATAATTTTATATCGTAAGTTTAAAGTTTCAGAATGCAAATATATTCCCTTTTGATTGTTTGACTTTTATCGAATTTCTGTAAATAAATGCTTAAAACTTGTCTGTTTGTTTTTATGTCAAGAATACAAGATAAAAATAATATAGTTAGTAGAAAAATAGTACTAAAAAGTAGCTAATCACTTTAGTGGTTTATTAAATTTTTCAAAAAGCTTGGTATTCTGCCTTTGCCCTGCCTTTATATTCTGGAGATATGCATGTTTGTAAAGAGGCACATGTATCTCTTCAAAACAGCAAAAGAAAATTCTTCTAGAGTTCAGCGGAATCCAGGACGACTCGTTCATGTTTGTGTGCCTCGGACTGCGCTCTACACAAAACATTGCTTTGTTATGTGCATGAAAATTTTTAACAATCTGCCGCAGTGTGTACAAGTTCTACCTCTAAATAAATTTAAAAATAAGTTACTACAGATACTGTCAGAAAAAACCTACTACAGTGTAAAGGAGTTTCTCAATTATCCTTAAGCCTAAAATAAAAAAAAAAATATTTGCATGCTTTAAATTTGAAATAGCAGAATAAGCTTCCTATTGTCTCAATACCACCTAATGATATTTTATGTAACTACTTATTCTTTGCAAATAAATATATTCTATTCTATTCTATTCTAAAACAAATACTGAAAAATATTGAAAGCAGTAATTAGTATAGGTAACGCCATCAGAGTTGAGGTCACGCACACGTAATGTAATGACAGCGGGATTTTGACATTTATTCGTACCGATAGCAAGTTCAACAGACTCAACATAGAATTACAAGATTGACTAAATATTTCTTCAACCTATTTCTATAAGTATAATTTAGGAAAATACATCTAGTTCAAACAAAACAGAAAATAAAATATTTTGATCTATTTTATATAAATCAGATAAGCATATTTTTCGCTATTTAAAAAATAACGATTTTTTATTACGAATATATTTCTTAGCAGTTACAAATTGTTTTATTTTAAAAATATGAAATACCGGCCAAGAGCGTGTCGGTCACGCCCAAGATAGGGTTCCGTCATCATCATCATTAATTTAAGAGCTTAGCTCTTGTCGGTGGAGTAATCGCCTCTCTTTTCGGTTCTCTGCCAGCGTTTTCAGCTCCTGATACGACATGGCATTGACTTTTTCCTTTGCTTTGGGTTCCGTAGCAGGTACGAAAAAATCTTAGCATAGGTACTTTATTAATGTGGTCGTTTTGGTCCCAACTCCCACCGCGAATTTCAACGTCGGCGGTATAGCGCCATCTATCGGCGAATTGGGTAACTAATCTAACCTGCAGTCTAATAGAACTAGTATGTATGTTGATGGTTTTTCAGATGTACCGATATGAACCGATTTTATTTTTTTTTATTTGAAAGAAGTTATTGTTAGTGTGATCTTATAGGTCCCTATTTAAAAAAAATGCTTGCAGTGGCGGTTAAATTACAATCTTAGTTTAGAAATATTTTATTACAAAAACTTCAAAACTGCTCAACTGATTAAGTTAAAAATAATTTTCGTGGAAATTTTTTATTAAGTTTAGCTTACTTGATTTTTTTAGACGTGCGGTTCAAAAGTTAGAGGGGGGGGGGGGACACATTATTTTGAACTTTCAGAGTGAATATCTCCGAAAATATTCACTTTATCAAAAAATGATTTTAGCAAACTCATATTTATTTTCAAATACCTTTCCAATGATACCCCACACTGTAGGGTTAGTCGAGAAAATAAAATCACCCCCACTATACGTCTACCTATATGGGAGGTAGGTACCCTAAAAAAAATTTTTAGTTTTTTTTTTAACCACTGTCGGCGTGACTGATATATATATTCATGCCAAATTACAGCTTCTTAGTACTAACAGTCTCTGAGCTTAGCCGCGGACGGACAGACAGACGGACATTTGGCGAAACTATAAGGTTTCCTAGTTGACTACGGAACCCTAAAAAGAAAAATTATAATATGCATAGTATTGCGTAAGTATTTCATCATAAGATAATATAACTCACATTTTCATTCACTCAGTCATTTCATTCATTCACTATTTTTTGCAATCAGTACTTTATGTAGGTGTGTGAAAGTTTGATAATATATTTAAGAAAAGTTTTAAAAAACAAAAGATAAAGGTTTATAATAAATCAAACTTCAAAATCAAATGGGTAACTAAAGGGATTAAAGTGTCAAGTATTATGAAACGAGTACTTACAACTAACAAAACTTTGATGCATGACTCTGTATCTAATTATAGAAAAAAATATATAAGTATCTTTAGGCGTGTAACTAGAGATGCTAGAAAATTGGTTGTTCAATCACAAATTGAAAAGGCAAAGGAGTCTTCAAAAGAAATATGGAAGGTTGTTCAAAAGCATCGCAACAAAGTGCCTAAGAGTACTAAAGAAAATCTTTTGTTGAAAATTGAAGGGAAAGATGGTATCAGAATTGTGGACAAACCTGATGATATTTGTGCAGTGTTCTTGGACAGGACAGTCTCAGTGAAGCAATTTCTGTGTTACAGTCACATGTACCCAGAATAAACAATGACATTCCTTTTGAGCGGGTCAATTCCAATGTAGTTACTTTGCTGGTAAAGAAACTGAAATCCAAGGCATCATGTGGATATGATGAGATGCCCATTACCATAATCAAAGAAAATATCGACATACTAGCTGAACCACTGGCATGTTTCTTCAATGAATGTTTTGAAGCCTGTACCTTCCCAGATCAGCTTAAGGTAGCAAAAGTCTTGCCGATCCACAAAAAAGGTTCAAAATCTGACCCAAAAAACTGTAGACCCATCTCTCTCCTTCCAGTACACTCTCCAAACTGCTTGAGAGCCTTATGAAGGTTAGGCTAATGAAACATCTCAATCTAAACCATGTTTTGAGCGAACGGCAATATGGGTACCAGAGGAGCAAAGGAACAAATGAAGCTATCAGTTCACTGATCGAGGATATTGTCCTTCAACTGAATGCCAAAAGAAAAGTTGCAGGGTTGTTCCTCGGTCTGAGCTCGGCTTTTGATACCGTAAGTCACAAAATTTTATTGGCAAAGCTAGAACATTATGGCATTAGGGGCAGAATGCTGGCTCTGATTTGTTTTTATCTCACAAACAGACGACAATTTGTGGAGATGAAATGGACTCAGAACAGAAACGGAAAAGTTTATGCCTCAAGGATGATTAACGTAACAGTGGGAGTACCGCAGGGTTCCATACTAGGGCCGATTTTTTTCATTGTTTTTATTAATGACCTAGTTAATCACATACGTGATACTGTTTCGGACACTCGTCTTGTAGTTTTTGCTGATGACACTAACGCTATAATTTCTGGAGCTAATCTGATAGAGCTAAATGAGAAAGTAAATAACACTTTAAATTATTTTTATACTTGGTTCAAAATTAATAATCTGAAGCTGAACAATAGCAAAACAAATGCTTTGCTATTTGAAACAACTGCTGGGAGCAAAGATTTACTGCAGATAAATTTGAATGGTGACACAATACAGCAAGTGGAATCTGTTAAATTTCTGGGAGTTCACATAGACTCGAGACTCAACTGGAAACCAGAGTTGTCTGCAATGGTGGGCTCCATTAGTTCTGCATGCTATGCACTCAGGAGTCTTCGTGATGAGGCAAATTTACCCCAGCTTAAAATGGTGTATCATGCACTAGTAGAATCAAAAATACGTTACAGCATTAAGTTTTGGGGAAATAGCTACGACTATAATAGTCATGCTACTTTTGTTGCCCAGAAAAGGGCGATCAGAATTATGGCAAGGGTCCCTCAGTGGATCTCTTGTAGAGAATACTTTATAAAGTATAAAATCCTCACTGTTCCCAGTCTATATAATACTCGTAGTCCTCACTGATTTAATGAAAAATATCAGTCAAATAGAAACGGAAGCAGACAGACTATAGCGCTTGGCAACAAGACGAAAAGATTTGGCTCAGTTGATTATAGCCAAGCTGGAAGTGGTTAAGCAATATACAGGATATCAGGCAATACTTATCTCTTTTCAACAAATTGCCCGTTGAATTGAAGTCACTTCCAAATAGCAATATCTTTATTCGAAAACTAAAAGCTTTTTTGCTGAAGGGGTGTTTTTACTCGGTTGAGGAATTTAAGGTACCAAATAAATGTGTAATGTAATCATTAGATCAAACGAGACATTGATTTTCGAAAATAATTATAGTGTAGAATATAATGTGTAATAGAAATTGACATAAAATGTGCAATATAAAACGGTTATGTATAATTATAGTAATTAATGAAATTAACAATAACAATAATTAGTAGAATTTTAATTGACATGTAAATTAGTATAGCATTATCTGTAACATTCGTTTTTAACAATGTGGTACATTTTTAATTACTTCTAGTGTTCAAACACAATGTATATTGTTCTGAATAAATGATGATGATGAATCATTCGCCTCAACTCTCGTTGGCGTTAGGGCGTTACCTATAACATGTCAAATTGTCCTAATATTGTTTAGTGCGACAAAGCACTACTGCTCAGCTACATTTGAGTCTGTCTACTAAAATAAACAACGAATAAGTAAAGTGTTCTGTGTTCTTTATGGAAGTTGGAATGAAACATTCCGTGGCCCAGGAAATCACGAAATAAAAGTCACACAGCCACAGTTCCTCATTTCAAATCGTTTAGAGCTACATTACTTATGGCGCTGTGAAAGTTTGTTAAGGTCCACATAGGTCAATCTCACCCGTTCATCAGACAAAGGCACTTCTACCGTGGAACAGGGCGCATACGATGCTCACTCGTCAAGTCAGTGCAGCGAGCGCAAGTCGTGATATCGATCTGTCCATTGGCTAGAGTTTTATGTCAAGGTAAGGTACTTTTAGTAAGCTAATCACAATGTACGAGTACCTACATAAAGACCCTGACATGCCCAAGTTTTAGTAGGCCGAGTTTTCGTACTGGACTGCTAGCAGCTGGCCGTACCTACTGGCCGTGCCATCGAGTGCGTGAACATAGAAATTACCACATCGTTCCCACGCTTTAGTTTACGGCCGGCAGTGTGGAGGCCCATAATGTTAATTATGACGAGTTTCTTGTTGGATTAGAACAATGGTTACGAATATAATTTATAAATAATAAACCGCGTCAGATAATTTTGCTCGACGACTAGAAGTCCTTGTTTAGTACGTTCTAAGGTTCACTACACTAGCACATTACCGTTTGTAACTGACAAAATGTAGTAAATAGTACTTAGTAAGTACATTTAGATACAGGTGTGCTACGTTGATCGTAGGCGAGCGCGGTAAGGGACCCCGAGTGCGATCAATGCACATTAGTTGGATACCGTCGATGAAACTGCAATACCGCGTAACTAGCTTTTTTCATAGAACTCAAGTTGAAATGAAATAACAGTGAAAATTAGACAAAATAAGACCTTATGAAAAAAAACCGGCCAAGAGCGTGTCGGACACGCCCAAGATAGGGTTCCGTAGCCATTACGAAAAAATCAAGTAATATTTTTCTTAGGATTTCGTATGTGTACGGAATCTTCCAAGTTAGGTATGTTTTATACTTTATGCTACTATTTACTCTTAAACTACAAATAATTCCCAAGCAATCTTAGCCGCTATAATTTTCCTTGTAAATTTAATATATTTACTACTATTCTGAATTTTTTCAAATTTTTCCACCCAACAGTTTAGATTTTAGAGGGGGGGGGGGGGGACGGTCTATTTTAATGAAAATTATCACTTTAAAGTTGAATATTTCGCAAACAGATCACTGAATAAAAAAATCATGTTGGCAACCCCCTAATAGTTTTAAAAGACCTATCCAACGATACCCCGCACTATAGGGTTAGTCGAGAAAAAAAAATCACCCCCACTTTACGTCTATGGGAGGTACCCTAAAAAAAAATATTTTTTATTTTTTTATTTTACCACTTTGTTCGCGTATCTGATATGTATATTCATGCCAAATTACAGCTTTTTAGTACTAACAGTCTCTGAGCTTAGCCGCGGACAGACAGACAAACAGACAGACAGACGGACAGACATGGCGAAACTATAAAGGTTCCTAGTTGACTACGGAACCCAAAAAAGGTAGTTATGCGGTATCTATTGCAGTTTCACCGTAGCTAAGTAAAGTTTTTTGAAGAGGTGCTAATTATATTTTTTTTCGACAGAGGTCGACTTCAACACCAAGAAACTGGAGCTGTTTTATTTTTATCTCCTTTTATTTATTGGAAATATTTTTTTAAGTGTTCGAGATGACATTTGTGAGATTTTACGGCTGACAAGCGGTTCGTGCTCAGTACTAAGAAGAAATAGAAAAAAAAACGAAGTCAACTGTCGCTTCTGTCAATGTCAAATGAAATCTAACCGTTTGCGTTTCGTTTGCTTTGCGTTGTCCAAGAAGCAGTTCCAAAATAGTGATCGAAAGTATTCAATCGTGATCCAATTATCGTGCATAGGTCGTGGAGAAATGCGGTAAAATTGAAAGTCCGGATTTTATGCGGAGGTGGATAAAAATAGTCCAAAAATCACACTGAGCACACCAAAATGCAAAGCAAACGAAACGCAAACGATTTGACATTGACAGAAGTGACAGCTCACTTCGGTTTTTTTTCTGTTTCTACTAAGTTCTGAGCACGTACGGCTTGTCAGCCATAAAATCTCACAAATGTCATCTCGAACACTTAAAAAAATATTTCCAGTAAACAATAGGAGATAAAAATAAAACAGCTGCAGTTTCTCGATCTCCAGAACGCCGACTGTCGAAAAAATATATAATTAGCACCTGAATGAATGAACTGAAACAATTACTTTGCTCAGGATAATATTAATATTTTTGGACATCCGCAAAGTAACGCCTGATTCAATAAATTGCGAGGAAAAAACAAAATCGTATCGTTAGGTACAATTTATGAAAGTGCAATTCTCGGAATGATATAGATATTATTCCTATGTTCAATAAAATCACGGACAAAACCGCTGAAAATCCTATGAATATTAAAAATATAATAATCTAATCTATCTATAAATATAAGCTAATTAAGGTTTATTTGTATTTAAAAAATAATTTGGTGAAATGAGATGTTTCTTTTTTGTTATCTTTACACTAAATAGTTTAATATTCACAAAAATATGAATTGTTACCTATTAAATATAAACTGTTTACAGAGATATTGAATAACAATTTTACTTATACGACAACACGTAATAATAATGTTTTATAGCACTTGTATGGTAGGTAATAAGTTGAGTTATGAACCTAAATGAAGTATATGACAAGAGTCAAACTGTGTTGAAAAAGTTCCTTTCTCACCAGTTGACAACCTGTCTAGGCTCTATTTTTCTTTTGGTGGTAATGCACTTGATAATAAAATTAAGTCCGATATTACGTTAGCTTTAAAATTATATTTCCATTTTTGCAGTAGGTAGGTTATTGTAGGTTACCTACCTGTGCCGCATAGGAACTGGCGGTGTGGTGTGGGTAGGTACAGGTATCTATACCGCACATCGAAACAACAAATAGTTGATGTAAGCACATTGGTTCATCCCATTATATCCTTGGTTATTAGAGTACTTTGAGATATTTTTATGGTTCTTGACCGTTATACTATTGTGATCATGATCATACCGCACATCGAAACAACAAATAGTTGATGTAAGCACATTGGTTCATCCCATTACATCCTTGGTTATTAGAGTACTTTGAGATATTTTTAAGCTTCTTGACCGTTATACTATTGTGATCATGATCATAACACTGCAAACCACACGTAAACAATCTGAACTATGGAAATCCGAACTATGGAAAGCCAACCGTTAGGTATATTTGACTTTGTAATTTCATCTCAATAATTTATAAAGGTTGCGCAAGGCGCTGATGTGGCAGGTATTTACCATCAATAAGATGTGGAGTGTAAGATACTTACAAAAGACATTTGAAAACAATGAAAATCTGTGTTCGGTAACTAAACCGGTAACCTAGGTAATTCGAATAGTAATTTTATAAATACATTATGTCTTTGATAACTCGATCTCAAAAAGCGTGTCTAACTGGGGAACAAATTCGAATCATTATTAAAATTTAATAAGTACATACATCACTAGTTATGCTGCAGTAACACCTTTTGGGTCTTGTGGTTGGCTTTTGATGTCGACGATGACCAGCCGTATGAACATGCTGATCAATACATGGCTTCAATTGAGTGGTTACCATGGCGATAAAACCTTTGCCTGTTCCACTAGGGCCACGCTGTCGATAAACGAGACTGTTCAACGACTGAAAGGTTTAATTCGAGCCTAAAATATACAAAAATTTAATAGTTTTAAAACTATTACGACGACAAAATTCACAAAAAAATGTAATAAAATCTTTAGATTTTAACTTTAGGTATTATTCGAGCTATAAGTAACTAAATATCTACCAAAAAAGCGAAAAAAATAATAATCTAGTGCTACGAGTTTAGCACAGGTCTTCTGCAGATATGAATAGTTATACTTAGGTTACACTACCGGTAGTGGTTTTAAAACATAAATTAATAAATTACAACTATCCGTGGTATGTATGATGTTATTGATGTTCTTGAAATAAACATACTTAAATACATTTAACTCATATCGGCACTACCCGTTACTTTGCAATTTTAGTAATTTCTACATACTGGAGGTAGGTACTATTTGACTGACCAACGTGTTGATAAAGTGTTCAGTGTGAAGGATAACAGTTTTTTAAATTTATTTACCACTTTGTCAGCATGATTAATGCATTGTACACCCATGACAAGTTATCTTTAGCTTTCTAGAACTGGAAGTCACTGAACTGACCTACGAATTGATAAACAAACAGGCAGCCGGACGCGAACATGGTAATGTAAGAGATCTATCTTTAAGTACCTAATACGGGACCCTAGAAACGAGTCTAACAAGAAAATGTTTTAATTTCCCGAAAGCCATAAAATACCTTGGAAGTTTTCTAGCGTGCAAACGACATTGATTAAACTTGAGGGTGGTAAAATAATACCTTTGGTGACTTTCAATACGCTGTAATGAAATAGTAATGGTGGCAACGAACCGAGTATCTTATGGTAGGACATCACTACTTACTTGGTTTATAATGTTCGGTTAATTCGCGTGGGTGAAAAACTAGACACAATTTCCTACCTATCTTGATCAATTTGGAAGGTAAAACTTTGTCTGCATGCATAATATTATCTAAATGGCTTGGTAAAAAGCTATTGCAATAATATGTATGAGGTTGTTACCTGCAATGAGAAAAAAGTTATTGAGGTGTCAAAAAACGTCGAAAGGGTACTCGTAAATATTCTCGTGTACACAGAATACTGTGGTTGAAACGCTTACGAGAACCCAGGTTTTGTGTTCGTTGGACCTAGCTCTTCTTGCTGGACTGTAGCAGCAATGCTTACATTTCTACCACAACGAGCATGTACAACAATAAGATTTTGACTTCAAACTTTCGCGACGGCTTAACATACTCTTACACTGGTAACACAAAGAGGCAAATAAGGCGAATCCCTCTTAGTACGGCAGTACTGAGGCTACACAAAAACCATTTACCCTTAACATCATGCCAGTGTAAGATACTTTCGTAATTCTATTGGGTTTTCAACAGCAATTGAAAGAGTATTGTAAGATTAAAATTGATCTTCATAAGACCGTAATAAAATTACAGTAAGAGCAATCGCTCTTATAAAATGCGCCCAATACGACAATTTTACCAACGTTTGCAAGTGTACACTAAGAGTTACGAAAATGTGGTCTTAGGATACATCTAAGATCAAATTTTGCTAGTTGGGTCCATATGTAAATTTTTCGAAAATATTGATCAGCGAATGAAGTAAAGTGCTGAAGACACCAAAATCACTGGTTTGATCTTGTTAATTTCAGGGGATCGATTTTAGAAATCGCTTCACTTCAAACTCACTGAACTGCATCTAGAGTAGGAACTTCCACATCTTCTTTCACCACAAAATACTAACAGACACAGGCTTTGATCTCATGTCAAGATTTACAACAAATCTACAAACATGTCGACTAGATAAAAATATTCTCATTTCACAACATAATTGTTATTAATATTAACACATTCAGTGCCAAGAACCCCGCTAGTGGTAGGTACAATAGTCTCACGACATATGTCAGTGAAAATTGTCACGTTGGTGAAATAGGGGCCGGGAAGCCCTTAATTTGACTGTAGGTACGTCAAATCGATTTGATTGCTGACTATAACTGAAATGGCCACGCTTCATTGTGTTTCAAAACGGTAGGTAGGTACCTACAAGGGCCATAAATTCTTAAGTATATAAAACAGAAAAGTGGGCTGTCTGTCAATCAGCCAGTTATGTTACTCTTTTATTTGTGTGTGTTGTCCTTCTTCTACTTCTCGGTTCAGAAATATATTTAATTAAGGTAAATACCCCAGTGCCCGACGGTGCCCCAATAGCCGCCACTTTAAATCTTAATTCCTAGCAATAAAGCCGACAAGCAGGGTGTCGATTATTAGAATTAAACTGTCGAATACTGGGGTATTTACTACTATTTACCTTAGTTATGTCCATTTATTACAGAGAACAGTTGCGGTGGCGTCCACTGGACCGTGTGCCACCCTCTCACCCACCTATCCATTATGCAGAACTAGGACGGGAAGTTCCAAATTCTAAACGGCACAAAGACCTTCGTGTAACGAGCGGCATGGTCTCCATAATTTATTAAATGTGTAACCCTGTGTTTAATTATACGCCGCTTATAGAGGACGTGTGGTGTTCAATGCATGACGTAATACATATGATGTCAGAAGGCCAAGCCTAAGGCTACACGCATTCCACCTCAAGCTGCGATAACTTGGCTCGCCTACGTTAACTATACTTACCTATTGAAGGTAAATAATTCTTAATATCTGTGCTTACCTAGCACATTTATGTGAATAACCATTGTGACGATTTGCTAGGTTGAATCTCGTTCGAAGGACAAAGCTAATTTCAATCAATTATTTACGACAAGGCCTTCGCCTACCTACAGCCTATATAAATAGGTACGTCCCTTTGTTGACCATAGGGCTCTCAGTGTAAGTGGGTAGTTCCCACGCGGGGCAAGTGCGAATTGGAACTTCACACACATTGTTGCAGTGCAGTTTTATTTTCTTCTCTCTTCGAAAATCTAATTTAATTAAGTATTAAAAGTATTCGCACATAAATTCTGAAAAACTCTGAGGTCACTCGAGAACAGCGGGGGTGAGAGTCCGATCCAAACCCATAATTCTCTACTTGTGAGGCCATAGGTCAAAGCACTAGCCTACCATGGCCTTTAAGGTGATCAATAACTACATAGCTTTGTGTCTAAAGAACCCAACATTACAAAAATACCTCTAAGAACCTTTAAGCACCGATGACTTCTTACGTGACGAGACCTTGAATACGAACACCTGCTTAGTTAGCTTCGTATGTACTTGCGAAGTAATAGTCATAGGTCCGTTACGCTGGTTAAGTGATGATAAACTTAACTACTTTAACATTGACAAAGGAATGTCGGAAATTCTTGGAAAATAACTTCACTTCATTATCATGATCTTTTACAGTTTTAAATCCATACTAATATTATAAAATGTGAAAGTGTTTTTGTTTGTTTGTCCATTCACGTTGAAACTGAGCGACGAATTGCCGTGTACGGACATAGTTGAAGGGCTGGAAAGTGACATTAGGCTCCTTTTTACCACGGGAAAATATCTCATTCCCACGGGGAAATACATTTTAATCTACTTCAGCGGGTTATATATTTATCTAGTTTTATGTAAACAGCGTTTCAACCAAGTATCCCATTTCATGTCGCTACCTATTTATGTGACAGTAGGTGAAGGGTCCACGGAAAGAACATGTCTAGTCACTTTTTTGAAAATTGAGATTTTAAGCACTACAACTTACCATTATATTAAATAGGGATATCTGCAAATAATATATATATTTTTTTACTTTTAAAGAAATGGTTACCATAGTAATTGTTCGTGAAGACTAACTTTCAAACCGCTATAACTCAAAAAGTTGTTTAAGTGACCAGTACGCTTAGTATAAGTTTTCCTTCACTTCAATACTTCTCGATCGCGTTTACGTAAAAAATTCAGTTACTAGGGAAACATGGACAGCGTCTCCGCGCGCGCGCTTCCATATTTCCATACAATTGAAATTTTTACGTAAACGCGATCGAGAAGTATTGAAGTGAAGGAAAACTTATACTAAGCATACAGAGTGCTTAGTATAAGTTTTTACTTCACCAAATACTTCTCAATCGCGTTTACGTAAAAAAATCAAATACTAGGGAAACATGGACAGCGTCTCCGCGCGCGCGCTTCCATGTTTCCATAGAATTGAAATTTTTACGTAAACGCGATCGAGAAGTATTGAAGTGAAGGAAAACTTATACTAAGCATACAGTATGCTTAGTATAAGTTTTACTTCACCAAAATACTCCTCGATCGCGTTTTCGTAAAAAAATCAATTACTAGGGAAACATGGACAGCGCCTCCGCGCGCGCGCGTCTATGTTTCCATAGAATTGAAATTTTTACGTAAACGCGATCGAGAAGTATTGAAGTGAAGGAAAACTTATACTAAGCATACTGTACGCTTAGTATAAGTTTTACTTCACCAAAATACTTCTCGACCGCGTTTACGTAAAAATTTCAATTCTAAGGAAACATGGACGCGCGCGCGCGGAGGCGCTGTCCATGTTTCCCTAGTAATTGTTTTTTTTACGTAAACGCGATCGAGAAGTATTTTGGTGAAGTAAAACTTATACTAAGCGTACCTACACGTACATAAGCGTACATGTTCTTTCCGTGGATCCTTCAGATAGTTTGGTGACGATGCAGGACTGTCCCCGAGCATTATCTCACGGTACCTATAGGATTATTGGTAAGTCGACCTATTCCCGTGAACGTCGTTTGCAATCATTTTGGTCCCATAATGCCCTATGCAAAAATGAACCATTTCTGAGATAATTGAAATTGAAAACGCATCTTCAAAAATTTATTTTAAAAAAAGTTGGCAATTAGGTACTTAAGTCAACTTTTTTTATTTGTTTATGTACAAGATGAAATTGCTATCTTATGCAATATTAATAGCAGAATTATCTGTACACGTTCAAGAATTCGTGACCAAAAAGTAAAAAAAAAATATGATTTTTTATCGGGTAGTTCTCGCCTATGGCTCGGATTTCAAATCGTAGGTACTTGCAATGTCCAGTAAGCTTACTTACTGGTATCTTCGTAATGTACTATTACATTTGATACCCATTCAAAAATGTTCTTTAGGTATTTGCTGCACTGGCCGACTAGGAAAGTAAGCACATCCATTTTCAAATTATAAAAAAATAAAATATTTGAAAATGGAACTTCTAACTTTGATAATCTTACTAAAGAAATAACAGTGTATTGGGAAGTGCTTACAAACTTCGTAGTCGACCAGTGCAGCTTTTAAGACCTCACTTATACAACCGTTGCATAATAATACTAGAGTTTGTCAAGCAAGTCGGTTCCCTTGAAAAAGGCGGCATTTTCAAAAATCTTTTATATATCAACACTAATAACACTTTGGAAACTATGATTTATACTTGTATTTATGTAGCTGCCTTTTTAAATACTTACTACTACATAAATTCGAGTAAGTATCAATAATAGTTTTCAGTATTATTAGTGTTGAAATATAAAAGGTTTTTTAAAATGCCGCCTTTTTTAAGGGACACGACTCGCTTGATAAACTCTACTATCGATTCGAGTTTTAAAGGTTTCACTTCTCTAGTCTGTGGTTTTGACACCTGTCACCCTCACCATGCTACAGTGAAAATACTTTAAGTGTATCTGAACAGGACAAAAATATATCTTTTATTAGACGTCCATACTAATATTCTAAATGCGAAAGTCTGTCTGTCTGTCTTTCACTTACCTCTTCACGCTTAAACCGCTGAACGGATTTAGATGAAATTTGGTATGGAGATAGTTTGGAACCCTGGGAAGGACATAAGATGGTTTCATCCCGGAAAATTGCATAGTTCCCGCGGGATAGCGATAAACGAATTCTTTGCAGACGGAGTCGCGGGCAACAGCTAGTTACTAATAGTACTTTTTATAACACAGTATGATATTTGATAATAAACGGATAACTATCCGATACTTATCTAATGATTATCGGATAAATATCAATGAACATAAAATTATCTTCATAATTTGCAACCCTATATGTATGTACTTAGGTAATTTATTGAATCAGGCGTTACTTTGCGGAGATCCATATTAATGAACTAAAACAATTACTTTTCATCTCTCATACTCGGAATGTGAGGCAAATCATATCTGACATACGGGAGGATAACTATTATTTTCTTCCCTAGGGTAGAAATGAATTGAAAAAAAATAAAGGCGTTGGCTGTCAGTCAATGGAACACATACGCATTCAGCCAAGCATTACGGCATATACATGGAATAATTAAGTTAAGTATTGAGTTTTTTTTTCTTAATTAGTCATATTACAAATTTTATAATGCCAGTGAAATATTATTAAATTAAATTATTAATTTACATTAGTTTCTTATTTAGTGGCTTAAACCAGAAAAGTTAGAAAATGTTAGGAAAAAAACACGGTAAACGACAATGTTATTGTTCACACAGCCTATCTCTATACAGCTTAACTCCTTGGTTCAAATTGGTAACTTACATATTTTATAAATATATTTACTAAAATACCTACTTTATCTACTGTTTTCATTGATTATTATATTGAACATTCTAAATTTTGTTAAATTAATTATTCCTTAACAATAAACGCCATTGAAATATTTTACAACGATCATATTGACCAGTTTAGACATTTGTATTTATTTATAATTATGTTTTCTTACTTTCCTTGTAGTCGAAATGAATTCAGAGTGTTTAACTCGGGAAAAACACCAATATCTCCCACGGAATATTGGCACCCTCGCTGTGCTCGGGTGCCAAGTAACCTGGTGCGATATTGGTTATTTTCCTCCCTTGTTGAACAATCTACTATTGCTCACCCGCGACCTTACAATAGTTACGTTTATGCAAGAAATGTGTGTTCATGCAGTTCCTCCACCTCCACACTGTACGAACACACAAATCACATAAACCCAACCATCACCACCACCAAGCTACACTGACGCGTTTTGAACTCAACCAGAGCTCATCTTCAGAGTTACCACAACCGTATGCTATGCTACCAAATGTTAAACATTGAGTTAAGCATTTGGTGATTGTTGAGTTTAACATTTGGTAGCATAGCATACGGTTGTGGTAACTCTGAAGATGAGCTCTGGTTGAGTTCGAAACGCGTCAGTGTAGCTTGGTGGTGGTGATGGTTGGGTTTATGTGATTTGTGTGTTCGTACAGTGTGGAGGTGGAGGAACTGCATGAACACACATTTCTTGCATAAACGTAACTATTGTAAGGTCGCGGGTGAGCAAAGAAATTGTTTTAGTTCATTAGTATGTAGGTAAGGGTAATAACCCAGTGTTCGACACTTTAATTCCAATAATCGACACCCTGCTTGTCGCCTTTATTGCTAAGAATTAAGATTGAAAGTGTCGGCTATTGGGGCACCGTCGGCCACTGGGGTATTTACCTTATATATATATGGTATGGTATGTATGGTCCGCCCCATGAATGCTTTACAAATGACCGGGTGACCTATGAGCGCGTGGGACCGGAAATCTGTACGAAAAATAACGATAATAATAATGCAGCATTCTTACGTCACACTGCTGAGCTCAGGTCTCCTTTCAGAATAGGAGAAATTGGGCTAACTGTGGGAGTGTATTTGTTTGTGTGTGTATGTGTTGTAAACGGTTGGAAGGTTTTGAATGAAATTTATTACGTAAATCTCTCTCTTCCTGCCAAAGCTACGTGTAGCGAAGAACAAAGGGAAAAACAAGTTGTTGATTGGTATGGACCATGGGTTCTAGGCAACGGATAAACATAATTATATAGATAGATATACATACTTAAATACATATTAAACACCCACGCCTCGAGAACGAATATCTGCCCCGAAGCGAGAATCGAACCCGGGACCTCGAGCTTCCAACAACAACTATTCCATTTGGTCGTAAATGAAGACCACCATGTAATTTTTGGGAACTCCCAAGGTAAAATCCTGGAGTTTAAATTCAACTACGAGACCTGGTTCAAGCGAGCGAAGTCGCGGATAAAGGCTAGTATGACATAAAAACCAAACGCATTTCTGTTAAATAAGTAAGTAGCTCTTTGCTCCTCTATGGCTAGACAAAAGAAATCGAGGCACATTACAGCGACGGACAAAGGATGAACTTGCTTATAAATAGGTTTACCTCCCATTAAATACAAAGGCTGTTTTCGCAAATAATTCAACATCAAGGAGATTTGTCAATCAGCAGACAAAGGTAACTTAATATCTACTGGCGTGACGGCGACATTATATTATAACTATGAGCCTTTCAACAAGGTACGGAGAGACGTCAGTTATAGAGGGATATTAAAAAAAATGTACTCGTAGAATACCCACACTTTATCGCAAGTCTAGAAAATGTTCAATTTATAAAGAGTTCTTTATAACAATAACGTAGCTCTATCTTTTTTAACCCCCGACACAAAAAGAGGGGGGGGGAGGGGTAGAGTTCGAAATGCGTCAGTGTAGTCTGGTGGTGGTGATGGTTGGGTTTGTGTGATTTGTATGTGTTTGTACAGTGTGGAGGTGGAGGAACTGCATGAACACTCATTTCTTACATAGGTAAACGTAACTATCGTAAGGTTGCGGGTGAGCAAAGTAATTGTTTCAGTTCATAAAGAGGGGTGTTATTAGTTTGACCGCTATGTGTGTGTGTGTCTGTCTGTGGCATCATAGCTCATAAACGGGTGAACCGATTCGGATGCGGCTTTTATTTTATTTGAAAGCAGGTTTCTTGGCGATGGTTCTTAGACATGTTTCATTTAAATTGGTTCAGCCGTTTCAAAGTTATCAGCTCTTTTGTTAGCTGCGGAAGGGATCTTAGACACAGAATTGGCATTTACTTTATTTTCAAAGTATATTGTGACACCCAATTGCGTCGGGTGGTTTTTAATATTTTTAATTAATAGTTATATTATAAGTAAAGTAAAAGTAATCATGCATGATACAAGAAGATATTATGGGTTGCATATAAATAGCCGTGGTAGTAGTGGTTTGGCTTAATTATGGCCTCTCAAGCAGAAGGTCGTGGGTTTGAGACCGGGCTTGCACTTCTGAATAAATTAAAACTACTTTTGAAATTTACCATGAGCTAAACATGAGTAAACTGTGAAGGAAAACATCGTGAGCCTTGCACGCACCTGCGAAGAAACTCAACGTTGTGTGTGAAGTCCCCAATCCGCACTAAGGGAGGACTGCGCCCTGCAGTGGGGCGTATGATGATGATGATGATGATGAACTACTATTACTTACGAAACCTAAAGAGTGTAAATGACCATATTTCCTTTCAAATTGTTACATATTAGCAGAGACTTATTTTGAGAGAAAGAGAGAAAATTAACAGAATCAATTTAGCACACGGACGTTTTGAATCGAATCCATACTACTTAATCCATACAATATTATTACAAATGCGTAAGTATGTCTGTCTTTCTGTCTGTTACCTCTCATGCTTAAACCGTTGAACTAATTTATATGAAATTTGATACAGCGATAGTTTAAGATCAGGGAAAGGACATAGGATAGTTTTAACCCCAGAAGTCATTCTTTATGGGGGTGAAAAGGGGGATGGAAGTTTGTATATATGGAAAATCAATAACCGCTCATGAATGAAATTTAGTACCTATGGAGATAGTTTGAGACCGTAGGAATGACGTAGGATAGTTTTTATCCCGAAAAATTGCATAGTTCCCGCGGGATAGCGATAAATAGATTCTCTGCAGACGGAGTTGCGGGCAACAGCTAGTTATGAAATTACGTGCAATGAGGAATATATATGTGATATATACCCTTATAATTACTATACCTAGAGATTTTCCTGCCACGGTCGACGTGTAGTTAGTTTGACCAAGGATGATATAGACTGCCGATTGGCAGTCGCCATCGGCCGCGGTTTTTGTAGTTCGATTATTAAATCTAGATGGCGCTGAAATATAGCCAGAGGCTTTGAAGGCAAAACAATAAGACTACAGATATTTCATACTACTGCAAATGTATTATTATGCAATATTTTTGAAAAATAATACATTTGTAGTAATATGAAACATCCGTAGTCTTATTGTTTTGCCTTCAAAGCCTCTGGCTATATATTTCAGCGCCATCTAGATTTAATAATCGAACTACAAAAACCGCGGCCGATCCGTACCTACTATGGCGACTGCCAATCCAGTCTATATCATCCTTGTTTGACATAATAATAACATCGAAAATCCTGTTATCGATATAAACGACGAGTCACATTGATATAATGCACTTATAAGATATCGATAAACTAAGTTTCAGAAGGGAGTCACTCGCGTTGCACCGTTCGTTCCACGAAAATCTCTAGGTAGGTATAATATAATTACTGTTTATCACAATACCACCATCATAAAGTTATACGCAGCAGTTCGGTTTCGTGGTACTATGCAATCGCATGTTACCTTTTCTAACGAATAGGCAAGTATTAATTTCTCGGAAACAAACGACATAATTATATACTCTACTATCTGGGTCATACACATTTTGCTGTCACGTCTCTTCTTTCCTGTGGGCATGGTCAAAGTTAAGGGTCTCTGGCCCATATTTTAATCAAGTCTACATCAGCGTTTGGGCACAGAATATATAATAGTACTAACGTACAGAATGGACACGCTCCGCCCCGCACCGATTCGAGTTACCCCACCCCTCAAGGCGCAGATTGCCGGACACCGCCGGAATCCAGAAGAGTGCGCGCGCGATGTATGTAGGCGTACGCGTGTACAGACGTCGTCGTGCTTATGTAGATTCAAGAACGCGTATTTTGTACGTCGTGTCCGCCGTGTGGTTTGGGGCGCCTGGCCAAATATCGCTCCCTTAAGTTTGCTGACTCGGTGTCGCTAATTTTATGTCCACAAAAGAAAATAGGTAGGTGTGTATGACCCATCAACGAATCATTTCAATCGATTCAGTGCATTTGTTTTTTTGGTAAATAATATTTTTTGGCATTCTTCTTTTTGCGTCACATTTTCGTAGGCTTAATGGTCATACAAACCGTAAGAAACAAACATAACATTAGCGACTGCCGGTCGGCAAACTTAATATTTATTTAAATGAGCCAAAAGTTGGCCAGGCATCCCACACGCGGCATAGTATACTTGTAAATATTGGCTCTTTATTTATCAGTTAGGTACAATTACATATTGTAAACAGTAATAGCACAATTTGGGCATTTATTCGAGCGTTTTAATCGAAATTACTAGATTTTGCCGGAACTTTGGGCTTGTGTAGTAGAAGTCCTATATCTCTACCACATAACTGGAAACTGTATCAGAATCTTTTGCCAATTCTTAAAAAATGTGACCTTACAAGAATAACATGGGTTTGTACAGTATACAACACAATTACAATTGTACACAGCATTTATGCACACCAGAATTCAGTCACTCGACCCTACAAATAAAAAAATATTTCAAATTGTCCTTTTACACAAAAGTGGTTACAATGCATGCATTCATACACACATCACGCCTGTATCCCCAAAGGGGGTAGGTAGGGCACACGCACATTTACGCTTCGGGGCCATCTTTTAGCAATTTTAGGTTTAAAGTTAAACAATGTCTTATTAATTAATATATTCAATTGCACTCGATTATAGTATTTTATGCAACGGTTGTATAAGTGAGGTCTTAAAAGGCGAGTGACGTGAGTTGCGATACGAGCGAATGCGAGTATCGCAATGGAAGACGGCACGAGCCGTTAAGACCAAATTATACACCGTTGCATACAATATTTTTTCTACGACTCGACTGTACTGTAGGGTACAGTAGGGTAAAATAGGGTACAGTCGGGTACAGTAGGGTAAAATGGAGTACAGTCGGGTACAGTAGGGTAAAATAGGGTACAGTCGGGTATAGTAGGGTACAGTTGGGTGAAATAGGGTACAGTCGGGTGCAGTAGGGTAAAATAGGGTACAGTAGGGTACAGCCGGGTACAGTAGGGTAAAATAGAGTACAGTAGGGTACAGTCGGGTACAGTAGGGTAAAATAGGGTACAGTGGGTACAGTCGGGTACAGTAGGGTAAAATAGGGCACAGTAGCCTACTGTACCCGGCTGTACCCTACTGTACCCTATTTTACCCTACTGTACCCGACTGTACCCTACTGTACCCTATTTTACCCTTCTGTACTCGACTGTACCCAACTGTACCCTATTTCAGATAAAAGTACAGGAGTAGGAAAATAAAATAATAGTTTAGACATGCAATACAGAACAGGTTTCTGTTTATAAATAGATTTTGTGTGAATAAGGCTTGAGAATCGTGAAAGATATCAATATCCAGCTTATTGAACTGACGACACATACGTTGTATTGGAGCATTGTGGCTAAGGGCCTTCGCCCACGGCGACTTTTTGTAGCGATGCAGTAGCAATGCTGTCGCGCGTTCCCATCGATACAGTCGCAATGCGGTCGCTAGGCTGAGTACCCTCGCCCACATAACACGATTCAGTCACGATGCAAACGCGATATCGTCGCGCTTCTGACGCGATGCAAATGCGATACCGTCGCGGTTCTGTCGCGATGCAAACGCGCGGTTCTCTACTAACGCGCCACCCTCCCTCCGTTCCCTCCCCGATGTCGTCCGACACGGTCGCGCGCTTGCATCGATACAGTCGCGATGCTGCAGCGCGTTAGTAGCGCGTTGGCATCGCTTCTATAGCGCGTTACAAATGCGACTAACGCGCGTTAGACGCAACGCGCGACAGCATCGCTACAAAAAGTCGCCGTGGGCGAGGGCCCTTACATTATCGTCAGTCATTGGTAAGGCAAACAAATTATGACTTCGTGTGCGCTTCATACTGGCTCTAAAGCCTACATATACATATAGGCCAGAAAGTCTCCGTCGAGATCTCCGTGAAGGATATTATAAAGTGTCACCCACTATAGACCCTTAAATTTTACCATGTCCGTCCACATGAAACACGTGAACAAAAAAATTTGTATGACCCTTAAGTAGTACCAAGTATGGTACCTAATGGTTATTATGCATAGCTAAATGTATGTAGATGTGCCGAAGCAGGCTGCGGCAGCTGCTCTGGCCCGTCCCCGTGGCATCGCGAGCCGCCGCGACTCCGACCTCAGAGCACAGCCGAGTATTGATTCTAAAATCATCTTGACCCAGTTTCGCGTTCGGTGGTTCGGCACCCGCCGACCTAGCCCTCGCACACCTCTGAACCGCTCCCGTTATACCATTGTATTTATTCAAGCGGAATCCATACAATAATAAAAAGATTAAAGGATTTTGTGCTTTCGAAGAAATGAGAAAAGTGCCGTGCTTTATAAAACATTAATTGGGATTACCTACTCTTAATAGGAAGTTCTACGTAGACGACGTTGTTGTTACTGGTATTATTATGAAGTGTTTCACCAAGTTTTTACTTTATTTTATACCTTCGTTTATTTTAATACTATTGTCCGCGAGCGACTCCGTCTGCAAATCATTCGTTTATCTCTATCTAGCGGGAAATATGCAATTTTTTGGGATAAAACGATCCTATGCCCGGCTGGTCTTAAACTATTTCCATACCAAATTTCATCTAAATCGGTTCAGCGGTTTAAGCGTGAAGAGGTAACAGACAGACGGACACACTTTCGCATTTATAATACATAATAGTAATAATAGTATATTAGTATATGGATAGTATGGATATGGATATGGATGGATTAGAAAAGGGTAAACAATTTTGACATTGAAAAATACTTTTGAAGAAGAAGTCACAGCAAATATGTAACAATTAGCAAGGACACAATATATTATGGTCACTTACATTGTTTTGGTTTCATAAGTAGGTATGTATAGTTGGGGTAAGAAAAGGTTCGTCACTTTTCGACTCTATATCAACGAGTTAAGGTCGAAAAGTGACGAACCTTTTCTTACCCCGACTATACCTAATAGTTACTTTTTTTAAACTGTATTTCAATAAAAAGATTCGTCAAGATTGTTTACCCTTTTTCTAATGATAAAATAAACGAAATACTCTTAATAGGAAGAGATCGAAATACTCTTAATAGGATGTTATCTTCAATAACATGGAAAAAGGTAAACATCATCTTAGATGTCCACCCTACATTTAATTGGCGCCCTCGAAGTTATTTAAGTAGTGTGTGCTGACCTACTCAGTAGATTTAGTCACTTAATTAAGTATTGACGAGTAAAAGTAAAGAGACGCTTTGTATGAGGAGTTCCATACAAAGTAGCTTTGCTTTGGCTCAGTAGTGTATTTAGAATTTGAGGAATAAATCGGTTAAGAAAGTGCGAATGGACTCTAGCGCTGAGGGTTCCGAACAATTTTTTATTACTTTTCTGATTCATCATTAATTCAAATCGAAGAGTGTACTGTGGTACTAGCTCGAGTTTAGGTAGATAAGTACGGGAAACGCGCGTGATGCTAAACTTCTAGAAATAATATAGGTACTATTCGATTTTCTTCATGCGTGGATTTATTCCTTTGGATCAGTATAACTACATATTATAATAACATGACCAGCTCTGTCGGCTGTCCGGAGCAATCTGCCCTGGCTCGTATACCGCTGACAATTCTATTTATTTTAAACTCAAGTTCTAGAACTATTTACAAATTTTATACATACAGTCAAAACCGTTTATAACGACATTCAAGGGACAGCAATATTTGTAATTACTAAACTAAATGGGACTTATCACGCAATAAATATTTATTTATTTAAATAAATATTTATTGCGTGATAAGTCCCGTTTAGTTTAGTAATTATGTGTGAAAATCACGAAAGTTTAAAACAGCAATATTTGGTCGTTAAACACGGATGGTCATTGTAACCAGTGTTACTTTGGTATATAAGATCGTGTTGGGTTTTTTTCTTGGTCGTTACATCCAATATGTCGTTGTAATTGGTGTCGCTATAAACGGTTTTGACTGAAATAACATTAAAGTAACCTGCCAGTTGGACAACATTTACCACTGGCTAGCGGTATAGAGCCCTTCCTAACAGTACCTACTCTTGTCGGTGGAGTATCTTCAGTTTCAGTTAATCAAAAACAATTTACATTGTGTATGAAATGAACATTTAAGATTTTTTGTAATAGGAACGCTTTAAAACAAGAAAATATTTATTACAGTATATAATATTATGTATCTTCCACTCATGCCTCTCATGAGCCATCCTGGACCTCCTGATACGATACGATATGCCACCGGCTTTTTTCTTTCCTTGATCCATGTAGCTGCGCCTAGATCGACGCCTTCCTCTCTTCCCCTCGATATTTCCTTCTAAAATAGTCTTAAAGACCAGCAAAAACAGTAGCAGCAGCAGTATAAACCAGCAAAATAGTTATTTGTTATTCAAAGCTAGAAAGTTACGGTTTGGCATGAGTGCTTATATTTAAACCCAAGCAAGCTAAGGATACACTCACTCATAGTACATAGAAGAAATGATTTAAGTATTTTTTTTACGTGCATTCTGATTTTGCAATGCGCCATATTTTTGTTCTTCTTGTATGTCCTGGTAGTTATTTTACTTAAAGACCCACCCTAATAATTTTAACCTACCCACCCTAAAAGGAGTAAACTTGTTATTAATTAAATATTATAATTGGGATGTCCCAATTTTTGACAACGTATAATAAATCGAAAACGGTTTCGAGAAATAGGCTTTGTAAATCGTTTTCAGAAATCAGATTCCAAAAATATGATAAACTGAATTAAATAAAGAAAATTTAAGTAATGACCTTCATTTGACCCCTGCAGTGAATCGTCACATAGGCAGACATAAAGCAGGTCTACACTCTAAAGCAAATTGACAGTTTGAAATGTTGCTGTCCTGTTTATAATAGCAAAGAGTGACAAAGACAGAACTTTAATCACTTGATGCGCACCTGGCTTTAAACAGTTGTCATCTACACTAATATTATAAAGAGGAAAAATTTGTACCTATTTTTGTATGTTTGTAATGAATAGGCTCAAAAAGTACTGGGCTGATTTAAAAAATTCTTTCACCAATAGAATGCTACATTCTTCCAATTTGACATAGGCTACATTTCATTTTGAAAAAAATTAGGGATCCTTGGTAAAATTTGAACAATGTAACCGAAGGTGTAGAAAAATGAGTCTTAAAATGTCTTTCGTCGAATGCGCTGCCGAAACTATTAGCGATAGAACAAAATAATGTACAACAATATTGAAGAACATCATAATGTCTACAAAAAACTCCGCGGTAGCATATGTCCAACTATTGTAGTTATGTCACTACAACCACTTTTTTCATTTTAAACATTAATGAAAATGCTAACCAATGTATAATATAGTTGTACCCGTGCGAAGCCGGGGCGGGTCGCTAGTTTATCATAAAGTCCGAAATGTATACAATACTCGCAATGTATTTTTACAAATTTAATTATTAAATTACTATGTTACAAGTAAATATGAAAGAATTTTAATATCAGATTTTAATAAATAATATCTATTTACTATCACACCATTAAACAAATAGGAATAGTAGAAGCTAAAAGAAGAGAAATAAATAAAACTATTTGTCATGGTTCATTTAGGACCCTAAACCGTGCTTGTATTATTGACAGTGACAAGATAAATCAGTAGTGCCACAGATTATGTTATGTACGGCTTGAATTTTTGTAGGCAATGGAACGTGGCTCTCTCACTGTGACGTCATCCAACGTATTTCTTAAAAAAATTATTTATAATTAAATACTCAACCAAATTCAAAATCGATGAAAATGGTATCTTAAAATATCCTATTCTTTCCAAAAAAAATATAAAAACTATAGGTTATTTTTTTTGGTGCATCCCAGTTTTAACACATCTATGTAACAAACCTCATTTCTGAATGCTAAATTCTAACATAAGGAAAAAGTCAGTTCGTCGTCAACCTTTCTCATGCTGGGAAGGAAAAAGTGAATTCGATGGAGACAGAAAGCCTTTTCAAGCTATTGAGGTGAAAAATTAAGTTATTTCTTGGGTGTGTGATTTTTGAACTTTTTTTCTTTATTTATATGTTGTGAGGTCTTACTTCTTGACAAATTTTAATTTTATTTTACTACTAGGTATTGCCCGCGACTCTGTCTGCGAAGAATTCGTATCGCTATCCCGCGGAAACTGCGCAATTTTCTAGGTTAGGTTAATTAAGGTTATAAAACTATAAGAGTGCCAAATTTCATCAAAATCCGTCAAACCGTTTTAGCGCGAAAGAGTAAGCATCCACAGTCCACACCATCCATCCATAATATTTATCCATCCATACAAACTTTCACGTTTATAATATTAAGTGGGATGTCAAAAAGAATTGCCCAATAAGTCTCGATTTTCAAGGTGTTGAATTTTCTGAATTGCCTCCTATTGTGCCATTTAAATCGTCAGTACATTTGTTACAGAGTTTATTGAATCCCTCACAACAAGCCCTTTTATTTGACAAGAGGCACGGTACAGTTTTAATCTCACAGGTTTTAATAAAGAACATTTTTTTTTACTTTTCTGTTTAGACCTAACTACATAATACCCAATTACCCATCCAATTCATTGACATAACACATTCACTTTTTGGATCCCATAAATGTACCAAATGTTAACTTAACCGATCCAGTAGGTATATTCGACGCAAAGCTGATACAGGCAGACAGATACACGATTAATTACGTGAGGGGTTTACTTTTTGCAATACGGAACCCTAAAAATGACGGCTGCTAGCTCTATTCACCTACTCAACTCAGGTATTTCGTAAAAAGAAAACTGGCCGGCTTGTGAAACGAAAACCACATCGCTTGGGTATTCGCAACCGGCAGGTTTGCTGAATATGTTTAGTTACGGCATCCATAGGCGAGATTTTACATAAACTTTATAAATACAGGCTGGGCACATAAATGATTAAATGACCACTTTTGTGAAACTTTAAAGGCGCTACCATTTGCAAGGCGCCAAGGCACCAGGGACATACTTACATGCCTTTCGGCAAGTACTGAAAATAATTAGTTGTAATTATCCAATCACTACCTAGGCAGGTACATATATACTTATGTAGGTAGTGAGAATGAGAACCAAAATACGAAACTACGAAAACGACTGTTGCCAATTCACCAGACCTGTATTGACAATGTGAGTGTTTCAGATAGTGACAAGTTCTCGACTATCCGCGTATTATGTGGATGTACTTACAGAAATCTGGAGCATTTCAATCAGATTCAATTTGCTCTTCAACCGTCGAGGCACTATAAGCTCGTATTACGAATGTATGTACCCTGTTGCCATGAAGTTGAGTTGTATAATTTTGAATTCAAAGTGTGTGCCGTTAGGCCTACAGCGAATGCATTAATAGTTTTTGCATTCATTGGAGTTCTAGAATGATAACTAGTGCGTGTTCGTAAAGTAGGTCTATGAATACATATGTATATTCAAAATAGGTATAAAGCTTGTACTACACTTTCGATCAAGTAGAAATTTTGGTTGCGGTTAACGTAACCCGAGTAATTGTCGACTCGGAATGTACGAAAATACTGTATAGGTAATGCAAGACCTAAGTATGTACAAATGAATTAAGGGCACAAATTATCAGGTGGTGCATTAATTATTGTAGTATGTTCCTTATTGATAATTTTATTTATTACACGGCGTAGGTACATTAACCATATCCGTCATTTCTGCCTGAAGCAAGGGCAACAAGGGGCAACAATATCAATAGAACATCAGACCGAGATTTAGGCTAGCATTGCGCGTGAGCGTAGGACTCAAAGACCCTTACACCGAAAAACGCATCCCCTATACATCGTGTCCATGTAAAAAACAGATAAAATACAGAAGTAGAAAAATCATTTATTTTTCAAAAACATAGGTAGGAACAGTCAGCAACAAAAATATGAATACACCCAAAGTACCAAAAATATGCATCCACGACTCTATTACCAGGGCATAGAGGCGTGTATACATATTTTTGGTATTTTAAGTGTATTCATATTTTTGTTGCTGACTGTACACAAAGTTGGTATAATTGTCAAGTCAGTTGTAAAGTTATATGAATTGTTCCGCCACAATATGGTATGCAAAACTTACACTAAATAGTACTAAATTAATTCCATAGTTTAACATTTATTAATTCTACTAGCTGACCCGACAGACGTCGTCCTGTCTCAACTATGAATATTGAATTCGAATACGTTCTTTTTGTTAGAAATGATAAATTAATTATTTCAGTTTGTTTACATCCCATTTGACGATATTTGCAGCATTCTTAAATTTTCTAATTTTCCGCGCAATTTTCTTAATTTTTTCTTTCATAAGAACCTTCTCCTGACAATGACGAACACAACAAAAAAAGAATTAGTGAAATCGGTCCAGCCGTTCATGCGTGATGCCGTGACCAAGGGAAATAGGGATTCATTTTTATATATATAGATTTTATTTACTACTTAAAAGGTAAACGTACATACCAATGCTCGACACCTCAACGCCCAGTAGATGACACCCATCTGTCACCTCTCTTACAGTATAAGATCGAAGGTGCCATTTATTGGGTCAGTGCAGTGTCGATCAATTTAGGACGTTTACCTTACATCTTGAACCAAAATTCCGATAAAAAAATGCTTTTGAAAAATTTATGATTAATCTTAAACACCTTATGTACATATGACGCCAGTTACTTATAGTTCCAAAAGTTTTAGGGGTAAGGCCTCTGAACTTCATCTCCTCGATTGCAGGTAACGGAGGTGGTGAGTGGGAACGGTAGGAGTAAAAAGGTCCAATTCGGTTCGTGGTCCGTCTGTGCGTTGCGTATGTGTGTCTTTCTCATCACATTTTTTCGGAACCGGATAAAGATATCGACTTGAAGATAATACATATAAAATACTGAAAGTTATGGTCTCAAGACAAGAAAATAAAGAAATCAAGAATAAGAAAATGAAGTCCACGAGCAGATCTATACAACATTTAAAGAGCTTTTTTTATATAAAAATAGAAAGTTTTTTTTTTATGTTAGAGAGGCCAGACAAACGAACTAGTGGGTAACCTGATGTTAAATGATCACCACTGACCATAGAAACCCGCAGCACTTTATGCGATGCCAGTGCGTTGTCAGCCCTAAGGAAAAAGGAGAGGGAATAGGGGAGGTATTGGGCTCCCGGCGCTCTCACTGACCGTACGAAACGCAGCAGGGAGTACTGCTGCTTCACGCCGGTGTTCTGTGAGGGGGTGGTACTGCCCCGGATGAGCCGGCCCGTTCGTGATGCAGCGGCTAGCTACAATATGGCTCTACCACTACAAAAAAGTTATTTGCATTTTTTATTATTAGCGACGAAAAATAAACGGCCAATGTAATCAAAATGCTTGTTGCATTGCCTCGCCCTACGCCAACGATATGTCATCTCTGGGCTTCAAGATTTTTCAGAACTTTGCTCTCATACCGAAAACCTTTGAGAATATCACTACGGTTAAGTACTTCTACAAAAGTAATGACCAAGTAATACTTGGCATTTCAATAATATCCAAATCTTCTAATGCTCGTATATAAAAATCTCGTATGACGGTGTTTGTTATCGAATTCCTCCGAAACAGCTTGACCGATTTTTATGAAACTTTTTTCTCTGATTTTGGTAGGTCTGAGAATTGGTCGTAGGCTATTTTTTAAACCACTATTCTTCGCGGACGGAATCGCGGGCAACAACTAGTTTTACTATAAAATCAATAAGTATTTTAGGAGACACAGGTTGTTTAAGTTGATAAAATAAGAATGAACGAAAAATGTTTCTTCGAATTTCTAAGTCTTCTCTAATATATAAAAATCTCGTGTCACGGCGTTTGTTATCAAACTCCCCCGAAACGACTTGATCGATTTTTATGATTTTTTTTGTTTTTATTTGTTAGGCCTGAGAATAGGTCGTAGGCCATTTTTAGGGTTCCGTAGTCAACTATTTATACTTACTCCTATTCTTCGCAGGTCGTGGGCAACACCTAGTAACAAATAATTCTGGAGATGGTGTAACATTTTCTAAATAATTTTGATTCTATGTATTTCATTTGGTTTTTAAAATTCAATCCGTTTGTTCTGGAAATGTAATTTGTATTTTTTGACATTGTAACTAGCTCCTGGCCTGAAATAAACACAAATTTATTTTATTTTGTTTAATTGACGTATTGTTGTAGAGGCTAGAAAGTAAGCAATAGATGAACGAATTAGTTCGAGGGCCGACGCGTAGCGGAGGCCCTCGAAAGTACGAGTCCATCTATTGCACTTTTGGCCGAGACTAAACATTGTGCTTTTCACAGCTACTTAATGCGAGGAAATAACAATTAAACAATCGAAACACTGCGTTGCACCCGCCGATTTTACTTTTTCTTTTGTGACATAATTATTTTTTTTAAACGAGCAAGGCCATTCTTAGTGGCCAGCACCCAAAACCACATAATTAAAAAATAAAAACCTCATCCTCGTCATGTCCGACCTGCGGCAGCAAGTCGGGCATGACGAGGATGTACACTTGCTCACTGAGCAGTCTGGCTGCGGCAGCACGATGTACATGACGAGCTTGGCTGTTCAGCCAGTGCAGTGCAGTGTGCAGCAGGCTTAAAAAGTTAATGTTGTGGCGTTTTATCATACTTACTTAAAAAAAAGTAGCATTTTGTGCATATTATGCGTTTAAGGAAAAAAAACACCTCATTCAAGTCATGAATGACGCATTCTAATTGGTCAATTTAATTTCACATGCAGCAGACGATTACTTTTGATTGGTCCAGTTGTCGTTTCAGCACGCCGGGAATGAAATTCAGAAATTATCTTTCAAAAAGTCGTATCCTATTATGAAATATATGTACGTCCTGTTTTCGTAATGTGTTATTAATTGTTGTCCTGTTTTGCGCGCCGCCATAAATGAGTCGGTTGTTAAATGTACAGCCAACCAATTTGATTTCTAGGCCACTATAGAACCATGCCACAGTGAATCAATTTGTTTCTCTTCTACGACTGTGATTATTGCGTGAAGTATGTCATGACGACATTCCGATCTTTGCGAACATGTGTCAACTTTAATGAAAGGAAGAGTTTGATTATCTATTAAATTGAATTGTCACTGTCCGTGTGTCAAAACTTCTTTTTCATCACTCTTGCTCGTCAATGGTGTTATTCCATGCTTGTATACTAAATGACAATGGCCTAAATTGTTCTTAAGGGAGTTATAGATTTACGTACAGTTTTTCTACCCAAGGGAGTTCTAACTTTAGTTTTAAAATTTGCAATCAAGTCATTTCAGACTAAGGAGGTTTCAAGTCAGCCAACGTTTTATTTACTTATATCTTTAAAACTTAGCTATAACCCAAATTTTACAACACAAAACTTATCTAACCTTCATGAAAATTCGTTGTTTTTATATTTTAAATTTATATAAAATAGTTTTGCAATAATTTTAGTAAAAATATTTTTTTAAACATGTTGGCAGAATCTGGCTGACCTTTCGAATTCTAAACTAAACACAGTTTACATTATCTATGGTAGGTGACTCGAAAAAAGTGACAATCTGTATTGGCGGGTAGCCATTATTTTATTCAATTTAAGTGTTTAGAGACAAATTAATTTTATTTTTGGATTTTTTTCTCGCAATGTGATGAAAATCATTGTGTGTATCACGGGCAGTAAGGGGATTACAAACTCGAGTCATTAGTAATAGTATAGACTATCATTAGTAATCCCCTACTTACGGCCCTAGATGCACAATGTACTATTTCTTCTCATGTCATAGAACAGAAACGATTATAAACTCTTTACGATTATATAGCATGTTGTGATCAGAGAGTTGATAATCCTTTGACCCGCAGTGACGTTGTAATTATGTATAGTTAATGCAACAAGGTTCTTTAGTGGCCTAGGAATCAAATTGGTTGACTGTACATAATACTCGTGTAGGCAGTTTTGGGTACTGGATTTAGGTTATCTATGGCCACATTTTCGAGCAGTCAGTGTCGTGAAAAAAATATTGACACATTCCTATTTAATATGAGCAATCAATTTGGAGGGACAGAAGAGTTACCAAGAAGACGAAGGTCAGATGATTAAATGCCTGGTTTTTCCAATCTTTCTCTATGGTGGCGAAACTTGGTCTCTGAGACTGCAGGATCGCCGTAAAATCGACGCATTGGCGATGTGGTGCTGGAGACGTCTCCTAAAGGTCCCGTAGACGGCAATTCGCACCAATGTTTCCATCCTCAGGGAGCTTCATATTAAAGACCGGCTTTCGTCGACTGTGCAATTACGGATACTGAAGTTCTTTGGTCACATCTCCAGGAATGTGAACTCAATGGAGAGGTTGGTGGTCCAGGGTCAGGTGGAAGGCAAGAGGGCACGCGGCCGTTTACCAATTCGCTGGACTGACCTGATTAAAAAAGCTACTGAGTCCACCATGGTCGCATGGTGCACTCGCAACGCCTCTAACAGGCAGAAATGGAAGCAAATTGCTAAGAGGGCTGTCCTCGAAAAAGTCTGAGACCCACCGAACATCTCTCCGTGTAGTAAGTACCTCGTCTGCGCAACCACGACCACTCTGACAAGAGTGTCCGACTAAGAAGAAGGAGATCAATTAGTCAGAAATGTAATTTAATGTTCATAATTATTGAAGTGTAACCTTTTTGATATTTTAAAGGTTTTTGGATTGTAAGTAAAAATCTGAAAACAGAATCCTTCCTCGTCTACGAGCTTGCTACGAGTACTTCCTGCAATTGAAGAAAAAATATTTGTCGTTCAACCGACATAATCCTGAAAATTTTGAGGCTACAAAGATTAATTTAGTTAACTAGATCAAAAGTATTAAGTAAACTTATTCGAATACAAGCGATATGCTTCTACGACGGTGCGAGCATTACCATTCAAAGATACAAGTTGTAAATTTTGTACACGTCGCATCTTGAATAGTGACCCAGGTGATAAAGATTCGAGAGTGTAGCGCTACCCTTTTCAATTTGTTATGTGAGAGGATCTGGGACATTTAATTTGCTTTTCTAATGGCATAGCTGCAACTGTATAATCTGATAAAATTATTCAACAGGTGTCAGTCAGCTTGCTTGACTTGATAAAATGTTTTTGTTCCAGTTACGGGTAATAGTAAGGTAAGGTAAAAACCTGAAATCGACGACTCTAAAAAATTCAAGTACTTACCTACTTAGGTATAATACTTACTTCACAATAGTATTTTATGCTTTCGTTAAGGGTTCTTAGAGTGGAGTTCCGAGTGTCCGAGTTAGGGTTCTAGGCTTGTTCTAGGCTTTTACTTACTAAGTATATTTTTTACTCTAGACTGCGCAAGCGGCCGTTATTTAAAAATAACTCAGTAACAATCTCAGCCTACTTATATACGTCCCACTGCAAGGCTCAGCCCTCCTGTTACGGCTGGGACCGTAGTTCCCAAGCCTACCCAGAGCGTATTGGGATCTTCACACATACTTAGATTTCTTCGCCGTGTAGGTGCAGGTTTTCTCACGATGTTTTCTTTCATCGTAAAGTTCATGGTAAATTCCAAATGTTATTTCGCACGTTAATTCCGAAAAACTCACAGGAGCGAGCCCAGGCTTGAACCCACGTCCCTCTGCGTGAGAAGCCATAGTCAAACCACTAGGCTACCACGGCTTTTTGTATAAGTAGGTAATAAATGGGCATTTTCAGAAAAAAGTGTACCCTGTTTTTTTTTAAACCTAACAAATTTTGGATTATTTCTATTTAGAATCACAAGCACTATCAATTTAAACAATAAGAAATGTGTCCTTCGTTTTAAATTTGAATTGAAAGTTGGTACTCAACTAGAAACTAAGGAGTTCGCAGTTAATAGACTCTTCACTTTTACGACTACATGCATGTGCTTCGACGCGATATCCGAAGTACCGGCGCAGAAAAGAAGCCCTAGTGTGCGGCTAGTATGTAATTTAGATGAATTAGTCGCAATAGCTTGTTAGCGATAAGTGCTTCGTCGCTTATCGCCGCCGCCGCGATGGCCGGCCTTGGCCTGTTTAGCTACGGCTGCATCACTGCTAAACTATAAGTACTAAATTTTATCAATGTGATACACGAGAAACTATCGTAGGTAATCTTTGTTTTAAATTCGTAGATAGTCCACGCCCAGAAACTCTTGGAGCATCATTAAAACTGGCCAAGTTTAGGTACCTATCTATCATTTAATACCGGATGTCAAAATATTACTAATAATAAGAAGAAAGAAAAATTTATCTTGTTTATTCTTGAATCGATGTTGCCTTTTTTTGCCTCAACCGATAATGCGCACTTGTTTTCTAATGGGTTTAGTGCGTTAAGAAACCCAAAAATCAATTGTCCAATTTGTCAACCTCTTACGTTCTGTAGGTATCTGTAATATCTCCTTTTTAACCGACTGCTGAAGGAGGGTTATTTTTTCAAGCGTATGTAAATACATACATAAATATGTAGATATAATATTACATAGCTATCATTCTTTGGCACGACTTACAGGCTAATCGGCTCGATAAATTTTAAAGTGTGAGGTGTCATTAGATTCGTCTCAGTTGCGAGAGCGATTTAGTAATTTTCCCGGAATTGCCGAGGGAACGGGAATAACACAGGAAACACGGATTTCCGATACCTACTACTTATACGATTTCAAGACTTCCTTTTAAATTTGAATTGAAATTTGGTACTCATTTGATAGCCGGTGACCCAAACACGGACGTATAACGTAAATAAATGATAATAAATTTAAGACTACAACTTCTTCAAATTTATTCAAATTAAGGGTTAATTTTATTATTATTCTTATTAATTCTCGCACCATTCGTGTTGTCGTCGGGCTCAAAATAATGTCGAAAACAAAGAATGTGTTTTTCTAATATTTTTCTAGTTACGAAAGTATTTGTCCACGTCTATTACTAAAAATATTATTGATTTTCATTTTATTTTCAATTTAAGTAGTGTACCTTCTTGTGCTATTAATTACGTAGGTATACAATAGTTAAGTAGGTATACAAAATTAAATAATGTTCTTAAACGAAGTAGAAAATATTCCTTGTGATAAACGAGCAATTCTCGTATCTAATGTACCTTTAAATATATATATAATATATATATATATATATATATATATATATATATATATATATATATATATATATATATTTATTTTTTATTAAATATATAATCATAATCTCAGATACGGCTCCAACGATTTCGATGAAATTCGGTATGTGGGGGTTTTCGGGGATGAAAAATTGATCTAGCTTGGTCTTGGCTCTGGAAAATGTTCGGTACCGAGTTTCAGCCCGAGCGGAGCTTGGTCGCCCAGGTACTATTCCTTGTGAGTGAAAATTGTAAAAGTTAAAATACTATGCCGAAATACTCAATTTCCTAAATTACAAAACTTGTGTCGAACGATAAGGATTTAGGATGAAATCAGATAGGAAGTCAATATCAACAAATAAATTGAAAATTTTAAAAACCCCCAACGCAATTATGTCACTCGTATGTTTGACATTAAGTCAATGCCCGTTATGCGTCTAAGATCCCTTCCGCAGCTAACAAAAGAGCTGATAACTTTGAAACGGCTGATCCGATTTTGATGATACATATCTAAGAACCATCACCAAGAAACCTGCTTTCTATTAAAAAAACCGCATCCAAATCGGTGCAACCGGTTAAGAGCTATGATGCCACAGACAGCCACACAGACAGACAGACAGACACACACACATAGCGGTCAAACTTATAACACCCCTCTTATTGTGTCGGGGGTTAAAAAGGGTCGGATAAAGACTTAAGACTGTAGCCACTGTAGGAACATAAATAGTTTAGTTAACTTTTTGGTTCACGTTTACCAAATAAGTGTTTAAATCTAAAGTAAATACGCACGACGCAGTTCTTTTATGGAAACAATAGAATGTTGGCTAACACTGACCACGGTTTCACCTTTGTCGGTCGTTGAGCGTGACCGTTATTTAATTGTAACTACGTAAAGGTCGTTATGTTGCAGCCTAAAGCTGAATGTTAAGACAGGACAGACTTTTCAAGCAACGCAAAAAGGTGTTTATTTAATTAAAAAACAAATTGCAATTATGGTTCTTCAATAGATCGAGTCGTTCATGATGACGAGTGCCGTGGCTTAATGTCTAATTTTGACAAATTCACGCGTCTACGTGAATAGCATTAGCTATTAACACTGGGCCTGTACGAGTATCAGGAAGACCAGTGACAATTGACATTAATAATCACTTTACTCATGGACTTAATACCTAACCTGGACTGAGTACTAACTTTTATTTAGTCAATCAAAAGTGACCCATATTACCAAGCCATACAGTTTAATAAATGGCAACTAGAGACAGCGGTCCGAGAGATAACAACAATCTAGAGAAACTAGAGAATTGTGTCCCACTCGCACCAGTACTTGATCACCCTAATTAGAACGAGATGCAACTTTCTGGTTTGTTTTTTTTCGGCCTCAGTTTAGTGTCGCAATTCTCCATGTACTAAAGTCCATGACTTTACTTGAATAATTGGTTTCAAAAAGGTTTGAAATCATATTAGGTGCTTAAAAATACCATTCGAAAGTGGAATATTCTGCGTACTGCTACAAAACTGCAGGTGCAATAGAGTTTTCGACCAATCGATCAAATCAAGTAGATTTATATGAATTTCTACTAAAATCTACTCGTATTTCAAATTCAGCACAATTTTTCACCATTTACGAATGGTATTTTCTAGTAATGTGACATCAAAAATCGGTTCCCAGAGCGGAACTTTTTCACAGCAATATGTCATGCCGGTTCTGCACCTACGACAATGTTAGAGTCAATCTTTGAGAGTAAATCGCTCGCAAACCCGAGATAGACTCATCAGAGTACAACCGAAAATACATGTCATTCGATTGAACAACATTTTAAGGAGGTACCGACGTACCTAGTCAATGAAACGGATTGATAATGTCATTTGTCATTTTGACGTTTACAGCGAAAAGGTTCCATATATCTGCCAAAAAAATTAGGCATCGGGAAATTGATCGTGAAGAGGTTTCTCCTTGATACGCGGTTCAATTTCTTCAACTACATATACATATTTAGGCATAGGTACTAATACTAGATAAAGAAGCATAAAAATTACATTATAAATATGCTGATATGGATTATAAATAAACAAATACGAATTAAAATAGTAAATACGTACGTTATTTTCAACAAAACGTAAATTCTTTTGTAATAACCCTCCTTCGGCAGTCGGGTAAAAAGTACAGGACATTTCAGCCGACTGTCGAAGGAGGGTTATTTGAAGTGGCTATTCAAGTATTCACGCAAATTCTGTTACGTATCTTTAAACATGAAGAAACCCAATCTGGCTAACTTCCGAGCAAGTAAGATACAAGTATTACTATGTTCAAATAACTATAAAATGCGATAAAGCCGTGAAGCGGGGTACCTACATACCTATAGGTAGATAGAAACTATGCAAGGCCAGGCGACCTCGCCGAACGCCAGTAAAAACCCTGCCCAAGGTTCTAATACCAAATTTAATTGTGGTAGGTACCTATTGAGTTTATTTAGAACGGTTACAACTTACAAAAAAGTTTTAAGAGTGTCTTAAGGTTGTACCTAGTTGCTGGTAGTGTCTATAAAATCAAAAATCAAAAACAATTCAAAAGTATTAATTTGCCTTCTGGCTTTACATTGTGGTTTTTAACAGTGTATTCAGTCTGCATACAGGCGTGCAATTATTATATTAGGAGGCGATTAATTTAATAAAGGTACAAATTACCCATGTCAATTACAAAATCAAGACAGATGCGCGTAAACGCAAATTATAAAGATTTCATGTTGATTCAGGATTGAAAGGAGCAGTGAAGCACAAATGTAGCTACAATAAAACCGTCTCGCTGTCGTCACCCGGTAGCAATGCACAACTCGTTTCTCACATTTTCCTCGTAAATGATTCTTTTTAATGTCAAGTTATCCTCATAGCGCCAGTGTAGGTAGTCCATATCTTCTATGAACTGAAATATTTACTTTGCTCACCCGCGACCTTACGATAGTTACGTTTATGTAAGAAATGCGTGTTCATGCAATTCCTCCAACTCCACACTGTACGAACACACACAAATCATACAAACCCAACTATCACCACCACCAAACTACACTGATGCGTTTCGAATTCAACCAGAACTCATCTTCCGAGTAGGTACCACAACCGTACGCTATGCTACCAAATATTAGACATTTAACGTTAGATGAGCTACTACTGAAGATGAGCTCTGGTTGAATTCAAAACGCATCAGTGTAGTTTGGTGGTGGTGATAGTTGGGTTTGTGTGATTTGTGTGTGTTCGTACAGTGTGGAGTTGGAGGAACTGCATTAACACGCATTTCTTACATAAACGTAACTATCGTAAGGTCGCGGGCGAGCAAAGTTATTGTTTCAGTTCATTAATAAATATGGACATCTGCAAAGTAACGCCTGATTCAATAAATCATATCTTCTCTACCTATAAAAGAGTAACGTGACTGACTGATTGACAGACAAAGCACCACCTAAACCACTGCCGCTAGAGACTTGAAATTTGGCAGACAGTATTCTTTATGTATGAACCATAAGTATACCTAGTACAAAGGGATTCAATGTTAGTCTTTTTTATTTTTCCATAAGAGCCGCGGGATAAAGCTACTATCAGTTTATAAATAAAGGCTTAAGATACCATCACCTTTACAAAGTATGGATATATTACATTGTAGGTACTCACAGCGCGGTTGGTTTAATTCCGCCCGGTCGCGACTTAAAGGCGCTTCATTTATTGATTGAAGTGGATTCTGAGGGCTGATTTACCTATTGGCAAATTGTTAGCTATACTCGATAGCTATTTCAGTAAGTAGGTGTTTGGTACAATTTGGAACATTTCACACGACTACTTCATAAAATGTCAGAGTCAGTTGATACGAGTCCGTTTAAATATAAAGCTGGAGGAAAGCCAACGCGACGCGCGACACTGCGCCGTTCCCGTGAAAATTATTATTAGGAAATTTATATTTACCGCCTTGCTCAATTTGCCCGTACCCAAAGTTTTCCTTTATCATTTTATTTTTATTTTAAATCACTCTACGGATTAAAACCATTGCCAATTATAGACGTATTTTAACAATCAAACCGTGTTACCTAAAGTAAAATTAAAATTGTATTTTAACGACGACTTTTTAAACGGAAGAGAATTAAACTGAACTTATCGAAAAAGTAGTTGGCGAAAAATTTATACCAACCAACGGAATGCTCTTTTAGCAACGGCCTGCCGCCGCCACGAGGTGCGCGCGCGCCAAATACTTAGGCACGATAACGGGACATTTTCGGCTACGGCGCGTGGCACAAGCGCGCAATAATTAGGCACACAGATATTTTTTCATACCGATAGAGATAAATATGTTTGAAAATGTGCGACTTATCATAATATTCCATCATTATCTTACGATGTAATTGATGATGTCATTAATCACGTATCTGTCGATGGCGAACTCTTCTACAATATTCATAACGGATAATACACAGAATTTTGTATGCGATTATCCTGTGTGTATGAGAAAACTGAACGGTTTTTCTACAGTTTACGTTAAGTTACTAGCTAAATGTGAACTGCTCGTCATCTTTTACAAAATATTGCTTTTTCCGGCCCACGCCTTGTATAGTCGGGGTAAGAAAAAGTTCGTCACTTTTCGACTCTATGTCAACGAGTTAAGGTCGAAAAGTGACGAACCTTTTCTTACCCCGACTATAATACGAAATTCGATTTTCGAACTTCGTATCATGCCGTTCCGTTCACGTTAATAATATTAAACAGAAGAGTGGAAAGGATAGCACGATACAAACTTCGAATTTCGTAATAGCCCCCCTGGTGTTAATTGTTGAGAAGTTCTCCTGGTACTTCATTCGCCATCAGTTCTACTTCACCATACGCATAACGACGAGAATAAATTGCTTAGCAACTATATTTTAAAGTAATCGAATGGGAACCCAGTACCTCTACCATAAGTTACACAAGTTTACTGTGACCGTACTCGCTAGCGACGGCGTAAATGATTTGTATGGAGAATTGTACTTCCGTAAGTGACCGCTAGAGGCGCTGTACACAATTCTCCATACAAATCATTTACGCCGTCGCTAGCGAGTACGGTCACTGTAAACTAGTGTAACTCATGGTAGAGGTACTGAAATAGGTATCTACTTGATCTTAGTAGTTCCGGTTGTCGTCTAAGATCTTCCTTGTCACTTCTTCTTCGCCCAATAGTGACTTACAAATGACCGAATTACTTTATACTTAGATACTATTTTTTTATAATTACCCAAATCGTTATAGGAGGAGCACTTAAATATTTAAATAGTTCTCGCAATTTCTCCAGGATCCAATTATCAGATCTTTACTTTATGACATGACAGTAGGACCTCAGGGGATACTTTCGGTTAAAACCTCAAGTCAAAAACATAATGTCCTCCTTTTTTGAGAAATTACGTAAGTACATATTGTATTAGTCATGCTTTGCGTAAGGCGTCTTCCTCATGATTAGGGATGGCGATTCTTCTAGAAATAGATCGATTTTTAAATGGATTCGAATCGCTATCTAAAAAAATTATTCACAAAAAAAATCGAGACCTCAAAGATGGATTTCTCAAAAATCGATTTATTTTTCGAGTTTATATTTATAATACAAATATAAATCCATTTTAAGGAAAACAAAAAAGTTACTATAATAATCGATCTCTTTTCATTAAAATCAGGGAATTCTTCAGTTCAGGGAATTCAATAATTACCTACAAATGTTTTTATAAACATGCCAACATATAAGATTTAAAAGAATACAATCTGCCTTGAGAAAGAACTCTCTATTGAGGCTTAAAGCTTAAATTAAGAGAAAATCGAACGTCTGTTTTCTTCGGTGAAATATCGATTCACTGAATCGATTCAGTGCTACATATCGATCTAAAAAATCGATTTCTTTGGTCCGAAAAATAGATTCTTCTATTAATCGAACAAACCATGATCTACGAAAGGAGTTTCAAATAGTAGTAACAGGGGCGTGAAGCGTTTCAACCGCCGCATCCCGTGTGTTACTAAAATCTAAGAATATCCATGAATTAAAACCAATTGCAATTCTGCGAGTAGGATTTTTAGTTGACAACGGATACACGGGACACGGGTGGCGGTTAAAACGCTTCACACGATTTTTCTGTCATCGTTGCGCGTTGGAACTGCCGCTGTTTTGACTGATAGTGTGGCTTGAAATTTCGCCGGCCGACCGGTTCCGAAAGATGGTTGGGTGGGTTCGAAAAAGTCGCTGAAGACATTATTTTTATTTTAAGGGTTTCGGTCGTTATTATTAGGTTTCCGTTATCCCAATAGGCCCTTAAAAAGATGAAATTATCAAACGGGATAATTTCTCCTCGTAGAAAAGAAAAGTGTCTTCTTCGTAGAAAACCAAATAAAATAACAGTTTTTTACGGGGAAAAAATAATCCCGTTTGATAACCGAGTTAACCGAGAATTATTTTTCCTAGTAGTATACCAGTTATCAAACTTGGTTTCTACGAGGAACATGGGACTGGGTAAGGCTCTCAACTTACGGCGTGACCAAGGGAAATAAAGATTTATTTAGTCACTTCTACGGGAGTCAAAGCGCCCATAGGTGAACTAACCAATTTTTAAACAAATTATATAACATTTCCACTCTATTGCTTAATTGCTCTATGAGCGTATCAGACACCAGGCCCGTTTTTGGATCTGCTGCAGTCATAAAAGGAAGTTGGCTTCCATGGTTGAATTTAATCTCTTCGTCTGTGCATAATCGGCACTACGAGTACAAAGTTAATGATATGATTTTGGTGAATACGCGAGAGCGCTGTTTCCACGCAGCGGGGCGAGTAGCGCGGGCCGCGCGAGTCCTCTCCTATCGAAATAATCGTTGTATCTAGGCCACTCTAGTGCAATGAACCGCCGATTTTCGGCACAGGCGGCAACAGCGCGATAACGTCACGAACGCCATCATTTTAAGCTTGCCCAATTCCTTTACGTTAAATGTTAAACCCACTGGTTTTCATTTCACTATCCGTAATCTGTTTGATGGTTTACGTAACGAATGAAACTCCCAGACTCTCACAAATTTACGCTGAATTAGTCGGGTGGCACGGTCTTACCAAAAAAAGCGGGCGGGTCGCTAATTAACGATAATAAATTACTGTTACTCGTTGTAATATAAACAGTGGATTTTCTTTTCGTCTTTGTCCTTAGCAACAGTTTATTTCTAGTAATGTTTCCTGTCGTCGATATTGAACGCCTGCCTGGCGTCGCAGCGCCCGTTATCCATTGAATAAATAATGTTGCTACCTACTTAGAAACTACTGAAACAAGAATAAACTGTATAACTAATTATAATAATTTTTTCACCATACCTAAGGGTCTAAGGGTGTCGTAGGTACTCCTTCGAAATCTGCGTGGAAAAACGCTTTTTCGCCGCTTGAGTAGAAAAGATTTTTGAAATTAGAACATTAAGATGAACTCCGCCCCTCGTATTTTTTCTTTAGATTTGAAAAAAAAGTAATTGACTTGTTCAGAAACAAGGTTAGTCATAATTTTTTTTAAGTTAATGTATGTTTTGTTAATAAATTTTATTTTTGTTAAATATTTTTATTAAGTAAATATTTAATTAATAACAATTAAACTACTTTCAATCTTATTAAATGCATTCAATGCGTCACTAAGCACAAAAATAAAAGGGTAAATAAGAAGAAAATAGATTTCGCATGATGCAAATTCAGAATGCACCTGAAAAAAAAAACATTAACACATTCAGAAATGCTTTTGTCGTATCTACATTATTTATTTATTATAAATACGTTGGTACTTTTTGTTTTTATTGGTGTGTATTTGTATTAATTACTAATTAATAACAATAATACTAATCATCATCATCAGCCTATAGCAGGACAGGGCGCAATGGCGCTTATTGGGGGAGGCCTATGTCCAGCAGTGGACTGCTATCAGGCTGATGATGATGAATACTAATTTACGTTTTAATTAAAACATCTTCTTCATATTCTTCTTTTAAAAAATCCGTCGCTTGCTCGGATTTCAATATTAGGCACTTGCGCCAAACAGTGTTTTTTCAGCTTTGCTTATCAAATAACTAAGTATTGCCTAGTTACATTTATTAAAGTTAGGCGCAATGGCTACATTTTCGCAATGAGTTTTTTAAGAAGCATGACCCAAATAGAGACAGACTCGGGCACAAAGATGATATTGATATCCATCCCTATGTGTACTAATCTTGTACTAATTCGTAGATTTTAATATAAGTGACATTAATTGCTTTACTGCTTTATAAATTCTCATACTATTCACGAACTTGAAGCAAGTCGTTCAAACATTTTTATTTCGATCTTTTGATGGCCCCACTATTCGTTCTATGTTATTTGGTAACGCCAAAAAAGGCCCGTTCACCGACAACATAGACTTTCACTTCATGGCTCGTGAAAAAATGTACCAACCTTTCTAACAAGTTGGTCTTTGCAACAATTGTGTCGCAACACGCAGCGGATTTCTAATGACGAGAGCGGACGGCCGAGTGAGTCGACTGGTTGCGCTGCGCTTGCGACTTTATTGGCCTAAAGGCTCTCGGGGTTCGCACATTGGCCCTTCGACCCCACCTTAGATATAAGTCAAACACATCTATCTCACTTACTTCACAGTACCTCCATTTTACCAATAATAATCAGCAAATCTTTGATGCCATAAGTATAAACTTTTTACATTAGGTACTTGGCTTGGGTTTAGTCCGCATTGTCTACTTGATGACAGTCAAGACATAAAGATTGTCAATGGATATTAGTAAAATAGAAGCACTTACTACAGTAAATATCCTCCTGAGGCCCACGAAAATTTTGTTTCAATGAACTTTAAACTTTACTCATATAAATATCACTTTTGAGTGAGTTCGATATCACATTCGAAGTAAGTCCATTATGCTTAGTATAAGTTTTACTTCACCAAAATACTTCTCGATCGCGTTTACGTAAAAAAATCAATTACTATGGAAACGTGGACAGCGCCTCCGCGCGCGCGCGTCCATGTTTCCATAGAATTGAAGTTTTTACGTAAACGCGATCGAGAATTATTTGGTGAAGTAAAACTTATACTAAGCTTACTGTATAAAGGACTAATTCTAATGTGACATCGAACTCACTCGTGACATAAAGTTTAAAGTTCATTGAAACAATATTTTCGTGGGCCTCAGAAGGTTAGCCTTCGCGTTGGCGTGTAATCTGTACTTTAAGCTGTGTTCTCATCTGCATTTATACCATGAAAAGTAAAACTATTATTATGCTATTTTCAGTACAATTCTTCTCCTCCTACTTAATGTGATTCGTGCTCACAGTATACCCAAGTGTCTGAATATTTTTTCTTGTCATGCAATGTAATGTCACTCCGACATTCCCTAAAATATTTTTACAGTAGATCATGATTCAGTTGTTTTACAGTAGCTACTTAAGTACGGTGTTAATAACCGAATTGAATGGATTTTACCTTCACTGACGAGTAGAGCTGTACCTACTCAAATTCAGTAATAAGACTAACACAGCACCAAATACCTGGGAGCATTCCTACTCTATTAATCAAACGTATTTCACGCACCGCAAAACGATGCTATTATAACTGTCAGCCGCGTTAGCACCGGCTATGTGGCACAAACCGACCACAATGAATATTGACACGCGAGAATTCGGCGTATCCCCATCCCATTTTACCTTCATTAGATCGGCATGGTCGTCTCCTTCTCGCTCGTTTCACCTCCAAACGCTTTTCGGCTCCAGACAGAGCCGGACTTGTCTGACGAGTTTCTAAAAATAGCGGAAACAGGCGATTTTTGAGATTTGCCAGAGGTCCAAACCCGAGTCTAACTTAATGAATATTGCTTTGGCATACCAATTGCATGGCTTTAGTGTAAAGCGGCGCCAGACATGATTTATGACCGTTCTTTTTTTCGAAAACTAAAAATGTTTACCTAATTGATGAACATTAAAATGGATTTTAGAAGTTGTAAATTTTAACTATTCAAAAAAATTTTAAATTTTACCTACAACTTAATACATAAAATATATGGCTCTACCACCTTCCTCAATATTTATGAAAATGTTTTTTTGCTGAAACCATCAATTTTGAACTGGCTACAATTTCGTGAATTATCACATTTTAGTCTTCTTCTTATTTTAGGATCTAGAATACCAAGCTTTTGGAGGGGTGACCCGCAGGATACGGGGTGCCACTCCGTGTCCGCACTAGCGCTACCAAAAGACTTTGACATTTTTAAATATTACCATCTTGCTTGTTTGTAACAAAAAACCAGTCTCTCTGTCACCATTACATCATTACTTATTTCACATCAACCCTTATGTTGTTTTTTTGGTCTTGTTAATTTTACAAGAGCATCAAATTTTTCATTGCTTGTTAGATCTCTCATTTGTTCCTTTGCTTATTTGATCTCGAGAGGTCTCCAATTTGCGGCCCAAAGCAGTGCTTTCATGTCAAACGTCAAGCTGCCCAAACTTGGTTGAGTTTGTAGTAATTACCGCGTCTCATTGAGCATGGCAGCGGCATCGACATATCAACGGTATTCGTTCAGCTAACTCACAAACAAATTGAGCTCTGTCTCAAACTATTAAGCGCCAAGTTCGAACACTAAAACGAACCTTTGTGAATAATTTTATGCGGACTTTCAAATTTAAACGAATAAGGTGTAGAGGAAAAATGCGCAACGCAATCAACGGGGCTTTGAGCGTCGATCTCAAAGCGCGAGCTAAGTGCCTGCGGAGTCCATTGGATATAGATTTCAACTTAATCAAAACCATAATTAATGTTTTATTGAAACACTGACCTACGCTCCAGAAGTCAGTTTGTCGATGAGGGGACAAAAATTGTTAGACTCGAGCGGGACTGGGTGGCACATGTCTGCCGAATGTATCCAGGTCATCGGGCAAAAATCGTCACCGATTGGGCTATAAGCGACAGGCACCGAAGCAGGGGTAGGCCAAAACGGAGATGGTGGGCTATTTGGACTGTTTTGTCCAATTCGGCAAGATTTAGCGAAGGATAGATACGGGTTAAAAGAAAAAGGGGAAGCTTTGGCCCAGCAGTGGAACGTCTAAAGGGCTATTTAAAAATATATTTGTATTTTCGCCGTAACAAGCGATGGTAGAGTCTAGTGGTTGCATATAGTTCTCTTAAGCAGAGGAGAGGGGTTTTAAGTTTTCTGGACTTTAGTGGGCATATTACTTTAAAAAATTTATCCTTATCTTTTTGGTGTGCGTATAAAGGCCGCCCGCTTGAGTAATAGTACTGCTCCTCAAGCCCTCTTATTCGGAGAGAGGAGATCTGTGGAAAGCAATGAGACGAACATAACTGGTGATGAATATTTTTGCGATTAGATGTATTGTAGGTAACCTTGGAAGAAACAAACTTGAACGTATATAAGATCGCGTGTACTGTCCCTACAAATTCCGAAGTTTCGTGCCCTGTTCAGGTCTTGCGGTGACGGGTAGACTCAGGGAGGAAAACTGGCCAAGTGCGTGTTTAACCAAGTAGAGTGAAGAGTTCTGTTGAATCGCACAAATTACAATTTGGTTGGCTACTTGTGACTCGTTAGACCTAATATAGGTAAATATTTTCGGCAGTTGAATTGAAATTCCGGGATTTTAGTTAATTCCCGTGGGAATTTCCAAAAATATATAGCTTAGTCTTCATTAAAGTTGTTGCATGCAGAATATCCGTGCAAAATCGCATGTCCCTAGACTAAGCGATAAATCTTCTAATATATAAACTCGGAAACGGCTTGACCGATTTTTATGAAACTTTTTTCTGTGTATTCGGTAGGTCTGAGAATAGGTCGTTGGCTATTTTTTATACCCCTAATCTTGGCGGACAGAGTCGCGGGCAACAGCTAGTATTTTATAAATTTAAGTATATGTGTAAGTGTGTGTGAAGTTCCCAATCCGCACTGGGCCCGCGTGGAAACTACGCCCAAGCTCTCTCATTCTGAGAGGGGGCCTGTGCCCTGCAGTGGGTCGTATATAGTTGGGATGATAATGACGATGATGAGATGCAGAATTATACATTGAGGCCTTCTTTAACTCGGCTCATATAAACTTGCAATGTAACTTTGTATCGTCATAAACACATTACGACACAAGTGCTTTAATGGGGAATAGAGTATAGATTTTTGTCGTAATATCTATGTTCTTATTTACTTAATTGTTCATGACCATATAAAAAACAGATAAAAGTACAGAAGTAGAAAAATCTTTTAAGTATTCCAAGTACGATTAGGGATTCTTCTTTAATTTAGGTACAAGTCTGTAGTTAATAAAAAGTTTTTGCAAACTTATAAATAAAACATTTAAAGAGAATGTAAACTAAGTACAGTGAACCAGCGAAAAAGCTTCACTTTTTTGAATGTACTTGCACTGTCATTCTAACTACATATCCGTAACGTACCAAATGTCAAGACCTCAGGAAGAGATTGTTTCCTGTTTCGTCGTATTCCTGATTGGACATATTCTTGTTTCGGCACATTCCTGTTTGGACGTATTCCGTTTTCAGATATTCTTGTTTCGACACATTTTAGTAAATAAATTATACTATGAAATACTTGTGACTTTGCTTGCGAAATAAAATAAAATAATTTGACTTCCAAGGTTTGACCCACACATAAACATATGTATAGGTACACTAACACGACAAGTTTGCTAAATAAATAGGTAACCTATATGCTATAAGTTTTACTTCACCAAATACTTCTCGATCGCGTTTACCTACGTAAAAAAATCAATTACTATGGAAACATGGACAGCGTCTCCACGCGCGCGCGTCCATGTTTCCATTGAATTGAAATTTTTACGTAAACGCGATCGAGAAGTATTTGGTGAAGTAAAACTTATACTAAGTTACTGGGTGAAATATTCGAGCGTTTTGAACGCTCAATTAAATCCTATTTCTATTCGATGATTATTACCACAACCCTTTGATCAATTATAACTGTAGATCCACCCACAGTCGCGCGCCCGAAAATGTCCGAGCCAAATGAGCGCCACTTTGATAAAAGTGGCCTTCTTTTTTCTCAGTACGTTGCGTGAAATTGTCAAGTTTAGCTGTCAAAAGTCAACCGAAATTCGACTGTAATGAAGTAAAGACTAGGTTCAAATTTCTGTGTAGGTGATGATTTTAATTGTTATGCAAACAAATAAAAAAGTTCGGACATTCTTTGAAGGGGATTTTGTTCGGCAATGTGTATCTTCAGTTATAATTGATCAAAGCCACAACCAAAAGGCGAGCCGCACGAAATTTGATCAAACTAGATTGAGCACAGGCCCTATACTACGAAGCGCGAAATTCGAACTTCGTTTCATGCCGTTCCGCTCACGCTAATGGTATTTATTACGAGAGTGAGAGGGACCGCACGATCCGAACTTCGAACTTCGAATTTCGTAGTAACCCCCCAGGTACTGTCTTAACTCGTTCCCTGTCCGTGCCTTAAAGTAGAACCCAATTACAATGGAATAAGAGCTATCATGCCCCACATATGGGACACTGGACTATGAACGTGTTACGTTTTCATATAAAGTCAACCCTAAACATCGTCCTTTCTAATAATATTTGCTGAAATGGTAATATTTAAGAAAAAAAACGCCGTATTTAATAACATTGAATCAATCGATACAATGGCCCCATCGTGAACGATTAACAATTACCGTTTTTTCTTAAATCCAAAGTTTTTCAACGTTCCTAGTAGGTACAGCGCGCTATCGGCAATTCTTATCGTTGTAATTCGGCGTGAATGGTGCCGTGTGTTTTATTCGCGATGCTTGCAGTTGGAATTTGATGTGCCGTATTATAAATTTGGTTTGATGTGGCATTAAGTAAAACATAGTGTGTACTTAATTTATAGAAGTATGTATTCAGTATAAGCGGGGTATTCACCTTACGACTAAAATTATCCGTGTATTGAATTGAATTGACATTGCGGGCCTTCAATAATCGATGGATTATTGAAGGCCCGCAATGTCAATTCAATACATCAATCACACTAGTTTGGTGCCCCGCAATTTACACCTGCTCGGATGATTTTACTCTTGTTAAGTATAAAAAAACCGGCCAAGAGCGTGTCGGTCTCGCCCAGGATAGGGTTCCACAGCCGTTACGAAAAATCCTTGCACAGGTAGGTATCTCTTATTCATTTTAATGTTTACCTATACGTCATGCTGCTATTTAACCTTAAACAACCAATAATCCTCAAGCAAACTTAGTTAGTTAGTTTGATATATAACTACCATCCTGATTTTTTTTTTAAATTTTCAAATCAATAGTTTTCAAGGGGGGGGGGGGATTGCGCGATTAAAAAAAAAATTTGCACCTTAAAGTTGACTACATATTACTCTAAAAATATTTTTTTTCTACATTTTATCTTACCTCTTTATCGGGGTAATTGCTCATTCATGCAAAATTACAGCTTTCAAGCACTAATCTAGTCTCTAAGCTAAGCCGCTGACGGACGGACATTACGACTATGGAACCCTGAAAATGCTTAGATGTACGACCATCCTATCTTTCAAAGTTACACTCCAGCTCCCGATTCGAATGGAAACCTTTAAAAAGCAAACAAAAACTTAAAGTGATCGTACAATCACTGCTTACATACCTAATAGTTACTAGGTAACAATTTCTAAACTCAAATTTGACAACCGCTATAACCTACCGGCAGGTCCAACGGCGGCCGACCGACGGATTAGACGCAGATTGTCCTGAAGCCGTAAAATATCCTAAACGCAAAATGTCCCAAACGCAAAATACCCTAAACTTAAAACGACCTACACGCATAATGTCCTAAACGCGAAATACGCTTAAATCGCTGAGCCGATTTACACGAAATTTGATATGGAGATAGTACTTGTGATATGACTCATAACATAAGTTACGAGTAATACAGTGTGTGATATGCTTAGGGCATTTTGCGTTTAGGGCATTTTGCGTTTAGAGCATTTTGCGTTTAGGTCATTTTGCGTTTAGGTCAATTTGCGTTTAGGTCATTTTGCGTTCGTAAAATAGGTCATTGTGCGACGGGGGACGCCGACGTCGTCAGTACACAGACAGAGTACGTACAGTCGAGGAAACTGAAATGTATACCAGGGTGGAACCTCTTCTGTCGATTTCCCGATGATTTCTTTGGCAGATGTAGAGAATGTCAACATGACATTTGCAGCAAAAAGGTTCTACCCTGGTATTCAGTCCTACATTTTCGGGTGTCAACTACCAAAGAGAATAGAACTAATTGGGCATTTCTATTTTTCGTTGTACCCAATTAAGAAATTGTTAACACGGAGTTAAAATTAGTTCGTTTGGTTACGCACTTTTTCAAGCCTTTACAATAAAAAAAACGTAACAAATCGGACAAGTTCTACAATGTTTAACAAGAAGTAAAGAATTGTGTGGTTTGTTAAGTTTTTTTTTTATTGTAAAGACTTGAAAAAGTGCGTAACCAAACGGACTAATTTTAACTCCCTGTTAACAATTTCTTAATTGGGTACAACGAAAAATAGAAATGCCCTATTACGTGACAATGTTAGTAGGAGGGAAGTACTCTTTGTACGAGCATGGACTGTAACTTTAACGGATCACTGATGCAGTGCCTTAATGTCTCTTGTCAAACTCAGTATTTGGACTGTTGTCGGGTTTCGATCATTTGCATAGTTAACTATTCAACGCATAATGAAATAATATGGCCATACCATTTTACGATTGAAATATTACAATACAATTGGAAACATTTGGAAGTCGATAATTCTCGAAGGACATTAAAACAATAGAAGTACTGTACGTCTAAAGTAGGGTTACCAAAAATACAGGGACGTTGACCAGGACAATTGAAGCCTTACCTTAGCCTTACAATTTTGGGGGTAGGCTGCAATAGAGAGATCTCTCTCCAGGCAGATGTTATTCCTGGGGACCGAAGTCCCGTGGATGAATGTTGGAAGTTGTATTTATGCAGCCGAGTTGAGAAACTTCGATAGCGTGATGTAGGATTGTAGTAGTTAGTTCCTTATGTGATGACTAGATGGCGCTAGTAGTCGCTACATCAGCCCCCTTTTAGACCGGAGGTCGATACGAATTGCAGTGGAGTGCAGTCTGTGCGTCATGTGGGCGCTTGCAAGGGCCAGTTGCTCAGAGCCTCGTCGGCGAGCATTGTTGTTCCTCTGCTACTTGTGATGCATGCCTGTTGCGTGATTGCTCGGAGTCTTGTTGGCGAGCGTTGGTTGATTGATAGGCAAGTGGAAGTAGTGGGAGGAGGATTTGCGAACTGTAGACACCAGGCAGATAATAGATACATGCCAATGGTACACAGTGCGGTGAGTATGGCTTGCTGTGAGACTGCGTCATCGTCTTGTGTCTGAAGGTTGCGATTTAGTCCGATGTCGTGGGTCACCAATTTGGGGGTAGTTGCAATAGAGAGATCTCTCTCCAGGCAGATGTTATGCCTGGGGACCGAAGTCCAATGGATGAATGTTGGAAGTTGTATTTATGCAGCCGAGTTGAGAAACTTCGATAGCGTGATGTAGGATTGTAGTAGTTAGTTCCTTATGTGATGACTAGATGGCGCTAGTAGTCGCTACACACTCGCTAACTCACTGATACTCACAATCATTCCAATACCAACACTCACTCCACTTACCACTTGTCCAATATGTATATCCTAACATAGTTATAAATAAAACACTAATTATATATGGATCTTTGTTCTCTGAATAAATAAATAATTATTATTATTTAAATACTTAGTTACAAATTCAATACAAACATAAAATATGATAAAAAAATGGGCAATCGATAGGTTTCTTTTTCGGCGCTACTTTTTTTGTGCCCATTCGTATTTTCAGATAGGTACACTGGCATTTGGGAGCGACTCTTTTTGAGTTTTTACGGAAACTATAAAAGTCAATGCATGTTTTTTTAACTACGGGGCTCTTTTTTCAGCTACGGACGTGCTTCCCACGGACAAATAATTGGTTTTCAAACCGGGACATATCCCGGCGTACCGGGACTTATGGTCTTACACGAGTGCGGTCACAATCGCATTGACCAATGACCATCTCTTTCTACCAACAACTAACACCGTTTGAGAATTAACCGGCCAAGCGCGAGTTGGACTCGCGCACGAAGGGTTTCGCACCATTATTTATAAAAACGGCAAAAAAAATCATGTCATGTCATATTTGTTTTATTTTAATTTAGTTATTTATTTTTAAAGTGAAAATATAACTAAATATTCTGTGAATATTTCAAGCGTCTACCTGTTTCCGTTATCAAATACAGAGTGTCTCATTTAAATCGGTCAGTATGGGAAAGTCTGAAACTATAAGACATCATAATATTGAAATAAAAATGGTAGTCATTTCGAACACCTACTAAAATAAATGAAAGGATATGAAAACAATGCATTTTATTAATTTTGGACATCATGCTCCTCGATAGAAATAGTGTTAGTTTTATTTTCCAAAACGTCCGGGTTCGATTCCCGAGCTGAGAACAAGTTTTTTTTTAAATGTATGAATGCAGTTTTTCTTATTACGAAAATCGATGACAGGTTCCTAAGAAGAGATCTTTCTATGTCTTATAGTTTCAGACTTTCCCATACTGACTGATTTAAATGAGACACAGTAGTAGAGCAAAAACGAGTAAAAAAATCACGTTTGTTGTATGGGAGCACCCTTAAATATTTATTTTATTCTATTTTTAGTATTTGTTGTTGTAGCGGCAACCAAAATAAATCATCTGTGAAAATTTCAACTGTCTAGCTATCACGGTTCATGAGATACAGCCTGGTGACAGGCGGACAGACAGACAGACCGGACAGCGGAGTCTCAGTAATATAATAGGGTCTCGTTTTCCCTAGTCTTAACACCGTCAAAGTGATTTGAGTTCATAAATATCTTCTTGTCACGTCACATGTTAAATAACCAACGTAGGAAATTCTAAATTAGCTAGCATCAAGTATCTGTTCGAATAGATGCGTAACGACCTGTCGCTTACTGTTAGCGATTGTAGGTCGGCCACGATTACGTCATCGCCTAGGTCAGGCATCTCCAAACTTTATTATTTTACAGTCTCAGAGATTTCGCCTAGTATAAATATCCATTAGTGACCCATGAACAAAACATCGCAAAAATAAAAAATGGCATGGTCTTGTAGAGGCCTTGTTTTTTTATCACGGTAGTAGCCGCTTAGCCGGTGCGCAGTTTGAGAACCCCTGGCTTAGCCTAGATACGTTGCGTGTGGAGACAGAGCCAAGCAAAGCTAATAAACGATTCAGTGAACAGAGCTGGCGTCGTGTGGATTCTACTTTACTGCCACCTTGGACTAAAGCTGCTTTTAGATCTACTGTTAATTAAATAGGTATGCATTGCAACATCGATTCAATATTGTGCTATGCAGGCTTTTGTGTCCACTGAACGATGAGATGCGCACCAGTGACATATATCGTTTTTAAATCACAATCTTTGAAATTAAATTTTCAGCTCTATCAACGCGGGAAAGTATAGCTGGCTTTTTGACCAGAAAAGAGCCTCACATTTTCAGCTCGCGTGACATTTATTTTTTATCATGGATCCGTGGTTTTACCCTTGTTTAAATAGGTATTGTACCAGACTTAATTTTGTTCATGACTATCGCTACGTCGGTATGTTAATACCTTGTCCCAAATTTCCATGATAACCTGAGGCCGTATTGTCTAACTCTACGTTTCCTTCTGGACTGCCTGCCTCCTGAACATGTCTCAGCTCATCCTCAACAAATTCAGGATGGATATAAGCTTTCGTCTTCGTGGAATCCTGTTATATTTAAACAAATGTTAGCGTCGGCAGGAGTGTTCGGAGAGATCGTCGGAGTGTTGTGTGTCGGTGTGATGGGGTGCCGTTAAAAAATCTTGATCAAGTGCGGGTAGTTCGAAAGACTCGTGCGGCTAAACGAACTTGACACCCTACACTTCAGTTAACTCGTGACCACGGTTGCTGCAATGTGGCCGAAATGTCGAGGTAAATAAATAAATATTTGTTGCGTAGTCCCGTTTAGTAATTATGAGTGAAAATTACGAAAGTTTAAAACAGTATGATGACGTCAGATTGTAATTCGCGGACCGAACCGCGCGATCTCGCCATCTGTTACATAAACCAGTTATGGTTTTTAACAGTGGCTAGCAATGTAAAAATATAGAAATCTATTATATGAGTAAATAAACTAAAAAAAAAAAAAAAAAATTGAGGGCTCCCACACTGCCAAATTTCTAAATCTATCTAAATGCGTACGATAAGAATGCAGTAGGTTATTATAAGTTATTATAGGTTAGGTTTGTTTTATAACAACTCCGAAAAATAAATTGTTTCAGAAATAAATCACTGTATGACTAACGTTGATTATGACTAATGATACATTATGACTTAAAATTTTATTTGAGTCATTATAGACCCATTTTTTGCGTAGTGGTACACTAGTGTCACTTAACTGGCGCTGTCAAAGTACTAGATGTCAGGCAGCGGGTCCAAATCAAACTCCGTAGTATAATCCACGCGTAAATTGTGAAGAATTCTAACCACACAGAATAAAGTACGACTTGGACCGGTCACGCAATTTACGCCAATGTCAAATGAAGGTCATCACTTATTTGTTATGTAATAAACTAATTACATCATATTAAAATCAAATAAGTACAGAAAACGAGTTAAAAATCATTTATCTCGAACAATTCGGTATAAAAATTTATTCGATGCAACCTAGGTCAGGGGTTCCGAATCTTGTTAGTACTGCGACTCCCTTTTTAAAGGAAGGTAGGTACTTAGGTAGTAACGAGCTATTTTCCACAAATCGACGTCACTGTGCGCCTATTGTGCGTAATTTTTTTAAAGGAAATTGACGTGTTTAATTTTAAATATGCATGCCGTGACCTGAAAGCACCGTAACGCGATGCCCTGAGGCGTCAGTGTAGGAACCCCTACCCTAGGTAATTAAATCGACTGGGCTGAAACCGTTTTTCATATATCACTCGAAATTATCATTCAAAAGTTAAGTATAATATCTGTGTTGCTACACAAACAGAACATCAGCCTAAATAAAAATTGTCAATTAGTTGATTCCATTGATTAGAATTAGAACTGTTTTTTTTTTATTTCTCTACTTCAAACACGAATTCAACACACGTTTTTCTACTTTAAACATGAAACTACCGTGAGACTCACTCATAGTGAAAATAAACGGATCACTCACGTCTCAAAACATTAACATGTACAACATGTCGAGTTAAACTCGTTTTGAGACGTGAGTGATCCGTTTATTTTCACTACACTTTTTTCTACTTTCAAATGGAATTTTCATGTTTGTTGGTGGCTTTAAAAATCGGCCTCTTGAAGTTTAAAATCAGTTTTAAGCAAACTGCACACGGCTTTTTAGAATACTGTTTTTTTTAGTTTATCAGGACTTCCGAAATGACCATCATTTTCCAAAAATAAGTGCCACAAGAAACATATTAAAAGAAAGCGAGAAAGGAATACTTCGCAGACGTACACAATGTAGTGTCACGTCGACAATGTAGATCATGGTAATGTAAAACATTAAGTATTGTAGTGATGTTGTATGTAATTAACAATTCATTACTGGTTTGTAAGCAATATCGTTGAAAATAATTTCTCTGCAACGTACAACCTATGTTTATAAGTAAGTAGATGAGTCAAATACAGTTTAATATTACAGTAGGTAGGTACCCTATGTACTTACACGAATAGTATAGAAGTTAACTACACAGTTTACATATTATGTTAGCGTCTACTGAAGGTTTAACTGGAAAACAGATGTTTATTTCATGTTGAAATTATAGCCAAGCTAGGTATGACAACCTCGTTGCAAATTACGACCTTCGGCTTACCTCCCCCGGCGACGTTTCGAAGAAAGAGGGTTAATGGATAGTCGATACTGAATAACTTCTAAATAATTCAGTCGGCGCTTACAAGCTTTGCCTTCAGGCAAGGCGCAAGGCTAACCCCGCTAGAACGTTGCCTCCAGAGAACTTACGAGTATAATAAAAGTACCTACCTAATAGAAATGATATTACTTAATAAATCCGATGTCCCCCCTTTATCGCCGTTCCTTCTGTTAAGAAATGAGCACGCGTTTTTTTTGTGTTTTCGATAGATTCTACTAAATTACAGTACTCACTGTTGAAATATAATTATTTTTGAAGCTCGATTATTGAACAACTACTTGACTCAGCAGACGGAGCCGGGAAAAGAAATGTCCGGGTTTTTTGCCAAATAGAAGTGTCGCGCGTTAGCTCGCGTAATGTTTCTATTCCTCTTTATTATTAATTCTGTGAGAATGATTTGAAGCTGTCCACGAGGTAAATATGTACGAGCACGGTTACTTGCATTCAGATGCATAAACAGCAGCAATGATTGCAGTAATGATTCAGATCATTACTGCAATCAAACTAAATGTGTTTATGTTTAGCTTCTTTTAGAATAAGTATATAAGGTCTCCTTGGTGTAGACGTGGCGCACATACTTAGCCCTGCGTTTACTTAGTTAGATATATAATTTAATACAAAAATATACTGACCAGTTCTTACTCTCTGGACAATTTGTTTGCGTTTTTATACCTATTGAGTACGTTCCAATTTCGTTTTCGCCTTTTTGAGATTTGCAAAAATATATAGACAGAATAGGTACTTACATTGAATTACTGATTGTGACCTTAACTAAGATAGTTTCCATACAAATGAATCAGGACATTTTGGTGAACTATGTTAGCTAACCTCAGTATCATTCAATCTACATACCTGCCTATAATTTTCTTGCATATCTTAGAGGATAATCTAATAAAAAATAAAATAATCTTTATTCAAAAATACTTTTACAATATAACATTTATAGTCTAAACATACAAAAGGTAAGAAACACTTATGCCTGAACTAGGATGTATAAGGATGTAGGATAGTTTTTGAAGTTCATCTTGGAGAATTTTCTCAGTATTTTTATAAGTAAGAGGATACATGCCCCACTTGGCGTTTTAATCTATTGTAAAGAAATGGGCCTAAGAATACATAAAATCTGGAAGAGAAGGCATGGTTTTTCCCATATTTCGAGGGCAAACTATATCTTTCCGTCTTTTCTTAGTAGTTTCAGTGCTGTAGGGGAGTGCGCAGCGTGCTGTTTAAGGGCTGTGCTCATTATGAATATTTGCCTAACTGTTAGTACTTTACAAGCTTTGTAGAGAAGATCAGTGGGGTAGAGAAAAGGACGGAAAGTGGAAACCTTAAGCACTGCTCTCTGAGCTCTTTCAAGGGTTAGTAATGACGTTTTAGATGTGAGTATGTGTGAATTAAATTATTGGTATTTGTTTTACATTATATTACGAGCCGTTGAGCGTGGTAGCCTACCCAGATGGTGATTTGGCCTAAGATTTCTCAAGCGGAGGATTGCAGGTTCAAACCAAGGCTAGTACCTCAAAATATTTATGAATTTGTATGAAATTACATTACAAATATACCATAGGTTTACGGCGAAGGAAAACATCCCAAGGAAACCTGCACTGCACACACCTGCGAAACGATTCAATGGGTGTCAGTGAAGTACTCACTCCTCACTGGGCCCGCGTGGGAGCTGTAGAGCCTTCTGCTTCTGAAAGAAGGCATGTGGCCAGCTCTAGAACTTATATAGGTTCGACGAAACGAGAAAACAGGGATTTTTTTGTAGAGAAATGTAAAGAAGTAGGCCTGGTCTAATCTTTGGAGAAACCGGAGCTGTCGTGCTTACTTTGTTTCTTGCACTGTGTCTTACAAAGCGATGCGTCATTTTGTTATGAGATCTGACACTACTTAGCCTCATCGAATTTCTAAATAGGATGAGGTAGACGTCAGAGTGCTGGTCACGTCCCAATTCATATTATTTAATTTAATGTCAATAGCAACATTGGTGACAGCAGTATCAAACACTAGGATGTTTACCTTAAAGACAATCTTTTTCAGTATCGTTAGAATAATTACTTTTTAAAAATACAAGTACCTAGGTAGGTAGAGCTTGTCTAATTTCCTGTTTTGAAGTTTGATATCACAAATAAATGTTTTCTTTCTTTCTTTCTTTAAAAATTAATAGGACAAACAAGTAGTATGCCATTCGAAAATTTTAGGACAATAAACATTATGCGATACGACAGGCACCCATCTGAAGCTGATTCTATTATTCTTGTTTTGGTGTTAGTAAGTATAATCTACAGGTTATTAGAAAAATGAAGTGCGCTTAAAACGTTCTAAAAAGTGAATTTCGATCTCTTAAAAGTGCCGTCATTTTGGAGAGACCCATAATATAGGAATGTACTTTGCTCACACAAAAACAATAGCTTTGCTTTGCAATTGATTTGGTCGCGGGTGAGCAAAGTAATTGTTTCAGTTCTGGACCTCCGCAATGTAACGCCTGATTCAATAAATTATTTTTAATTTAGGAGTTATTCAGTACTAGCTGTTCCCCGCTTGACCCGCTTCTCCGTCTGCGAAGTGTACGCGTGTACTATGCAATTCTACGGGATAAAAACTATCCTATGTTCTTTTCTGGGACTCAAACTATCTCTATACTTTTCATCTAAATCGGTTCAGCGGTTTAACCGTGAAGAGTAAACAGACAGACAAACACACTTTCGCTTTTATAATGGATGGTATGGATGACTTTCTATTAAACCTCTTTTTATCGAAATGTCACCAAGGAAACTAAAACAAAGATTGTAATTTGTGTTGGCACGTTATGTTTTCTTGATATAACTGAATAAATATTTAGTGTGCCATCAGCCATCAGATAAAAATCACCACTTTTGAAAAAAAAAATCTTGATTGCATTCTACAAAATTTAACTTTAATAATATAATAATAATTAATAATAATAATAATAAATGTGACGACCTTTTCGCCCGCTGGTGTTGTCGTGTCACCAGTGCAGTTAGTCATCGCAGGGCGGCTTGTGGCGAGCTGTTGGTGCGTAGCGACACCACGAACCCGAGACCTCCGGGGGTACACATACACACATGCGCTTATACAGACACTCACACACAGTTACACACCCACCCCGCCTCTAGTTTGCCTTTGTTGGCCGCCTAGAGTTGAACACAAGAGCTAAATGCTCGAAGGATGGATGTGTTTGGCCGTAAGTGGCGAGTTGGCATTTTGAAGTTTCAAGTCCAGGGACACCTCTCCATCCTTAGCCGTTCACACCAATGTTGCCGCCTCGTTGCCCCGAGCGGGCAATAGTTTGAGGGGCCCATTTAGTGAATGGCGAGTCACCGCCTACCAAAAGTTCATTTTATGAGATATTGAAATGGTAGGTGTCCGTTATCTCACTCCATAGCCCGGTAATCCTGTCCACAATATCCCAACCCCATAGCCAATTCCATGTCGCTTCCTACCTGGCAATAGATTGGCAACTGTGGAGGACTGTCCGCTAGCACATCCCCATGGTGTATTAGGGGATATACCTCCGTAGTTGCGCCCATCTCATTTATATTATATGGTACCAAAGGCCTCTTCATGTTGGCTTCGGCCCCATGAATGCCTTTCAAATGACCGGGTCCCCATAGGCCCGTGATCGGAAATCCGTGCCAACATAATAATAATAATAATAAAAAGCAGAAATATGCCAAATTATTATTTATTACAAATCAACTATGCTGTATATGCTTGTTTTTTTTCTGCTGTCGTTTCACAGGCGTCTGGTAAATCTTTATAAATATTTCTTCTAGTGAAAATAAACGGATCACTCTGAGTGATCCGTTTAAAGATGTCTCATTTTAAAACGTGCCTTAAAACGAGTTTAACTGGATTGTTTCGGGCTAATCCGTAGCCCTTCTTCCCGGAGTCCACACGTCACTTTGAGTGCGTGTTTGGCAGCCGCCGTGACGTGTGACTCCGGGAAGAAGGGCTACGGATTAGCCCGAAAAATGTCGAGTTAAACTTGTTTTAAGATGTGAGTGATCCGTTTATTTTCACTATGAGTGAGTCTCACGGTAGTTTCATGTTTAAAATATTTCTTCTGTAGGTAATACCTACGTGTGTATGTTATTGAACTGGTGCGATTGGATTCTAGGAAACGTGCAGGACAACGAGTAACTATGTCGGGACCGCTAGCATGCATGTACAACCTACAATTGTACATATATATAATTCTGCTACCAATTTTGCCTAATGGGTGTTCTATTGTTCTAGGAAACAGTTACATTTGTTAAAAAAAAACTTTTAGGGACTCTACCGCGACTCTCCTTTTGCAATAAACCTTTAAAAGTTGTTTATTTTAATTTTTATCTTTTAGGTTTTTAACCAGTGCATCCTACCCGTTATGACTTACGCTGCAGAAACGTGGACACTCACAGGAGGACTAGTCCATAAGTTCAAAGTCGCTCAGCGTGCCATGGAGAGGGCTATGCTCGGTATCTCGTTGAGAGATAGGGTCCGCAACGGGCATACAAGACAAAACACGAAAGTCGTTGACATAGCCCGAAGGATTAGCACGCTGAAGTGGCAATGGGCTGGTCACGTTTGCCGTACAACTGACGATCGTTGGAGCAGACGTGTCCTGGAGTAGAGACCACGTTTAGGAAAGCGTAGTGTGGGACGCCCTGCAACACGTTGGACTGATGACCTTAGGAGGACAGCTGGCAGTGGGTGGATGAGGGAAGCCCAGGATCGCGAACTTTGGCGCAATATGACGGAGGCCTACGTCCAGCAGTGGACAGACAATGGCTGTAGATACATAGATAGAGGTACGCATCGGATATATATATAAGTATATATTAGCTTTTTCAATGATTAAGGACAGATGACTTGTAATATTAGGAGATACGGTAACAGTGTATAAAATATTATTAATGCATTAGATAATATAATATGTACTTTTATCAATAGTAAATACCTAGCTAGGTTGACCGGTTACATTTGGGGGCCTGAGATTTAAGGTCTTACAAACAATGGTTGTGACATACTTTGGACAAGGCAACTTTATTTCAATAAAAAAAAACAACTGATTTTGGTACTATACAGCTGAAGAGGTATATTTAATCTTAGTCTTGATATTGTATAACTAAAGCTAAAATAAAGTTTTCAAAGAAATGCGCTACATGCGCCTAAAATGTGAATGTAAGTCTTTCCTGACCTTTCTGATCTTAGTACATAAAGTACATATGTAATGTAGTTTCAATTTTATGGTTTAAAAAAACTGAAGGATTGTAACTCGTCAAAATGTTACTCTTGTATCCGCATTTAGTAGCTGGCTGTACATAGGTAGGTATATACTTACGTATCCGTTTTTAATAAATACTGTCTAATATGGGTGACCTGATTATAATACTTAGGTACCTACTATATCCGAGCCGAATATCGACTGGAAGGTTCTTTGATAAATTCTAAATTAAAAAAAAAGTTATCCTGTGCTAATTTTTATTTTGTTGTACGTTTTGTCATTTTTTTAATTTGGATTTCAGCACAGCAATACGCGCTTTTTTAATCCCACTAGGAGAAAAAAAGTGTCCCTAAACTTCCGTATAATTTTCGATTCTTCCATTTAGTCACATAAAGTCTATGAAAAGTGATAACTCAATGGGAAAAAACTTGGGATACTTTTGTTCTCCTAGTAGTTAGGATCGAAAAAGCTTATGATTCTGAGCAAAAATGACATATTTTTTTCTAATTTAAAATAAAGTCAAAACATACAACAAAATAAAAAATTACCTAGTTGCAATTTTTTTTCTTGTTTGATAGTTTGATAGTGTATTAAGTAGTTATTTTTAGGTAATGAACTAAAAGGTGAGATGGGAGGTGCATAAAGAGAAGGCTTGGGATGTTGTTCCCTATTGCCTTGGTGAGCACGTAGGAGGTAGGTTGGTACGGAAATTTTGCCATAAGGAAAGACGCGTCTTAAATGTTAAAAATGCAATTTGGCGCATGAATTCTGAAAACTCGGGTAATGGAAACTAGGGTATGAATCAACAGTCTCAAAAGCGTAGGTCAACCGATGTCTACGCGCCCCTTCTTTCCTAAATTGAATTTTGACGCGTCATCTTTTTAATTATTTTTGTAATTCTAATCTGAAAATTCATGGAGCAAATCTCCTGATTAAAGTGATATTTGAAATTTCGCTCGCACAAACCAATTGCAATAAAATAAGTATTTCATTCAATTTTATACGTATCTTAAACCCTGTGTAGTCTCGGATTCTTTGATTAATTTTAACTAAATACATTCGCGATGCGGTTTCTTGAAGGATAAAGGGATTTGGGAACTGAAGGGTGTTCTAAGAATTAATTGGAAGTATCGAAGGCCGGTAGAGCCGACGGACAGGACCTGGGACGCCATTGGCCCCGCGCGGGGGGCGGAGCGCGTCGGGTGCGACCCACGCGGCCATAACCACGACCCTATTTTCTATGTCCCGAATAAATTACGAAAACAGAAAATTTAAAAAGCAAAGTTTCATAAATGTAAAACAAAAACAAGTAATCAATAAAAATCCATTTGATGAAGTATATGGTTTAATTTGTAATGTCGTGTGCTAAGCTTTTACTTTTGAATGTGAGCAAGCAATATTAACATTCGCAAAAGCCAAAATTAACTAGGATAGGTACGCATTATGTGAAGACGTCGCACTGTCGACCGGAGATACCAGGCTGTAACAATAAATATTATAACGTATGAATTCGTAATAGTTCGGGTATGTTCGGCTACGCCGCTAAAGCCGGGACGGCGCGGGGGGAGCGGCTCGCGGATTGCCCAATTCCTGCCTGCGCGAGCGCAGCCCGTGTCGACGATTATTTCGATTTCGTCATGTGCTAGGTACGATGACTCAAACCGTGCGCTTACGACACAGATATTTCAACCTTGTAAGCCATTATTAACATTAAATCAACGGACGCGGCTGTCCGTGAACAATGGTGCTCTAACTGTAAAGTTATTTCGTAACCCAGACTCGGAGCCCTGACGCACCCAACCCAAATATTGCAAATGATTAAATTATCCCTATGGCGTCGACGCTTTGGTAAATAAAATAAAAAAAAGACATCAAAAATATAAAACAAAAATGGCAAGTCTCTAGCAGAAAATTCAGTGATTTCGCAGCCGAATTCAATAGACAGCTTGCGTAATCTCCGAGGTCACTGCAGACTAAGCCCAATCGAAGCGACGCAAATGTTTGAGCTGCGGTTCCTCGACGGTTACATGCCGACCATATAGGAGAGAGAAAAAGACTGACTGATATATGGGAAAGTCGCGTCAATTTCTCCCCCCGACACGACTGACATTGTTGTTCTTGTTTCATCGCTGCTTCTTCAGTGAGGAGTCTTCGTCGCCGTCTGTAAGTTAAATGCGAACCGAACGACTGAGCCCGTTTCGCGCCTCTTCGTGCCCGTGCGCAATGCGCAGAGGCCAGCGGACGAAGCCTCGGCGAGTAATTGCCAATAATTGCACAGTGAGCGCGCAGCTCGACGCGACCGCGCGGAGCTCTATGCGCCGGTGTAATAATTTAAAACTTAATTCAACCAATTGATAAAAAATATCAAAATGGCGGCTCTACCACATTGCGGAAGTTACAAAAGTAGGTCGCGAACATCTCACAAATTTTAAATGACTAAGTATATTTAGATAAAGCACTTCCTTTGAATTCTTATCACTAACGCGTCCTATCTCACAATGTATTTGGCTCTACATTCACGAGATAAATTAATTTTGTAATTATTGAATTCAGATTAAAGTTCCAAGTTACACTAGTATAAACTGAAGTTTGGAGTTTAGAGATATCCGACCGTTGCGGACGACGTCTAAAAGGCGAATGAAGGCGCGTAGCCGAACGTCGACGTAGTGGCGGACGGCGGAGGGGCGCGGGCAGGGCTGCGCGCGCAGAGAAAGGACGCAAGTGGTGATGTAATCGCGATCGATGCACTCCGCTGCGAGCGACGCAACCGCCACCGCGCGCCGCAACCGACCGCGGCCAACTAAGCGCTGGAGCGCACCGGCACCGCGCACCAAACCATCACCATCCGCACGCTGGGCCCGAGCGAATAGATGAGGACGAAACCTAATTGCTTTAGCCCGGTTCATACGGCAAGTAGAATAGAGGAGACCATCATAATAATCATAGGACTATAGTGTTGGCCTCTGAGTACAAGCATTTTGTTAAGAAGTAAGATATTACTATTACTACCCAGGTCAATGACCCCTTCCTGTGACACGTGCTTGGCTCGTCTCCACGTGGAGTAACAAAGAACTCTGACTCTATAAACTTTAAAATGAGTTGGCGACGATGCCACTTGTGCGTTTGCTGTAGAGTCAGGAGAGATACAAGCTGTTGGGAGATAGAAGAGCTAAGATAATGCTAGAGTCATTCGGTATTGATCAGAAGAGCGAGCGCTGCGCTGTATCTGTTCGGGCTATCCTCGTGAGTGTCCGCTAGCGCTCGGCTCCTATCTAGGTCACACGTGTAAACGTTATCCCCACCACGGCGGCCTTGGCTTACTTTAGGCCAAATGGCATAGCACCTCCCCTTCTCTGTCGCTCCGCTCACACCGCGCCCGCGCGCTGCCACTCCAGTGACACTACATCATACAGACATACTTACAGACGAAGGTACTTAGTAGGTACTCTGACACAAAAGTTTAAAGGACGGCAGTTGTATTTTGAATCTGTTATGAATATGACGTCAATTCTACGCCGTAGACTATGTAGAGTCTTATTAGATTAGATAGTTAAGATGTGTTTATCTCTTGAACGTGGCTACAGTCTCATTTTGAGAATATTGATGCCGCCTTATTTATCTGCTCACATTTTTTAAGAAATGGCTGTGGATTTTGATGGTGCTTTTGATTAAAGGTTGTACCTCTACCATATAACTGGAAACTGTATCAGAATCTTTGGCCATTTCTTAAAAAAGTGACCAGATAAATAAGGTGGTTGAAACTAAAATGTCCAATTAGGTAGTTTGTGAAATGTCTGGTTAAAGATCAGGATTCCAATTTTCATAAGATCATTAAATTAATGTTTTTTTGGTTTTGCCTTAAAATTTTCCGTTATTTGTTTAATAGTTTTTAATTTTAGAAAATAATATTCAATTAGGTATTAAAAACAAACTGCATCAAAATTTTATGCATAGGTAAATTCACAAATAATCTATTGACTGAAAGTAAAAGTACAGATTTCAGTCGTAAGAGCAGTGTCCATAAGATTGAGGAGCAAAAGGAGTCATCCCCTCACTAAAGCCCGCAGTCGTTTTATATAAATTGTTATTTTAATTGTAAATTATTTTTCAATTAAGTAACACAAAAATTAGTAAGTACCTATCCGTAACATGGTTAGTAAAGTACTTACTTACTCCATTAATTATTTAACTATGCTGTGTTTATTCTAAACTAGCTGTTGCCCGCGGCTCCGTCTGCAAAGAATACGTTTATCACTATCCCGCGGGAATTATGCCATTTTCCTTGATAAAAACTATCCTATGTCCTTTTTAGGGTCTCAAACTATATCCATACCAAATTTCATCTAAATCGATTCAGCGGTCTAACCGTGAAGGGGTAAAGACACACTTTTTTATTAGTAATATTAGTATGGAGTATGAATATAAACATACCTAATTTACAATGGTTTGGAAAAACCACAATCCACATTAGTCAAAAAAATAACCAACACCGGAAGTAGATTACGTATTAAGCACATAAACTTATCAAATGGAGTATATTTTTCCGTCTGAGGTTTTAAATTATTTATTTACCTACTAGCTGTTGCCCGCGACTCTGTCTGCGAAGAATAAAAAAATAGCCTACGACCTATTCTCAGAACTACCGAATATGGAGAAAAAAAGTTTCATAAAAATCTGTCAAGCCGTCTCGAAGGATAACAAACACCGTGACACGAGATTTTTATATAGTAGATTTTCAACAGATTATTTTCTTATACCCACATATGTAGGTACTTCAAATACTACATACCTAAACCACAATCTATTTTATATTTTTTGTATCCTCTATTGCAACGTTATTATGTACATTGCATCTACCACTGCATTGTTCCTATTGGTACCGATGGCTTGTAGTATAGTAATTAAAATCATTATCCATATCTAATATTAAAGAACAAAGTCCAACTGTTTTTTCAGTTCCTAAGTAGTTTTAAAACCGCATTCAGGCATCTTTCAGCCTGTGTAATATAATTATACATTGTATGTAGGTAGAGCTCATTACGGTAGAGTCGTTTTACGATGAACTCTGCGACATTTTCAATGACAGCTCGTAAAGAGTGATGGCAAAAGTCGATGATGTTAGAAGTTAACATTTATCACAGGGATCATTATACGGGTACTTTTAAAACACGACCTGTAACTGAAACGTCGATGAAACTGCAATACCGCGTAAGCAACAATTGCTAATACCGCGTGGGTTACGGACTTGTGGCAATTTTTACAAGATTAAAATTGATCATCTTGTGTTTATTGATGCCAGATTTACCCAAAGTTAAATTTGACACATTTTGTTAGTTGCGTGGGATTAGCCATTGTTGGTTACTCGGTATTGCAGTTTCATCAATGATTTGTAAACCCGGAGTTAACGATAATGATGCACAACCTGAAAATTCAAACCCTTGCGGCAAACGTGAGGGTATAAATCGTTGAACAGTTTAACTAGTTATACTGTGAAGTTTGAAATATATGACGTTAGTGAAAGTGACAAAGTACTAAAGTGTTCAGCGACTTCTGAGGCCCAACGTGCATGACTGACTAAACATAATTTGAATAATTGTAATTTGTTTACTGTTAGATTATTATTGTATTGATATTGTACATAATAAAGTTTGAAAAATTATTTTTAAATACAGTCCTGTTTAAATTAGGTTTGCAATGCATGCAATTTCAATTTTACTTAAATTTTTAACATAGATTTTAAGGATGTAACTAACATGTTAGATATGTGATCACTACCTAAATAAATAAAACAATAAGTTGAAGCGTGTCGTTTGGTACCATTTAGGTTTAAACAATAAAAACCACAATGTATATTTGCTGTTGAAATGTTAATAAATATATTGCTTAGGCCTTTTATCTACGTACATTCAATAACGAGCAAAGGTAAGTGGTCACTTTTCACACTGCTTTATATGGAAAGTGACTTGTTATTTTTCCTAGTCAGTGAAGTTACTGTGCCTAAGGATATCAACAACAAAAGCAATATAAGGTATTCTAAACGCTAGGAATTGTAAATAGAAGTTGAACTGTCAATGTATATTTAAACCATTTATCCTCATTTTTCTAGTCCTGTAGTATAATCTTTCAATTATATGGTCAAAAACTATACAATAATAACTAACGTTATAAGTCTGTTCCAAGTTCTATTGCTCTATGGTGCAAATTCAGTAACATAATAACCCATAGTAATTTTCATTATGTTACGGGACTGAGTAATATAATAGGTAACATTCAAAAAAAGAATACTGAAATCGATTTTGATAATCGAGTTTCTTTTGGTTTCTTGTAATATGCGTGTGCTACGTGATTGGTTGCTTAAAAATGAGTAAGAAGGTTTATTTTATCAAGCGAAATTTCATAATTGAGAACACGCTGATCAAGCTCTATGGTACGAGTACGGTCGCAAATTAAAAAAAATAAAGCGGGAAATTAATATAAAGTCATTATACATTAATTAAAATATGTTTACATTAACAATTATTAAATAATGAGTACTTAAATAACGGACAATAAATGAATTTTAAAGTCATTATTAAATATGAATATTTAAACATCATTCAATTTGGCTGTATGAATGACCTGTTTTGTGTTTTGATGTTCCAGGGTCCATTCTAAGGTTGTGAATAGTGAAAAAAAAGTTTCAAAATAGCGGGAATTTGTTTTGCTTCTGCACGGAGTTCTTTCAAGTTGAAAGAAATAAAAGAGTTAATCACTATTAAAATGACTTTTTATCTGTAAGAATTTGTGACTTTGGTGAATTAAGTGATGCAGAAATGTTGACGACGCCAGAAATAAAACAGGCGGCAATGGAAGTGAGCAATAATTTGCTACTTTTAAAATCGAAAAATTAATTTATGGTCCTTTATGTAAGTATTCATTATTTATTATTGTTTATTTTGAACTCGTAGAAAAAGTAATGTATGCAACTATTCATAATCGGCCATTAAGGCACTCATGCGAATCTATTATGACATTCGGCCGCATTCGTGTCTTAATGGCCCTTATTATGATACAGTTGCATAAAATACTATTATCCAATCCATTGATGACCGCCGATCGGATAGCCTACAAAATTACTACAAAGTTTGAGATTCCGGGTTGGATCCCTAGTCGGGATAGATTATTACGTATGGAAAATGCGATTTTTTTCTTGTGTCTTGAATGTTTAAATGTATTTAAGGATTTAAGTATAGATGTTTATCCGTTGCCTAATACCAATAACACAAGCTTTGTTTACTTTGGGACTGGGCCAATTGGTGTGAATTGTCCCGTGATGTTATTATTATTATCTGCAAAAATGGTATAAATCCGATAGTTCTTATTGAATGTTAAAAAACCATAAAAAGTGTATTAATAAATACGTTCAGAAAACAAATCCCTTTTGGACCTCTTCGTAGGTAGTATCTACGTCTTGGAAAAATTACATCTTGTTAATTACTGTTACAAATGAAGTGTAGGCACACGCAAAAAACAAGTCTAGTCACCTAACCAACTTTTTGAGTTACTTATGGCGGTTTGAAAGTTAGTCATCTCATCACGAACAATTACTACCTATATGGTAACCATTTCTTTAACAGTGAAGAAAACATTCTACTTATTATTTTCAGATATCCATATTTAATCCAAAGGTAAATTTTAGTTCTTTGCGAGCTCTACATTTTGGGATTAAAATCTAATTGTTCATAAAAGGTGACTCTTCTGAGGTGAAGGTGAAAGGTGTTCTTTCCGTGCACCCTTCAAATATAACTGTTACAAAGTTAGTAAATTAGCAAATAGTTCTGAACATCGATTACTCATGACCCTATTCACGTAAAAAATAGTACATAGTCGGCTCGATGGCAGCTCGTTCATTGTTATCTATCGCGCATCTAACGTGGCTGCAGCGGGCGAGTGGGGCGGGCGTGCGCCAGCGCACCTCCCAAGGGCAACGTTTTTTGTGCCCATATAACTCCTACAAAAACGGCCTAAAGTAGGCAACGGTGTGGGGAGCAACTACGAAGTTCGAAATTCGAAGTTCGTAGCGTGCCGTCCCTTTCACTCTTCGTTCTAATAATATTAGCGTGAACGGAAAGCCATGATACGAAGTTCGCAAATCGAATTTCGTAGCGGCCCCTCTGAGCCAGCTCATGCTTAAACCTCGTCAGTCCTAGCGTATTTTATAGTGAACAAATCAATTGTAAGAATAGCTGTCGAATGTACATATACTAAGGTAAAGTAAAATTCAATGAATAAAGAACTTTAAACATGCTGTCATAATTGCCAAAATTGCGACACTTAGGTATGAGTCTCATTCTCATTTAGGTCGTAAGCAAAAGAAAAAGTTAGAAAAAGAATCTATTAGAAAAAGTTGGGACTCGGGAGATTAAGACCAGTCTATTTCATTTTCGATATATTGTAGGTAGGGGAACTCTCTCCCGCGCGACGATATTTACAGAAAATTTTCAAAATAAAGTGGATTTTAAATGCAATTATTTAATTATTATAAAAAGTAACCGTTAATAATACAATTATAGAAAAAACAATAAAATATTCCTTTCGGTTTTTTTTTCTGATCGAGTGTACTTTCATGTACTTATCATGTTTTGTTATAACTACATATGTTTGGTACCTATTGCACTGACTAAGACACTAAGACTGAATTGTTTGTCAGTTCGAAGGATTTTTCTGCATCTGATCACTGATCTGTGACTGTGCCAGTAGTATCATATTATTTACCTACCTAGTGAAATATTAGTCACGTCCAAGCCTGCAATCGTTTCCAGATAAAGTTAGCTATGGCTAAACATCGGTATTGTCAACGTTCAAATTTCATGGCAATGTATGGTCGGCAGAAAAACAAATACACTTAGTATTTTTGACCTTTATTTTGTATAAATAAAAAAGGACACTAAAAATGTTATAAGGGTTAGAATAGATTACTCAAATTTGTTCCATGGACTTTGCTGTAAATCTTTGACGTCTGCAAGAATATATACTTTAAATGGCTAAAAGACCTTTCCACACTGACTGAGGTTACAGGAAGGTAGTCAACCATTGAAAATATTGCAAATATTATTTTTCGAATGCGAAATGAGTATTAAGGTTTTGTCGTACATATTTAGAATATAAAACTTTTAGTATTGTAGCGACTACTAGCGCCATCTAGTCATCACATAAGGAACTAACTACTACAATCCTACATCACGCTATCGAAGTTTCTCAACTCGGCTGCATAAATACAACTTCTAACTTTCATCCATCGGACTTCGGTCCCCAGGCATAACATCTGCCTGGAGAGAGATCTCTCTATTGTAACTTCCCCCAAATTGGTGACCCACGACATTGGACAAAATCGCAACCTTCAGACACACAAGACGATGACGCAGTCTCACTGCAAGCCATACTCACCGCACTGTGCACCATTAGCATGTATCTATTATCTGCCTGGTGTCTACAGTTCGCAAATCCTCCTCCCACTACTTCCACTTGCCGATCAATCAACCAACGCTCGCCAACAAGGCTCCGAGCAATCACGCAACAGGCATGCATCCACAAGTAGCAGAGGAACAACAATGATCGCCGACGAGGCTCTGAGCGACTGGCCCTTGCAAGCGCCCACATGACGCACAGACTGCACTCCACTGCAATTCGTATCGACCTCCGGTCTAAAAAGGGGGGCTGATGTAGCGACTACTAGCGCCATCTAGTCATCACATAAGGAACTAACTACTACAATCCTACATCACGCTATCGAAGTTTCTCAACTCGGCTGCATAAATACAACTTCTAACTTTCATCCATTGGACTTCGGTCCCCAGGCATAACATCTGCCTGGAGAGAGATCTCTCTATTGTAACTACCTCCAAAGTATAAGTATGTACCGCAGTTTAATTGAGTGTAAAAACAAAAAATATAAACGTTATTATTCAAATATTCGAATACAATGTATTTATTTATTTTGCTGCCCTTAGTGCCATGAAATTCAAACGTTGATACCGATGTTTAGCTATGACTTCTAAAGAACGATACGTACTTTTATATTCCGTCTGTACATGTGACCGTGTGCCAGATAGAGACAAAACTTTATTTTTTAATAATTGGTAGTATTTAGGTACGCAGCGAGCGGTAAGTATTTAAGTCGGTCAGTTTTTGCGATCGGGCAGCCCAAAGCGGCCCCCTCGAATAAAACCCACTGCTGATGATGAAAACAGCGTTTCGAGCGACCTCGTTCGGATCTAGGACGGTACCCGAAATAACTAGGGCACCGTTACTGCGCAGTCGCTTTAACACTCGCAGCCGTAGCACAAAGCGACCGGCATAAGCTGAGCCGTGGTGCCGCAGGCCGGGCCCCGCGCGCGGGCGGCGCGTGCGCCCCTGTCCACCCACCGAGGGTCTAACAATTTTGGACAGAACGGTTGGCGAAATCGACCTACCATACACTGCGGCAATTTTGTGCACGGCCATTTAATGAAGCAATATTATTTTATAGAAGACCAACTCTAACAAAAACTTTAATTGCATCAAGTATTTATACAATTAAAGCGCTATAATTACATTGCATTAAAGTTTTAAATTGGTTGCCTAAGTTAAAAAAAGTTAAGTAACTATCTAAAAAAGCGGAAAGTGCAATGCAATTATAACGGAATGTCACCTATCTCTATGGAATCCGACCTGTTTTTTGTTGTATTTCAAGAACACAAGTTAGTTAAATTAATTTTCTCAGGGTGGCTAGGTTAGGCGCCTGCTCTGCATACCTACATAATTACAATTTTTTTTATTGATTGGTACCTACTTAGTTCCGCTAAAATCCCCTACCCGTCACTGGCTAAATGAGTATTTGGTAGCATTAGGTATAATGGTATCTGCAGAAACTAAAATCTCAAAGTTATTTTAGATGTAAAACCTAGTTTAATTTAATAAATATCAGTTGGTATTTTATAAAAAAACTAGCGTTATACCAGATTTACATCCGATGTACGTCATGAACGAACATATAGCGTGTCTCATCTCAAGACGCGTCAACTCAACGCGCTAATATATACCTACTAAATGTGCTGCACGGTGACGTGTCTACGAACAAAGAACCAAGCACGCGACCAACGCAAGAACATACAAAGCTCGAATGAAACCGAAACTGTTATTACATTTTCCGTGAATACATAACTTTCGGTAACGCCGTCCTTAACGTAATAAAAGTTGCAGGACTTTTGAGACATTGTAATCGTTCGCCGTACTCCACGATTCAATGGTGACCTGTTACCAACAATTAGGTACCATTATTACCTGACCTGCTCAGGAAACGTAAATAACATCGTATATACATTACTTAAATTTAGGTTCATATAAAATTTAATTTGTAAAATCGCTGTCAATTGAAATAGCGAACAATGTAAATAAACCATTTAATGAAATATCCATATTCTAGCACTTGTTTATTGTTTTAATGGTTTAGGATAGTGTTGTGGTAAGTATTGATTAAATAACACACGGAAGCAGTAGGTATTTGATGAGGGAAAATGGAAATTAAAGACTTTTTAAATACAAGGTTTTGTTTACATTGTTTGCAATTTCAATTGACTGACAGTTTAGTGGTGATAGACATTGTAGTTTTTTGTGTGTTGTCAATCGTGACGCAGTTCACTGTGACATCACTATATTAACGATGGACTTTATGTTGACTAGAGGGTGCGGGTATTGTAGAGTACAAGGTGAATATTTTACCAGACGGCATGAGTATGGTGACGTTGGGAAGTCGTAGAAACAATTATATTGTAGCGCTATTATTTTAAATTGTTTTGATTCAATGCATTTAGTATATTAAACGCCAGTTGTTTATAAGACGTTGGCATGTATGTTGTGGCTATTCAAGACGTGTTCTAAATATTAACTGTCTCAACTGTAAGTATTAGGTACATGTGAAGTTAGATTGTGGTAGGTAGCTGGTTGATAATAAATTCCTCAGTAAGTAAGTTGTTTGTAGCAAGTGTCAGTTGTCCAATAGCAACGTGGAAGCGTTGAGTAGAACTTGCCTGACTGCTTAGTACTTCTTTAAGTGATTTTTTCAGTTATTAACAAAAGTTTAACGGATTAAGTTAAAAACTTATTGTATAGGTAAGTTTTGTTTGGAAAAGCAGGAATGTGCAAACATCTTTTGAGTGCCTACACTTAGCCTCAAATATAACGGACTGGACTCCATAGTGTATCTACTTTTGTAAATTCCTTATTTCTCAAAAGAACAGATACAAACACAGTTGACAGTTATATGTTTAAAGGTGAGTTAACCCTCTCTGATGGATTTCTTCGAATCAACCATTGAGCGGATTAAATTAACAAAACTTTCGACAGAATAAAGAATCTGGATGGATTTGGAAGCCAAACATTCAAGCAGTTTTCAAGAAACTATTTACACATAATTAAAAGTATATACCTATGTACATACACAAGAATTGTTTGAAACAATAGATTAGCTCCAGATGACACATGAAGACAAAACTAGATTTATTTGGAACAACAAAATACACATGTGTCTAAGATTGAGTTTAAAATAAATATGTATGTACCTAGTTACTTAAACCAACGGAAAACTTTACAGGAAAATGACGTGCATGGTAGTCACGCAATTACATTGGTACTTCTGCACAAAAGTGGAAGATTTCCAGTTCTTTATAACTGTACGATAATTACGACGTAGTTACTGACTCACATAACCTCGTTATCTATCTATAGACAGATCTGTTTCCTTGATAGATTTGAAATCTACATAGTGCATCCACACAGCACTTAATTACATACATGGTCATACGCACATCGCTAATTTTAATGCTCCTGCGGCCTCATGGATTCAGTGAGAGATTCAAACCAATTCGATTGAAATATCGAACAAACTACACATTGTTAGGTGGTGTCTAATAAAAACAGATCTCACACAAGAAACGCAGCAAGACATGTTGATCGTTACAAAGATAAATCAAATGAATCGAAAGATGGACTAAATGATTATACTAGATATTGGCACCGTCTGAATATTTACGTGCGGTAACAGTGGTGCGTGCGTTTCATGCGTCGTTCAGGCGAAGGCTACGAGAGCGGCTGATAAGGCCGCGATAACCCGCACCGGGGAAATGTCGCCAGCAACAAAAAGGAAAGAAAATCGCCAAGTTATAATTGTACAGTTAGCGCGCAGCGGGACTCACCTGGACGCCGGAGCCTGCGACTGTGCTTTGGTCGGCGACGGTCTGACGGTTACGGCCACCATGTTTTGTATATTTATGACGGTTGTGGCGGCTAGTACGCTGGCGCACGGGCTCACGTCGACGCAGTTCGCTGCCGCATTGTGGTCTATACGTATGCGCGGCGAGCGGCCCCGCCCGCGACCCGCGCCCCGCGCGGCCACTCACGCGCGGAACGACGTAACCACAAATGGAACGTAACAACCCAATAAAGACCCTTCAAGTATGATTAAATCAACGTATAGCTATGCAGCACCTTAGCAGCGCTGCTGCACCGTGCGCACTCACTGCTATGGATAGTACCTGTAGCTATCTAGAGTTACGACTCTTAACTGTTATTAAGTGACATGTCTGCTATAACTCTACAATTACAAACCTAGTACCTAAGAACTTGTACCTCGGGCGAAATGTATGTCACATAACTTTGTATTACAACTAGATGGTAAAAAGCAGAAAGAGTTAGAAAATGTACATGTAAATGTACTGTTTTCAGTCAAGTCTAATACAGCTCTACCTGCGCTTTCTGGATTAAAAACTGAGCTTTCGATGCATTTATCTATCACCATCATCGCATCCTATATTATAGGTTAGTCCCACTACAGGACACAGGCCTTCCCTCATAATGAGAGGGCTTGGGTCGTAGTTCCCATGCGGGCCCAGTGCGGATGGGGAGCTTCACACACACCGTTGAATTTCTTCTCAAGTGCGTGCGAGTTTCCTCACGATGTTTTTCTTCACCGTAAAGCTCATGATTTACATGGTTTTGAATTTTTTTGCAAATTTCATTATGAGCATGAATTCCGAAAACTCAGAGGTGCGAGCCCGGACCCGAACCCACGACTCTCTGCTTGAGAAGCCATATGTCAAACCCCCACGGCTTCACGATGCATTTTTGCACTGAGCAAAATTAACTGAAAACTTTCCACGCGAAGGTTTATGTAAAATCACCCGTTATGTTTACGCGTCAGTAATCCTAACACCTATACGTATAAGTACTTAATATTATAGGTATAGAAGCGTAAATGAATACTTGACTGAGCTAATCGAAACAGGCGACCGAGCAACGCACAAAGATATTGAACAAACGGTTTGCCAAGGACGGATCGGGCAGGGGCAGCGGCCACACCAGCGCGGTTTGCTTACGTAAAGCAGGAAATAAATAGGTCGCGCGCGGGGCACGGCGCCGAGGATGGGGCTCCTCTGAGGCCGGGAAACTAGGTGCCCTACATGTGCACCGACGGCGGACCCACACCGCTGCACGCTTTTTATGGTTCCGTACCCAAAGGGTAACAACGGGACCCTATTACTGAGGCTCCGCTGTCCGTCTGTCCGTCCGTCCGTCCGTCCGTCCGTCACCAGGCTGTACTTATCTCATAAACCGTGATAGCTAGACAGTTGAAATTTTCACAGATGATGTATTTCAGCTGCCGCTATAACAACAAATACTAAAAACTAGAATAAAAAAAATATTTAAGGGGGCTCCCATACAATTAAACGTGATTTAATAAACCCCTTATAGTTTCGCCATGTCTGTCTGTCCGTCCGTCTGTCTATGACTTAGCTCAGAGACTATTAGGGCTAGAAAGCTGTAATTTTTCATGAACATGTGCAGCAATTATCCGGACAAAGTGAAAAAATAAAATGTAGAGAAAAAAATTTTTAGGGTACGCAAAGTTGGGGTGATTTTTTCTCGTCTAACCTTATAGTGTGGAATATCGTTGGGTTGGTCTTTTAAAATTATTCCAAGGTTGTGAAGACGATTTTTTGGTGATTCGTTTGCGAAATATTCAACTTTAAAGTGCAATTTTTTGTTAAAATCGAGCGTCCTACCCCCTTTAAAAGCTAAACTGTTGGTATAAAAATTTTGAAAAAAAATCAGAATGGGAGAAAATATGTATATCAAATTAACAAGGAAAACTATAACTGCTAAGTTTGCTTGTAGTTTATGAGTAGATAGCAGCCTGACCTATAAAATATTGCTTGCTTAATACGGACAAGTATAATTAATAGTAAAATGAATAAGATATTCAAGGTTTTTTCGTAACAGCTGCGGAACCCCTTTCTGGGCGTGTCCGACACGCTCTTGGCCGGTTTTCATCGAAGCGGTACCTACTGTTGTAAATGAATTATTCGAGGATCCCACCCGGCTTGAGAACTGGGTCGTCCCTGGGTTACGGTTAAAATAGGGCACTGCAACTAGTGTAACTGAATAACGACCCAATTTTACTACTGACTCAACTAGGTGCATACATGAGGCACGTACACACCCACATGAACGGATAAATTTAGATTAAAAGTTTATCTTTAATCTCTACAAGCGTTTTTGCTAGCTGTACATCAACCGTCATCCAGCTTACATAATGTGTAGGTAGGTACCAAATTTCAAGTCAATCCAAGCAATGGAAAGAGGTTTGTTTACTTACTTTCTTTATTCGCCACGTTTTTTTTTGCGTTTAGTACTATGTTTTGGTAACAAAGCTTTAAATGAGGTTGTCAAAAATATGAGCAGATGACATTAAGTTATTCGAATTCATATTAAGTACTTACTCTAAAGAGTTTTGATATAACTCTAGACGACCAGATGGCCTAGTGGTTAGAGACCCTGACTATGAAGCTTGAGGTCCCGGGTTCGATTCCCGTATCGGGGCAGATATTTGTATGAAAAATACGAATGTTTGTTCTCGGGTCTTGGGTGTTTAATATGTATTTAAGTATGTATCTATCTATATAAGTATGTTTATCCGTTGCCTAGTACCCATAACACAAGCTTTGCTAAGCTTACTTTGGGACTAGGTCAATTGGTGTGAATTGTCCCGTGATATTTATTATTATTATTATTTATTATAACCAAAACTAGGTACGGGTAATATTCCTACTTAGGTACAATTATGTTGATATTGGAAAAATGCTGAAAGTATTTACGACACGCTGGAATTGATTTTAATAATCAGTCAGATTAAACGAATTGTTAGCTACAAGTTAAATTTTGTAAAACGCAATTTTTTTTTGATCCCTTACCCTACCTTGACTTCTAAAGAGGTTATCTATGCGAACGCCCTAGGATCGCAACGGACAGGTTGAAGAACTTACATAAACTATACTTATATGACGACAGGACTATGAGGACAAGAAATATTAATAGATTACAATACCAAAATACGAAAGACCGAATGTATTAAAACATCGAATGGGTCAAAAGACCGACACGATTTTTTTCTGAAACCGAAAACTTCTCAGAATTTATTAAAACAGCATCATACAGAACCCATTAGGTTAGGTTAGGTTAGTTTTATAACAATCTTAAAAAGTTAACGGTTTCACAAAAAAATCGTGTCGGTCTTTTGACCCATTCGATGGTATAAGACATTCGGTCTTTCGTACTTTGGTATTGTGATACATACCCCTTCAGTGCATAGTGCTTCTTTCACTACCTTATGTTATGAATTACTAACGTCTTAGTCTAGTGTGACAAAGTTGATGAAGCGAGGAGGAATGTAAAGTTACTGTGCCACTAAACCTGTCTCTCTACTGAGACAAACCCATGGACTTAATACCTAACCGGACTGAGTACTGACTTTTATTAGTCAATCAAAAGTGACACATATTACCAAGCCATACGGTTTAATAATGGCAACTAGAGACAGCGGTCCGAGAGATTACATATAAAATAGAGAATTGTGTCCCACTCGCACCATTACTTGATCACCCTAATTAGAACAAGATGCAACTCTCTGGTTTGTTTTTTTTTCGGCTTCACTTTTTGTCGCAGTACTCAGTCCTGGTTAGGTATTAAGTCCATGGAAAAACCGTAAATCTTGGATTTCCAAGGCGGTATGATTGCGACGACGGACTGAGAGGTAGCAACCTGTCATTGTTTTTCAGTTAAGTAGGTAGTATAACGATTTGTGTCATATCTATGGCACTTCATTTATTTTCAAAGCAAATGAGTACAATACTTACCTAGTTCAAAAGAGATAACAGAAATAAATATCAAAACGTATTTGCGACGTTGTATGACCTTATTATATGTAAGTCACATTTTGGTCTAACAACTGATAGGAAGAACAGATCTAACTGATACAAGTACCTTCTGATATGTAATATAATCGGTTTCTCTTTTTGATGTAAGGTAGGTATCCAGGTGCTATAATTTGAATTTGACTGCAAATAACTAAATGACTAAATCCTACATATAAGTAGGTAGTACCTGGGCGACCGAGCTCCGCTCGGGCTGAAACTCAGTACCAAGCGTTTTCCCAGAGATAAGACCAAGCTAGATCAATTTTTCATCCCCTAAAACCCCCACATACCAAATTTCAACGAAATTGTTGGAGCCGTTTCCGAGATTCTGATTATACACATATCCATCCATACTTTACTTATATGGGTCGATCAACTTTTCTTTGTCACTCGTTGCTATAGTGACGGTCTCCTGAGTAACTCTTTAAACCGTAAGTTTATTTGATTAAAACTTGCCAAACATGCATTTTTGTGGTAGTTTTAAACCCCTTCTACAATTGGTAATCTAATAAGCATGTTAGTTAATGTGACACAATATTTCTTTTAATCAAACTGTACTACTTTTGTCCCCTCGCTGACGGGACAGAATAACAAGAAATAGTTGATCCACCCATATTACTTATTACTTATAATTACTTATTACTTATATTTACTTATTACTTAAGTATATTACTTATAATATTACAAATATTATAAATGCGAAAGTGTGTCTGTCTGTCTGTTACCTCTTCACGTTTAAACCGCTGAACCGATTTAGATGAAATTTGGTATAGATATAGTTTGAGACCCTGGGAAGGACATGGGATAGTTTTTATCCTGGAAAATTGCATAGTTCCCGCGGGATAGCGAAAAACGAATTCTTTGCAGACGGAGTCGCGGGCAACAGCTAGTATATATGGGAACCTATCGATGTTTATAAAATTATATTTCCGAAGGTTTAGAATCCCAAAAATTTAATTTGTCCGAAAGCATTTTTTGCTGAAACTGTAAATATCTCAGGATATTTTCAGGACCATCGTGTAGAACCCTTTAGGTTAGGATAGGGTTGTTTTATAAAAATCCTGAAATATTTACAGTTTCAGAAGAAAATGCATTCGGATAAATGAAGCATTCGGGATTTTAAATATTCGGAAAAAATATTTCTAAATTTTGAGAGGTAACCAGTATATATATATATATATATATATATATTATGCATATAAACCTTCCTCTTGAATAACTCTATCTATTAAAAAAACCGCATCAAAATCCGTTGTGTAGTTTAAAATGGTTAGACAAAGTGACCACCAAAGTGAGGCGGTTGAAACGCTCGAATAATGACCCAGTTTGTCTAACCATATTTCAAAAAAAAACGATCATAAAAATAAAGTTGCTCTACTCGCTGATTCCAAACAATTTCCGCCCTATTGACATTGATGGAATATCCCCGTAATTTGACACAGATTTATTTTTTATCAATGTGTAGCATATCGTTAGAAAGGTCGTAAGCTAAAGAAGTATTTTAAAGAAAATGAAGCTCTCAATTGTCTTTAGTTTTTTAATAATTGAATTTCAAAGTTAGATTTTTTTCACACAATCAATAATTTTGTAGAATAAAAAACCTCGTACGTCCCTTTGAGACTATCAATTAGAATAAAAACTATTACTATTTGAACAAGCATGTATTGCCAAGTACAAAAAATAATAATTTTGCAAACATTAATAAAATAGTTACAAACGTTTAAAGGTGGGATTTCGGGAAATTTTAGAAAAAACATTTAAAAAATCATTATCTCCAAAACCGTAACCCTTAGGACCCTAGTTCCAAGGGAGAAAATATAGCAAATAACCTAATAGTAATCTTAATAAAGAATAATGAAGCGAAACATTTTTTCCTATTTAATAATACATACATACAATACAATACAATACAATACAATGACTCTTTATTGTACACCACAAATAATACAATACAGTAAAACAAGTAAAGGTTTCTGATTATAATTAATATAAAAAAAAAATTATCAAAATCGGAGCAGTTTCTGAGGACTTTCGACGAAAAAGCTTCATTGACGCGACTAAGTTTCCAGGGCTAAAATAAAGTGTTTTAGGGTTCCGTACCTCAAAAGGAAAAAACGGAACGGAAGTATAGGATCACTTTGTTGTCCGTCTGTCTGTCTGTCAAGACCCTTTTTCTCAGGAACGCGTGGAGGTATCAAGCTGAAATTCATATCAAATACTCAGGTCTACTGTCCCTTAGAGCTGTGAAAAAAACAAACTTCTAAGCCAACGCAATCAAAAGATACAGCCGTTTATGCCGCAAATTTTCGACACTCGCAAGGGAATCAAAACCTGCAGGGTACTTTCTGTGAACTCAGAATCTTGAAATTTGGTACGAAGCAACGTCTTACAGCACAGACAAAGGAAAAATTGCGAAAAGCATAAATTTTTAGTTACATCATAAATTCAATTAAACATTAAGGGGGGTATCCCGGTAGCGGTAGTAACCAACATAAAACGGCGTATATTTAGACATAACCAAAAATGTGTACGGAACCCTCGGTGCGCGAGTCCGACTCGCACTTGGCCGGTTTTTTTTATTACTTAAGTCGCGTCTCGGAATTATTGTGTTAGGTATAATATAACGTCATGTACTCTATTGTTTTGTTACTTAGGTTACTCGCAAATTGTAATCCTTTCATCACATCTTTACAAAGGAAATCCGATATTAATATTATGTTTTTGTTATATTTAATATCAGATGAGGTTTAGTTAGAATAATTACATCATAATTAGTGTTATAAATTTATAAAAAAGAGAGAACTCAACTAATCAATTAAATACCTTACACTATGTGTCTGATGATCATTGATTTTTTAGGGTTCTGTGCCTCTAAAGGAAAAACGGAATCCTTATAAGGATCACTTTGTTGTCCGTCTGTATGTCAAGACCCTTTTTTTCAGGAAATTAATCTCAAAAAATTCTGTCTGCGGTCCCTTGAAGTTGAAAAAAATCAAGCTTATGTAAGTCAACGCAACTATTTGAGATTTTTTAACATTTCGCAGGGGAATTAAAACCTATAGGGTACTTCCCATAGATCTAGAATCATGAAAGGGGAATGCCCATCTTCCCTACAAAAAATGCCTGAAGTGTACAAGAACCTAATAAAAACGCTAAAATATTGCTACTAAATTACAAGTTCCGAAAACACTTACAGTGATTACTCAAAAAGATGGGAAACTTACAGTTTGTGGTGCTATCCACTCCTGTATTAGTTGACGCACTTCATTATTTTGCAACAATAAAATGATGACGCGAAATAACGTACTCGTAACATTAATATTACAATTAATTAATGCATTGTTGGCCACTGCTCATTTTTGAAATCCAACGAAAGCAATATTAATATAACGTCTACCCGCTCCTTAGTGACAGAATTAACGACTCACGCCACTTACTTCGTTTCTTTAAGCTTTAGAAATAGGGTAAACAATCTTGAAGAGTCTTTTTATTAAAACACGCTTTAAAAAAATAGTAACTAAGTATTACTTATGAAAGCAAAAGAATGTAAATGACCATATATCTTTGCTAATTGCTACGCATTTGTTATGATTTATTTTTCAAAAGCGTTTTTCAATAAATAAATAAATCGCTAAAAAACCGAAGTAGGTAGGTATAGATAATGTCGTGTGAGTGACGAATATTCAAGTAAAAGTACCTATATAGGTAGTAAATAATGTGCATATTATTCCCATCTTTACTACTACAATATAATCGGTACATACATCGTGTTTTTTGATTTCTGTTAAATTCGACACGTTTTCGGTACATTAACAGAAACTATTACCTACCTACCTGGTTAATTATATTGATTTTTGTTAAAATCGAATAAAATTAAATCGCAGTATTTTCCCTTGAGATAAATACGATTATTGATACAATGCAATCACCAATCAATTATTGAGCCGAGTTCGTTCGACATTACATGATGAGTGATGAGCACGAATATTTGTTCCTGAGTTATGGATGTTTTCTATGTATTTAAGTATTTATTTATCTATATAAGTATGTTTATTTATCGTCGTCTAGTACCCATAGTACAAGCTTAGCTTAGTTTGGGACTAGGTCGATTTGTGTAAGATTGTCCCCTAATATTTATTTATTATTTATTTATTTACATACTTCAATAATATTTACGATTATGACATCAATGTCATACCTAATCGTAAACATTGGTTAATTTCTCGAAGAAACTAGTGTCTTAAATCTTACTATTTTTGAGATATCTATTCAATAATTAAATTTATTGGCTGACCCAGTGTAAAAGGTCCTTCATTATTATACGTCCTAAAATTATTTATCTTTTAACCTTTCGTAAGCCGGAACGCGCCGCGGATCCGCGCCTGATTTAAGACTATCTTTTTGTATTTTTATTGTAATCTGCAATATTGGTTCTATTCTATTTGAAACAAACGAGCCTAGAATGCAGGTTTTTTTTCACTTTCGGCATACAAGAGGTTAAATTTCGCCAGTAAAGAGTTTTCCATTCGTAGCTATTGGCTACAAGGAGATTATTATAATCTCCTACAATCCTATTGGAGATTATTATCTATACTAATATTATAAAGAGGAAAGATTTGATTGTTTGTTTGTTTGCATTGAATAGGCTCCGAAACTACTGGGCCGATTTCAAAAATTCTTTTGCCGTTAGAGAGCTACATTATCACTGAATGACATAAATAGGCTACTTACTTTTTACCGCGAGAAAATACATTTCCTACGGAAAAAATTAATTTATCGCGGGCGAAGCTGCGGACGGAAGGCTAGTAATCTATAAGCGGGAAAGAAATAACTGTTTTGACCTATTTTGAAAATCAGAGACAGTGTAGCTTTTTATTAGTGAAATAATTTTAAAAATCAGCCCCCATGGTCAATTCACTTATTTCTATCCCGTGGGAATTTGACATTTTCTCAGAGAAAAAGTAGTCTCTGACAATCAGGGATAATGAAGCTTTCATTTCTTAAAATATTTTTTTTAATCAGCCCCAAAGTTGAATTTACTTATTTCGATTTTGAATTCGGAATTTTGAATTTTCCCGTAGAAAAGTAGCGTCAATCAGGGATACTGTAGCTTATTATTAGTGGAAGGATTTAAATCAGCCCCGAATTTGGATTGACTTACTTCTATCCCGCGGGAATTTTTAGTTTTCCCGAAGAAGAGCAGTCTATACCAATCAGCAATAGTGAGCTTTCTATTGCTGAAATAATTTTCAAAATAAGCTCCGAAATTGAATTCAGTTTATACTATCCCGTGGGAATTTTGCATTTCTCGAAGAAAAAGTTGCCTATATCAATTGGGATGTACCAAAAAAAATAACCTATAGTTTTTATATTTTTTTTGGAAAGAATAGGATATTTTAAGATACCATTTTCATCGATTTTGAATTTGGTTGAGTATTTAATTTTTAATAATTTTTTTAAGGAATACGTTGGATGACGTCACAGTCAGCCACGTTCCATTGCCTACAAAAATTCAAGCCGTACATAACATAATCTGTGGCACTACTGATTTGTCTTGTCACTGTCAATAATACAAGCACGGCTTAGGGTCCTAAATGAACCATGACAATTAGTTTTATTTATTTATCTTCTTTTATCTTCGATTATTCCTGTTTGTTTAATGGTGTGATAGTAAATAGATATTTTTTACTAAAATCTGGTATTTAAATTCTTTCATATTTACTTGTAACGTAGTAATTTAATAATTAAATTTGTAAAAAAACATTGCGAGTATTGTATACATTTCGGACTTTATGATAAATGACAACTGTTTAAAGCCAGGTGCGCATCATGTGATTAAAGTTCTGTCTTTGTCACTCTTTGCTATTATAAGCAGGACAGCAACATTTCAAACTGTCAATTTGCTTTAGAGTGTAGACCTGCTTTATATCTGCCTATGTGACGATTCACTGCAGGGGTCAAATGAAGGTCATTACTTAAATTTTCTTTATTTAATTCAGTTTATCATATTTTTGGAATATGATTTCTGAAAATGATTCACAAAGCCTATTTCTCCAAACGGTTTTCGATTTATTATACGTTGTCAAAAATTGGGACATCCCAATTATTCAGATCCATCTTCTTTTTTATAGCACTTCATTATTTTTCCAAACAAATTAGTGTTATATTGAGAAATAAGTATCAAAAATAATTATTAAAAAACTGCTTCTGCAAAAATTAATATAATATGAGAGAATTTTTAAAATCAGTGCCGAAGTTGAATTTACTTATATTCTATACCGCGGGAATTTTGCATTTTCCTAGGAAAAAGTACCCTATGTCAATCAGGAATACTGTAGCTTACTATTCGTGAAAGAATTTTTAAAATCGGCACAATACTTAGTTTCAGAGATTCCGCTACAAACAAAGAAAGTTTAGATATTTCCCCATCCCGTGGGAATTTCGAAAATTCCTTCCTCTATAATTTATTGAATCAGGCGTTACTTTGCGGAGGTCCATATTAATGAACTAAAACAATTACTTTGCTCACCCGCGACCTAAGGTCGCGGGTGAGCAAAGTAATTGTTTTAGTTCCTTCCTCTATCACCAGTAGTTTAGGCTGTGCATTGTCTATCAGTTCGTCAGTCGCGGTACTGTTTTATAGGTAATTATAATAAAACAAGATAGATTTTTTAAGGTCGTAAGAATGCTTAGATTTGGCTGTATGTAAGTAATTTTTCCTTTGTCAGTTTAATTGTTAGTAAGCAAATTTAAAAAGTTAGAGCAGTGGACAATAATGGTTTTTCATACTTATTTTTCTTTTATGGCCTAGGCCAAGAAGTAATGTAGGGAGCCATAATCAAGAAACTTCATGTCTTCATTTCGTGATATTAACGCATACATTTCCGAGCATGTCTGAGAAATATTTAATTAAGTAAGACAAATTTTTTGGAGTAGGTATGTAAAGGTTATTATCTCTGTACATTCCAGGAATTTTATGGAGATTCTCCTTTGTCATGAAGGAAGATCTTACGGCACATGTAAAGGAAAAAATTCGAAAATTGTTAATTTATTAAGTTAGTACGGAACCCTCAGTGTGTGAGTCCGACTCGCACTTCACTGGCTTTTCTTTTTTCAGAATTTGAAGTCAAATAGCAAACAACCCACCAAATTTATATGCCCACTCTCCATATGAAAGTTTTTTCGTTTGTAGGTAAGTAACAGCCCAACCCAAGTCAAGTCTTTGGTTAATCTGTTCGAGACACTCTGAATGGCCGCGTCAGATGTGACTTTTAGTGCCCTGCCTGCCAAACAACCACTGACCTGACTCGCACTTAAATCCCAACAGCAGACGCCACTGAAAGGGTTAAGAAATGAAGGAAAGAAAGAAAATATTTATTCGTAATATCAAACCATTTCAAAAATAATCCATGAATAAAATTAAAAAAAATGCTCATATCAGAAAATCAGGAAATCTGCAAAGTGCCGATCTTGCGAACAGCGCTGATCTTCCTTTGGGACCATCACCACGTCATCCATCCATTGAAAAAACAACAAACATAAATATACTAAATGTTTTCGTCGCTGAGGCGTTATTTCACCGTTAATGTATTAATATAATCCAGGCATCAGTGAATCACCCGTCGGTATTATGCCCATGTATAGCTTTTGTAAACATGTTTTACCGGAATAAAAATTGTCAGCATTATTTGTTTGCGAACGGGATTCGTAATAAAAACGCATACATCGGCTCTGTCTGGCTGAAGTCATTGTAGACGGGTTGGAAACAAAAAGGCAAGTAGTTAGTGCTGTGCGGATCTGTCGAGGGTTGCATAAATGATAGGGAAGTTCATTTGCAAGCATTCAAGCAACGTAGAGATCATTTATTTCGAAAGTTCACAATCAAATAGTAGGTAGGTATTAAAATTACAAACAAGTAAGAGTACAAATAATATGGTAATGTAAAAACGTGTTCAAAACAGAAAACTTAGAAGAAAACGTATGTACCTACAATTTCTAACTAACACATGTTAACACAAACATATTCGTAACATTAGGTAAATAGATACCTACCCACGTTTTCTACCTACCTACATCCTACAATAAGAGCGTAGCAATGTCTACAGACCGTCGATCTTTTCATAGATCTTCATCATCAGATCAGCTCTTTGTTCTGTGGGTAGGTATAGTTGGGTTCTGATAGTAAAAACTCAAAATATTGCGAACTAAGTATAGGAGGGTTTACTAATGTTTCGCAAATTACGTTTCCCAAACTGATTCATTTGGCAAATGTTTCATTTCCCAAATGTTTATTTTTTCTGAAACTGTAAACTTTTCAGGATTGTTATAAAACAATCCTAACCTAACCTAACCTAACCTACAGAATAGTCCTGAAATATATCCTGAATAGTTTACAGTTTCAGAAAAAATAAACATTTGGGAAATGAAACATTTGCCAAATAAATCAGTTTGGGAAACGTAATTTGCCAAACGAAAGTACACCCTAAAAAATATTGGCTATATAGACCCTTAACTGTCGCCATGTCCACAGAAGAGACGCAAACAAAAAAATGTGTATGACCTCCTTCAGCATTTTTCATTACGCACAAGTTAAATTACAGGTAAAAGAAACATTTATTACCAAAAATATATGGTCATGCTATATTTCAATTGTCACTTTTGATATCAAGTGTTCCTTAATGCCGATCTAGGTCGAGAGACGTCCTACGTGCCAAACACACACAAACAAGAGCCCTACAAACATGTAGACGTTGCCACGTCCGAAAACTAGGTCGAAAACTCACGCATGCGCTTGCGTAGATTTGCCTTGTTTAATGTATAGTATTAATATATTATATTACTTACTGGATAGGTAATGGTCTGAAAACTTAAGTAGATTTAGGTTTACTTATTTGTTTCCATATTTTTCTAGATTTTATTAAGTACTAGGTAGTAGTAAGTTAGAGCTTCTACCACGCGTTTGCGTACAGGCTTGTTGGGGGATTGACTTCGCTACGAAAATTCAACGCTTACCTACTTACTTCTGTGAAGGTACCTAGTTACTATGATTAAGTACAGCAAGTCCGTGCGATCCCAGAAAGACCTTCGATTTTCGCCTGAACGTGCCGTTATGATATCGAATCGGTCTGTAAGCGAGGGTATCTCACGAATATTGATGAAACTTAAACTTACTGACTATTTTGGGTACTTATATGCAATGCTTATTACGAATCTAATCAACTAGGAACGTGTGTTTGTATGCCACAGTTCTTATGAATTAGTTCCGTTAGTAATTATCTAGTGCAGTTATAAAATAGCAAAATGTTAAAGGTAAGTACTTATAGGTAGAGGTAGGTCAATAAACTTGCAAGAAACACCAGTTTCTAAATTGTAGGGCCCTGATCTAGAAATTAACAAAGGAACTCACACAGCAAAGCAGATTCGACGCGTTGCATAAAAATTGTGCGAATGTGTGTGTTTCTTTTTCGTTAGGCGTTGCGTCGCTCTACCAATAGCGACAACCTTCGCAGATCCCCGAAATGTAGAGGATGGAGGGCATTATAAGAGGAACTGTACAAAGTTCGGCGGATCACTTTATTATGGTTCAGCGTACGGTTGGGCAACATTGTCAAAACCACCTATGCTTGTGTGTAGTGTTGCGACAACCCAATTGAATTGCCTATGTAGTTGTGACCGCGGGGCTCGTTTTGGGTGTCTAGTTAAGATACGACGATGGAAAGTTAGTAAACATTTTCTATTTACAACAGAACTTGCAAAATGTCTAGTAATTTTAGAAAAAAAAAAACTCATTCGTAACGAAGATTTTTAGTACCTACCTACTTAAGTAAATCTGCAATGGAAATCCTGCAGTTGGATTTGATAAACTGGTAGAACTCTCGATATTATAACAATCCCATGGCCAAGTTATGGAATTACCTAATAGAGTAGGTATATTTTAAAGATACTTTAACTAGGTAACAACAACTTCTACTAGGTACTAACAATAATTATTAATTTTAACGGCTGACAGTAGATAAATCGTTTATAAATAGGTACAGTGAAGGAAACTGAATCGCGTACCAGGGTGGAACCTTTTCACAACCAATTTCACGATAATTTCTTTGGCAGATGTATGGAATGTCAACACGACATTTGCAATGAATAGGGTTATCTATGGGCAATTCAGTTTCTTCAATTGTACTGTCTATGTAATAGAGCTTGTCTAATTTAAGATGACGCGCCCCACCACCGCATTTACGCACAGAACTTGAAACTCAATTTAAGCTACAATAGAGAAAATATTTCTCTTGGCAGATGTGCGTAAATGCAGTAGTTGGGCGCGCGTCATTTTAAATTAGACAAGCTCTACCTATAAACGAGCAAAGAAACGACTCTAACGATATGTGGGGGTTTCGGGCGTCTAACAATCTAGCTTGGTCTTATCTCTAAGAAAGCGCGCGTTTTCGAGTTTTACGAAAAAAATAACTGAGTTAAGCTTAGGCCCAGGTACGAATTTATAAATGTTGATGATCAAAGAAATCAGACGATTTATACATAATGTTATAAATAAACGTGGTACATATTGTTAACGGACGATAATAACGAATGTCACCAAATAAATCTGATAACTGCAAAAAGAGCCCTACTAATTTATATAAGTACTGGGGGTGGGGGATGTAATTAAACAGATATACTCCATAAAACTCAAATCTTGCCAGAATGTCAGTTTGCTTCGGGTGTAATTACCTGAAACTCGCAATAAGTTTTGTGTCCACTCATTAATCCGTATTTCAGCTGGATAGGCTTGGTTGGTTGGTGGACTGGTGACCGACTGCGGGCGTGATCCACTTTCATTGACCCAATTCTTGTTATTCCTAGCTGTCGGGACCCAGCTATGTATAAGTATACATACGAGTAGTTAGAGTTATGTTGAATCAGGTATAGCGTACGTAGGTACCTTTTATGTAGACACAGTCGAGAACAAAGGCATGCATCTAATTCAATTTCAATAAGAGGAAAAATAGTAGATTGTTCAACAAGGGAGGAAAATAACCAATATCATACGAGTTTACTTGGCACCCGAGCACAGCGAGGGTGCCAATATTCCGAGGGTGATATTGGTGTTTTTCCCGAGTTAAACTGAACACTGCTTTTCATTTCGACTAAAAGTAAAGTAAGAAAATATAAGTATAAATAAATAAAAATGCAAATCAATTCAATCAAAGCAATTCTTGTATATATATATATATATATATATATTCAGGATCTCGGAAACGGCTTCAACGATTTCGATGAAATTTGGTATGTGGGGGTTTTCGGGGATGAAAAATTAATCTAGCTTGGTCTTATCTCTGGGAAAACGCTTGGTACCGAGTTTAAGCCCGAGCGGAGCTCGGTCGCCCAGGTACTTGCACTATTAAGATGAATTTTATCATCCTCTCAGAAGGGATGTCTCAACCACAAAATAAAAAGGTACAGAAGTCAATCAAGTACTTCACTTTTCATACCTACGCTCGGCGGTCGCTCTAGGGTTGTCAATTATGGCATATGCACATAAAACTTATCGTGAAAGTGGCACTCGTTTCTAGTGGTTTGATTTATTGTTGATATTCAAACGGGAAGAATGGAAATATAAAATAATAATAATTAAAATACCTACCTACAAAATTTAGCGTTGTAGCGTTTGTAACGTTAAAATGAACCATCGAAATACAAGCAGATACCTACTAAACTTACCTCTCTGAAACCACTGGTAGCTTAAAAAACGACCATTCACCGTTTAGGGTTGAATTTAAACAACTGTTCACTGAACAGTTACCTATAATAACCTTTTGTTGTTGCTCCATTATTGCACTCGAAAAATATTCACAGACGCGCGACACAAAATAAATAAGTACGCGCGACCACAGCGCGCGCCTCACGCGGATGGCAATCGCGCTCGGACTGATCCGAACTGATCCGAGATATCGTGTCTGTGAACAGTGTCTATGTGTGCGTTGCTCGAGCGCACTTTGTATGTAGATTTATTTCTGTACCTTTTTATTTTGTGTCTCAACTTTGTTTCTTGATAGTAAGGCACACATATTTTTTATTTTTTAGGGTTCCGTAGTCAACTAGGAACCCTTATAGTTTCATCATGTCTGTCTGTCTGTCCGTCCGCGGCTAAGCTCAGAGACTGTTAGTACTAAAAAGCTGTAATTTGGCATGAATATAATAGCAGTATAATGTAATCAGTTACGCCGACAAAGTGATAAAATAAAAAATAAAAAACATTTTTTTTTAGGGTACCTCCCATAGAAGTGGGGGTGACTTTTTTTTTCTCGACTAACCTTATAGTGTGGGGTATCGTTGGATAGGTCTTTTAAAACCATTGGGGGGTTGCTAACATGATTTTTCTATTCAGTGATCTGTTTGCGATATATTCAACTTTAAAATGAAAATTTGCATTAAAATCGACCGTCCCCCCCCTCTAAAATCTAAACTGTTGGGTGGAAAAATTTGAAAAAATTCAGAATGGTAGTAAATATATTAAATTTACAAGGAAAATTATAGCGGCTAAGATTGCTTGGCAATTATTTGTAGTTTATGAGTTAATAGTAGCCTAAGGTATAAAACATATCTAAACTTGGAAGATTCCGTACACATACGAAATCCTTAGAAAAATATTACTTGATTTTTTCGTTACGGAACCCTATCTTGGGCGTGTCCGACACGCTCTTGGCCGGTTTTTTCCTAGATTTGACTAAATGACAGTGCTCACAAGTGAAATGTGTCTAGTCCTTTTTGAGGTAATTTTACATTAATCGCAAAAACATATATTGAGCAATTAACCCCAACAGATTAACAAAGAAAGGTGCCCAACTGTCCGGCTTCGAGTTGATTTATTTTTTTGATATATGTTAGAGAGTAGTTTAAAATAACTGACTCATATTTTTTAAGCTGCCTAAACTTAACCTATTAGGAAAAATTGTCCTCCAAGGTACTGAAAAGTGACTAAACCTTCTAACTTGTATAGAACATTTTATTTTCAAGCAAGTTGCAAATTATTACTGGTCTGATTATTTATTGTTTGAGAACATGAAAACATAATGAGCACGTGTTTTGTTATATCGGCTCAAATTCATATTTTCCTAAAAAAAGTACCGATGAGAACTATTAAACCTTGAAGGATGCTTGAAGGATAATTTGCAACTTGATCAAATCTTTTTTTTCTATAGAAGTTAGAAGGTACTTTTCAGTACTTTGGAGGACAATTTCTCCTGACACGTTGAGTTTGAGCAGCTAAAAAAAATATGGGTCTGTTATCTTAGACTACTCTCTAACATAATATCAAAATGAATCAAGTCGGAACCGGACAGTCGGGTACCTTTCCTTGTAAGTCAGAAAAATTAATACACGACTTTTTAACACGCCACGTTTTTACTCCTTTTACTATTAAGTACCTGGGCGACCGAGCTCTGCTCGGGCAGAAACTCGGTACCAAGCGTTTTCCCAGAGATAAGACCAAGCTAGATCAATTTTTCATCCCCGAAAACCCCCAAATACCAAATTTCATCGAAATCGTTGGAACCGTTTCCGAGATCCTGATTATATACACCGGAGGGGTGGGGGGTGGGTGGTGAGAGGGGGGAGGGGATGCGGGGGAGGGAGCACGGGGGTATTAAAGGGGGGATGAAAATTTCATTGATTTTGCCGTAGGATGCACCGTTTTCAAGATATTTGACAAAAACACCGGAGGGGGGGGAGTGAGTTACGTTAAACTATCGTCCGTAAACCGACTTTACAGACAACCGGCTTTTCCTGTTCTGTGCTCCCAATAGGGAACGTGCACATAGACGGTGCTGCCAACTGGTGCCATAAGAGTGCCATCAATTTGAATGTTTTGCCTTGATAAGTTTGTTTTACTGTCCGCATAGTGTCTCTTCTGTCGCATTAGCGCTGCCGCCTATAGTTACTGCACGTTCCCTATAATACTTTTTCTAACAAAAAAGTAACTTTTTCTCACAAAAAAGTAACTTTTTCTCACAAAAGAAGAAACTTGACGTTTTCTCATAAAAAATAAACTTAAAAAAAAAAACTAAAAATCTTGAAAAAAAACGCGGTATCGAACCGAGGTCGGCTGGATCCGCGTCCACCCGATTTCTAATGTGCCATTATGATCTGCTCGAAGTCGGCGAAATTTAGCTTTATATTCTAATACAAACAAAAATAGCCGAAAAACACGAGTAAAAGCGATTTTCTGAAAATGAAACATAGCTAGATCAGTTTTTCATCCCCGAAAACCCCCACATACCAAATTTCATCGAAATCGTTGGAGCCGTTTCCGAGATCCTGATTATATATATATATATATATATATATATATATATATATATATATATATATATATATATATATACATATATACAAGAATTGCTCGTTTAAAGATATTAGATTCTGTGGTAATTAATAAAAAGGTTATCACAGGCCAGTGCCTGCTGAAAGGAACTTTCGTCGGTGACTTACGACTATACAGGACTCAGTGAACAAAGAAAACAACGCAATGTTTTTAATAGTTTACTACTATTTTTTCTTACTCAATACAAGTATGGCTGATGCCTTTACAATATCTCCATTGGCTTTAGCTAATTCTTGGCTACATTCTTCCAGAGTAGCTGCTCCATCCACAGCAATCTTGACTCGCACCAGCTTGATTGCACGGTGAACGTTCCAATCGCTTAGCTCTAATGATTCTAGGCACTCTTCTGGGGTCACCTAAACAATAATAATATCATTCAGCTTCAATTTATTTATGCGGTAATTTTATAGTACACTTGTTTTTGGCAGCGACTTCTTCTGCGCAGAATTGCAGTTTTAATAAATTTGTCGTCTCTGAATGAAAAAAGTCTCAACATAACCGTTATTAAATGTTTGACGCAAGCTGCTAACCACGGTAAAAAAATATTTATCCTACAGCGAAAAATGTTCATATAGTTTATTAGTATGCAAAATATCATCCAAAACCGTCTTTAATTTTATTTAACTATAAAATAAGGTATAAAAACAGGGACTAAGTATAAAATTAACATAACTAAAACTAACTTAAAATAGCTAAACAGAAATTAAAAACTAAAAATTATTATCTAAATTAGGACCCTTAGGTAGGGTGCCCATCACGCAGGCAGCATTCCCACGTTGAATTGCTATAGCAAGTCTAACCACAAAACCGTCTTGTTTATTAGCCATTCAACCACATACGAATAAACTTAAAAACTCACATTTACAATATTACAGTAGAATACATATAGTAGAGCATCATGTACGTACCTGTTGTTTCAGCACTTTGTTCATAATTCGCACCTCGTCAGATTCCACCCCACGCTGTCGCCCGCAAGGCTTCTGATCTGCAAATTCCAGCAAATCCTCTACGGACACGTGATCTGAAACCAACAATATTAAATCGATAGGAAGCCGCACGCAAGCAATCTCCATGTAAAAATATGTTATAATATAACGTTAATATGTCGTGACAGTATGAAGCGAAATTTTCCACATGTTCGATGGAACCACAGACCAAAAAATAAAAGAAATAGAAATGGCACGCGAGCTAAAAGCACGAGGCACCTAACGAAAACCACAAATTTATTTTCTCGGCTCAGAATGTAACGAAGCGCTGCTAAATTGCCCAAAAAATGGGTTATTGCAAAGATTACGCTTCAAGAACGATTACATTTCACTGGTGAGTAACAAAAACACATGCACAAATATCAAATAAGCGCGAAAAATTGGTGAAATCGGTTCTTAACTAAAATACAAACGATGACATTTCTATTCCGCTCATTTAGTTCTATGCTTGTGGCTTTACACGTGGATTACAGTTTTCCAATAAAATGCACACATGAATAAACAATCGAAAGCGTGGGACTTGACAGGCTAAAGGCAAACATTTATTTACAGATGGATTTTACATATTTGGGGCGTATAACATTGAATAATTGTATAGGTACAACTCCGATTAGAAAGTTGAGCGCGAGTGAAAGTGAAATATCGTAATATTTAAAAAGTGAATGTTCGGATGACGCAGCTATAGCTAACTCAAAAGCATTGGAAGGTCATCTCATCGCAGATGTAATAAAACTTCTCTGAGCTATACTCTGTACTGTATCCATTAGCTGAGTTACTAGACGATATTTTATCAGTATACCTAAGAACAGAGTACTAGTACGTACCATTAAATTCGATAATATCAGATTACTTTACCTGTATACGGCAACGCCAGCTACGTAACTTGACGACAGTTATAACTAAAGTCAGTTGCATAAGTGGATGAGCGGTTATGACACCCAAAATGCAAACCACATAACTCTTCCACCAAGGGTGTGTATTATTTTGAGTAGGTACTTATAAGCTCATCGAATTTTTTTGCTGACTGTAAATGCGAAAATCCTTCGATGTAGAACACTTTTCAAATATATATTTTTTCTACTAATCAGAAAAGTGAAAGTCGGATTGTTTACCTCCATGTCCCGTCACCTCAAAACATAGACCATGATAAATAACGACAACTTACAAGTGATTTCTACTCAGTATAATATCTATAGTTCAATGTTATGGGATAGTTCAGCCGACTTTTTTTTATTTTTCAAATCACTCTCTGAGTATGGGACATTAATTAATTATTTTAAGTCAGGTACTCTGAAGTTTTTTTTTTTATTTTCGACAGAAACAAATACCGACTAACAGAACTTTTCAGTGGGTAAAATACTAAACCACCACCACTTTTGTAGTCTACCCCATCTAATAAAAATTAATCATCAAAATCGTACCATGTACAAAAAGTTATGCGAGGGTGTCATAAAAAATAAAAAATAATAACAATACAATACACGTCGACTTGAGAACTTCCTCCTTAATTTTAGTCTGTTGAAAAAATTAGATTAACTCCCAATGATTATATATAACAAATTAGATTAACGCTAATGACGCATATATCCGCACCGCAGGTTCAACGCCAAAGACGGATATATGAGTCACGGCAAGCACAGCGATATCTACCTACATGCATTTCTGTAGGTTTCAACTTCGCGTTTGACATTCCGATGTCATGGCGTGTGAGTGAGAAATATTGTATTTGAGAAAGTGTTGAAAGGGATAAGGATATCTTACCATTGACAAGAGATCCCTCTTCGAAGTACTGCTCGCCTTGTCGATGGCCTTCGCTCTCCTGAGCCAAGGCCACGTCGTCAAGCGGAGTGAGGTAGCAGCTGAAAGGATTCGCAGAGCTCGGGCCAGCACTGCTCGTAAAGGGATTCATATCAACTTTAGGCTTCTCAAAACCATCAAACACGTCTCGACCTTCATCACCCGCGATAAGCATTCTTTGGTTATTAGGCTTTTTGTTTATATACTCTTTAATCATTGAACTAGGTACCGCGTTTTGATATATGTTCACTGGTTTCTGAACGTCGGCTCCGTTGGTGGGCACTTTATTGGCCGAGTCGTAAGTGACCGGTAGTTTTAGGGGATATTTCCTGATATGCCGGGGTTTGTCGACCAATTTGGGTTTTGTTGCTCTAGGCGGCAGAGGTAGTTCGTTCAGGTTATTCTGAAACAAAAAGTAAATAATTATCAAAAGAACAGAGACGCATTACTATGGAGCGGTATCTCATGTGCGAGCTACTTACATCATCGGTGGTTGTTTCATGATCATTAAAAATGTTTGATGGCTGTCTGAAAACATGGAACAATAGTTAAGAGCAAACATTTGTGATACTGATACATTTGTGAAAAGACTAGAATATACTCTGGTTTACCCAGAGGCTGATACGTCGAAAATCTAATATATAAAAATCTCGTGTCATGGTGTTTGTTACCGAACTCCTCCGAGACGGCTTGACCGATTTTTATGAAACCTTTTTGTCTATACTCCGTAGGTCTGAGAATAGGTCGTAGGCTATTTTTTATACCTACTCATTCTTCGCGGACGGAGTCGCGGGCAACAGCTAGTCTAATATATAAAAATCTCGTGTCACGGTGTTTGTTATCGAACTCCTCCGAAACGGCTTGAACGATTTTTATGAAACTTTTTTATCCATATTCGGTAGGTCTGAGAATAGGTCGTAGGCCATTTTTTATACCCCTATTCTTCGCAGACGGAGTCGCGGGCAACAGTTAGTATTCATATAGGTTTGTTCCTTAGCTAACGGCTCGTCCACAACTATGTGCGATATGATTTGGTTATCGACAGCCACGGGTACCGGGACTGGAATGTAAATATTCTTTATAATGCATATCCTCGGAAAGTGCCTCTTGACGCGAGTCAACATATCTATAGAAAGTTAGTCATCCCAGCACACTTTCGCAAGTGTGAAAAAAAATTGTATGGATTTTACTTTCCACACGCGTGCGGAAAAGTAACTTTTTAAATTGCCAATTCTCAAAAAGTTGGGTCCAAACTAGTGTTTAAAAAATAAGACTAGAGAGTTGTGTCTTCATAATTCAGCTTTGCACAAATAAGAAAATCTTTGATGCAACCAAATGAATATTTACTGATAAAATAATAAAACAGATTATTTTAATATTAAAACACACAAATTTTAATTTCGTCAAAAGTTTTGAAATAAAAAATTTAGTACTAAAATAATTCCTTGAGTCCATTTCGGACCGTACGACATCTGCGCTTTCAGTGCGCGCGCATGGCGTAACACGAACCAATCATGTTTACCCGTTCGCGCCTGTCAACCAATGAGCTTTCAGTGTGCGCGCATGGCGTAGCACGAACCAATCACGGTTACCCGTTCGCGCCTGTCAACCAATGAGTTTTCAGTGCGCGCGCATGGCGTAACACGAACCACGCATGGTTCGTTCCGTTCGCGCCTGTCATGAAAACCCGCCACAGTAATGTTCATGAATTCAGTCCGGAGAATTAATTTAGGTTTAGTAAATTAAAATGGAGAGTTCAAGTGATGAATTTACATAGGACTTAACGCCGCCTGACGTCCTAGACCAAGCACAAAATTAAATGTGATAGCCTCCTGCTGACTAAACCGATGCTGAAATATGTAAACATCTACGAGACATTCCCTCAATGAAAGGTAAATAAGAACGCAACATCTTTTTCCGAAAATGTTTATGAGCGCGCGCAGACAGAGAGCGGTCTGGAGTTCCGAGTTCAGAGTTTTGCGTTCTTTCGAATGTACTGAGTCTCTTACGATAACGCATACAGCAGGCGACTGGAACTCTCTAGCGATGAAAACACAGAACTCTGAACGCGGAACTCGGTACTCCAGACCGCTCTCTGTCTGCGCGCGCTCTTAGCCCCAATTTTTTTCCTCGCTTAATGCATTGTAAAATGTTGTATGATATACGTGTCGAAAGTAGGAAATTCCCAACTCATGTCGGCTAAACCAAACTCGCTTCGCTCGTTTGTTTAGATCTCCGCCATTCGTTGGGAATAGCCTACTTTCCGCACTTGTATCATAAATAACTATTCCAACATGACCGAGTTCGATTCCCGAATTAAGTAGGATATTTTTTTTGAAATCTATGAATGCAGTTTTTCTCGTCACTAAAATAGATGAAATGGTTCCTTAGAACAGATCTTTCTATTTGTTTATAGTTTCAGACTTGCCCATACTGACCGATCTAAATGTAACACCCGTTATATCTCTTTCTGCACTAGTACCTATAGATAGCTGAAATACCTATTGTATGGTAACTGTAGCGAGTGGAAGTCAGTACGGTCGCTGGCGCGCGCCGGTTTAGGGATGGTAGCAGGGCGGTGCGGCACTTGCGGCGTGTGCGGCGCGTGCGGCGTCTCCGGCGCCAGGTGCGGGATCAGCGACGCCGGTGTCGGCTGCTCGATCAGACTCGTGTAAGCCATCCTGCTCGCCTCCGAAAGCGTCGACTGCCATGTAAATGATTTTGTGGTTTATTTATTAAAGTATACATTTGTGAAAGTAGACCCATCTTTCTGTCGTGTTCAGTGCTGTCTTAGGGTGAGGCCACACGAGCGTAATTTTGTGAGTTGTGAGCGGCAGATTTTCGGTCGACATTGTGTCACGTGATGGCCCGCATATTGTATGGCGCGGACCGAAATTCTGCCGCTCACGACTCACAAAATTACGCCCGTGTGGCCTCACCCATAGTATTCAATTGTAGTTTAGCGACGATATCATCCCAGAAAATTATAGTGGCACGAGTTTACGATTACTCACGGTTAATTAACAATGTTCTAAAATTATTAATGTTCTATTTTATTCAAACGGTCTCGTCTAAATTTAAGTCAATTTATAGAGACTTTATTAATTGACAAGAACCGCCTCCAGTCAGAAAACGAACAGAGAGCCGATTTTTGAAACCACAACTAGGAAAATACAAAATAAATTTAATTCGAACGGTAAATTTGTGGCATTACACAGAGTTTTACTAATTTCGAACAATATTTTCCCGGCTTTGGTGTCAAAAATCGACCCTCGGAACCGAATTCAATCGATACCACGATTGACATTTACCATTTTAGGCCTAATGCGTCTGTTTCAGAGGAATTATGCCGTATTGCCTGTGCACAACGCCTTTCGTGGCTGATTAGCACGATGCCGGCCGATGCGCGATGCGTGATGCATGATTGACACAACACATTCAATATTTATTTGCATATACAATAAATAACTGTTTATTTAACAATAAAATAACGTGAAACCTGAAAATCTGGAACACTGTGGGCCTCCTCGCTGAAATTCCGACGTTCGTGTTTTCCTGTAACAACGGTATTAAATTAATAAATTGGAAAATTAACGATTACTTTTACTAATAGCGGCCATCTAAGTGAGAAATTTGGGCTCGAGAGTCGATACGAACGTAATCATTATTTTAAATAGACTTGAAAAAACTTTACGGTACAATTACTATAGAATAGTATAGTGTTTTATTCGGTGTGTTTTGAAAAACGAACATAGATACGATCAATAAAAAGGCAAGGTAAGGTAAGAAGCGTAAGTGAAACTCCGGGGGAAGTGAAACAGTAGTCTATAAGTAAATTAAATATTAAAAGTATAGACTTGAAATAATCAATCATAGTACTGCAGTCTATTGTTTTTACGATTCCGTACCCGAAAGGCGATAAGTGGACCCCTATTACTGTCGCTACGCTGTCCGACTGTTTGTCAGAGAGCTGTATATCGAGAACTGTATAAGATAGATAGCCGAAATTTATACATTATGTAAAGGAGACCCCTTACAAAAATGTATCACTATTGTTTTCGTTGTTTCTCTGTAGCGTTTAAACATACTAAACTCAAACTCGGAATGATAATAGGAATAAATATACTGCATTACGTAACTACTCTTACCGTTTATATCCTTGTCACTTTCATGTGGCAACGTGTGGTGTCGTGACACAAGCGGAAATTTAAAATGAAACTTGGAGCTCGGTGACCGCGGCACCTTGTCAGCATCCAAGTCGTTCATCGACCTAAAACAAATGAATATTTTGTGAAGAACACAAAAACATGCGCAGAAGAAAAAAAAGACGAAGATTGACAGCACAGAGAGAAAAACTTAAAGCTATTATTATCACAAGTTTACATTCATGCGCTGCCTCTGTCACAACTTCAAAACAATGTTTATTTTTTAAATATGGCTATGTCGATACCTACTTTAGTTGATTCCTCCAATGGCTGTCAAAATTTTAGTATGAATACAACGCACTTACGATACTAATATAAAAGATGCGATTGTCGTAACCAGACGGTATAAAACCATAAACAGATATTTATTTATTATTGCTCAGTGTACAAACATACTCCTTGCCAAATTTCATCAGTACTGCGCCGGTATTACCGTAGAGGTAACAAATAGATAGAGACAGAGTTACTTTCACATGAATAATATTAGTGTTAGTATAGATGTTGCTTACTTGGTGGTTATTTCATTGGCCAGAGCGACAGCAGTTTCGAGGGTCTTTTCGTCATGCGCCGACATCGGTTTCATGGTGCCCGTATTAAAACTCTTCTTTTTTTCTGGTTTGAACGTGTGGGACCTAAAATATATCATAACTATTAATAAGGGAACAGTTTATTTGAAACAAAAAACTGTACAAATTTCCAACACTGGGATAAGAATTGTTGTGAGCAACGGCAGCGCCATGTGACACTTATGGATTTAAAAAATATTTTTATAACCGACTTCAAAAAAAAAAGATGATTCTCAATTCGTGTGTACTTATTTTTTTTTTATTAACACTCGTTACTGTTTAATAATTTGTATAAGTCGTGTCACGGGAACTGCGATGAATGAATTGAACTAAACTAATGTCGCGTAAATGATTTAAGCCTGTCAATTTATTTTTAAATTAGCCTAAGATCCCACCGTAAACTTGCATGTTCTTTATGTTCGGGCTAAAATTCGAAAACACGTTTTTTCCAGGGATAAGACATTGCTAGACATATTGTTAGCCCCCGAAAACCCCACATTCATCAAAACTTTGACAACCATATTTCGGAGATCCCGAAATAAGTAGGTACAAGAATGCTCGTTGAAAAATTTGGTTGATTTTATAAACTTAAAAAAAAAATGCTTTCATTTGTTTAGAAAGTAAATAAAGCGCCGTAGAAAAAATACTGATCTAAAAACAACTGCGATAAAATAGGTTGCCACCTCTCAGTTTGTCGTAATCTCTAAAAAAACAAGAGTTAAGTCAGACTGAAAGATAGCAACCTGTCTACTTATGCAATTGGGATGCACCAAAAAAAATAACCTATAGTTTTTATTTTTTTTTGGAAAGAATAGGATATTTTAAGATACCATTTTCATCGATTTTGAATTTGGTTGAGTATTTAATTTTTTATAATTTTTTTTAAGAAATACGTTGGATGACGTCACAGTGAGAGAGCCACGTTCCATTGCCTACAAAAATTCAAGCCGTACATAACATAATCTGTGGCACTACTGATTTGTCTTGTCACTGTCAATAATACAAGCACGGCTTAGGGTCCTAAATGAACCATGACAAATAGTTTTATTTATTTCTCTTCTTTTAGCTTCGATTATTCCTGTTTGTTTAATGGTGTGATAGTAAATAGATATTTTTTATTAAAATCTGATATTTAAATTTTTTCATATTTACTTGTTACATAGTAATTTAATAATTAAATTTGTAAAAATACATTGCGAGTATTGTGTACATTTCGGACTTTATGATAAATGACAACTGTTTAAAGCCAGGTGCGCATCATGTGATTAAAGTTCTGTCTTTGTCACTCTTTGCTATTATAAGCAGGACAGCAACATTTCAAACTGTCAATTTGCTTTAGAGTGTAGACCTGCTTTATATCTGCCTATGTGACGATTCACTGCAGGGGTCAAATGAAGGTCATTACTTAAATTTTCTTTATTTAATTCAGTTTATCATATTTTTGGAATATGATTTCTGAAAACGATTCACAAAGCCTATTTCTCCAAACGGTTTTCGATTTATTATACGTTGTCAAAAATTGGGACATCCCAATTATTCAGATCCATCTTCTTTTTTATAGCACTTCATTATTTTTCCAAACAAATTAGTGTTATATTGAGAAATAAGTATCAAAAATAATTATTAAAAAATTGCTTCTGCAAAAATTTTGCAAGGCAATTCTATGGTCACATGTGTAACTTTTTAAAACGCTTTTATTTATATACATACATTTCGAACAAGTAACATATGGTGCAGAATTTTACACAGGAATCTTAAACTAGGTATAATGTAAAATGTATTCAAATAGAATCTATTTAATAGATGACACGTAGATATTTTCATTCGTTCATTTAGTCCATTTATCGCAGCTTCCGTGAAATGACCTCTAAGGATTTTTTTCTTACCTCAAAGCAGTATCAAAGTCAAAATGCTTAGTTGATGACGCCTGTAAAAATATAAACTATTGATTATATTATTCACGTGTATTTTTTTACTTTTTTAACCTTTTGAACGCCAGTGTCGGCTATAGACGACAACACGGTAATACAAAAATGAGCCTACTTACATCATAAGAATAAATTTTGTTCATAACAAAAACGATGTGTGATGTTCAAAAGGTGCATAGATATTATCATAGAAATCAATAGTATAGTCGATAGAGTACCAACTTATTTGATGAAATTATTTTTATTTATTATTGATGCAAATAGTCGTACGAGAGTTGTACTGATATAGCTTTTTTTAATGTTATCCATAAAACAAAGTTAATTCACAAACCTTCACTAGTTATTAACCGCACAAATACAAACAAATAGTAATTATTACATTTATTACTGACTTCAAATAAGAGGAGAAATTAATTGCATATCAACAATTCGACATTCCTACAAGGCAATTCCACTTAAATTTCAAAATCAATCAAAATCAAAAAATGGCCAATTTAAACACAATTTTTAATGACAAAATGCTAACGCATGAAGAAATAACACTAACTTAATAATACGGTTATGTCGTGAAAGTGATGATCTAGCGTTGGAAACAAGCAACTACTGGAGGGAACTGTGCCACTATTGAATAGTTTATGAATGATTTATGTGTGGTATGACTAGCCTACAATGCGTTGCCTTACCAATAATCCAGTTAGCGTTTAGCACCTGATAAATAAAATGTTGATCATTGTACTTTTTGATGCCAATTGGTTTAGAATAAAAAATGTATTCTAATATTAATTAAGTTACATGAAATGGTTGAAGTTATTTGTTTTTATATACAGATAGATAATTTAAGACTTTTAAAACAAACGTGGGACATAATATAATAAGTTTGCAGTAAGTACTAACTTTAGTATGTGCATATTGCTCTGCTCCGGAGACCAAATGCATATTTAAATACAAGAATTATCATTAAACAGCTTTGATTAAATACAAGAAACTACTGGTGAGTGTGTGACGATTTCGATATTTGAACTACATGTTATACACCGATAGCATTTTTTTTACTTTTAAAGGTCCTACCAAATTAATTCGAATCCTTACGTGTCAGTGCTATTGCACAGTAAAACAAAGCTTTTTTGGTCCCGAATCGAATGGGCAGTCATTGTCCACTTGCAGTATAAAACAATATTAAATTAATTTATAGTTTCAGCTGCGTCTTATCCCTCGTTCCTTTACTGTTTATGTGTCTGTAATTGCAAGTGTTTCATCAAAGCCATATACTATCGTAATTTTTCAAAAACGTTATATTAATCCTGAAAGAGCAACTCACCGCAATATGTATATGTACCACACAGTATTAGTAAGAATTATAGAAATGTTATCTTATCTTTTAACCCTTTATAAGGCAGAGGCGATTTAGCGACCACATGCATTGAGTTGGAATTTCAACCTTATTGATTATATTATACGTCACAATTTCCATTGTAATTATTGACGACCAGATGGCCTAGTGGTTAGAGAACCTGACTACGAAGCTTGAGGTCCCGGGTTCGATTCCCGCGTCGGGGCAGATATTTGTATGAAAAATACGAATGTTTGTTCTCGGGTCTTGGGTGTTTAATATGTATTTAAGTATGTATCTATCTATATACAGTTGTGGCCATATAATTAAGAACGATTATTTATTGAGATGATTTTTTCAAAGTAACAAGTATAACTAATTGCCCGTATTTTTTTTATTTCTCTCGGTATTGCGAAACTTTTCCGTACTACCGGTACATTCATTTATGCAACATAGTTGGTTAAAAAATTAATAGAGAAACTTAATACATTCGATCTGAACCTAGTATTAGTACTTACTGGCTGGTCACGTAATTAAGAACGCTGAATAGTTTATTATTTTTTCAAATTTAAATAGAGAACACTGTGTGGCTCTGTGGTTGTAGATTATTATTCGTATAATTTTGGCGCCATTTCGTGCTGTTAAAGTCTTAAAAGTGATTACTTCGTATAAAAACAATGGGGCGAAATAAAAGTTGTGATAAATCTACAAGAGAAGTAATAATAAAACTTCGCGAGAAGAATTGGTCGTATAAAAAGATAGCCGACTATCTGCAATGTTCAAAAACAATGGTTTTCCATGCCGTAAAGCATTTTTCCACGTATCAAACTACTTCAAACGTTCCACGTGGACCTAGACAGAGAAAGTCGTCTCGTCGAGATGATCGAAATATCGTTCGTTTGGCAAAACAAAATTCTTTTAAAGGGTCTAATGAGTTGAGAAAAGAATATTTTGGCGAAAAAAACCCTTCAGCAATCTCTGCACGCACTATTCGAAGGCGTTTGGTAGAAAATAAGTTGAACGGAAGGATAGCAAGGAAGGTGCCTATGTTGAAACGATGTCATAGGCAAGCCCGACTTGCATTTGCAAGAAGGTATGAAAACTGGACAGTCAGACAGTGGAAAAACGTTCTTTTTTCTGACGAGACAAAAATAAATAGGGTATGTTCTGATGGAAAACGATATGTACGACGCCCTCCGAATAAAGCATTCGACCCAAAGTACACAAAAGTGACATTAAAGCATGGCGGGGGAAATGTGAAAATTTGGGGGTGCTTTTCTGGACATGGCGTTGGACCTGTTAGGCTGATAGAAGGAAACATGGATCAATTCCAATACAAAAATATACTGCAAGAAACAATGTTACCATATGCCGAAGACGTGCTTCCGGTTATTTGGACATTCCAGCACGACAATGATCCAAAGCATACTGCACGCACCGTTAAGGAATTCCTCACATCACAATCAGTTTCTGTCTTAGATTGGCCAGCCAACAGCCCAGATCTTAACCCAATAGAGCATCTTTGGTGCGAAGTCAAGAAAAAGGTTTCATATCGACAGTGTGGCAATTTGAGAGAGCTGTACGACGTTTTCTTAGAAGAATGGAACTCTATTTCTCTTGCGAAATGTCAAAAATTGATAGATTCAATGCCTCGCCGGTGTAAAGCCGTAATTAAAAGCCGTGGACATGCTACTAACTATTAATTTTAATTCAAATGTATTAAATTGCTTTTTTTTTCTATACCAACTTCACATTAATTTGATTTATTTAATCTGAGTTTCATATAAAACAACTCTCGAGCAGTTTAATAAATCGTTCTTAATTATTTGTCCAGCTTCATTACTATTTGAATTTATTAGTATAGAGAACAAATAAAATTTGTAAAAAAAAATGTTAGCAATTATACACTATTATTCTTAATCCCGTTTGCTCTATCCATGTGGCTATTTTATAACATAACTTGTTACTTCTAAGAAGGAACACAACTAGACATATGACATGATTTAGATAAAAAAAAATCGGAGACTTCAAATCGTTCTTAATTGTATGACCACCACTGTAAGTATGTTTATCCGTTGCCTAGTACCCATAACACAAGCTTTTTTTAGCTTACTTTGGGACTAGGTCAATTGGTGTGAATTGTCCCGTGATTTTTATTTATTTATTTATTTAAGATACGACTAGCTTTAAAAATATCCTTTGTCAGGTACGCATTCGATAGCTGCTTTTGATTCTCTCGTAGTATGCTCCAATAAATGGGGCCTTATAAAGGGGTAAAGTAGAGAAGTAATATTTTTAGACCACCTATTGCTATAACCCATTTTTGAGCAGTTAACTTCGTTTTAGTCTGAGCTGGGCAAATAAATATATGTTTTTTTAGTCATATACGCGGTTGCGTTTTAGCTATAATACGTTATTAAGAAACAGCTAATTAACTTACTGAGTCCTGTCCTCTTCCTCTGCCATCCAGACTGCGGAACATGGATTCCATCTCATCTAAAAGGCTTTGACTAAAGTCGCCGTAACTTTTCTGAAAATACATTCACTTTATCTTAATTTGGGTGGTACACAACGCTCTCAGAAAGTGGCTTTTAAAAAAAATAGTTTGGGTGAACAAGTCTCACTATTTGCCAATCTTACGCCTCTATTTTAAATATTTAAGAAAACAAGCATTTACCTAAATCTTTTATAATTTACGATTAAATTACTTTTACACGGACATTTAACTATCAGTTCATACAATACTACAGGATACTTACAGGTATCCCAGGACTCTCTAAAGGCACCAAGTTTTCCGTTCTAGCTACACCTTCCTGTAACAATAAGCTAATGAAGAACTCAAATTCACACACACATTTTTTTTTTCCCCTATACCTCCGACTGTACAGGAGTCTATGCTCGCAACTTCGTTCATACCAGTTCCCGCATTAGCTACAGCTCGTACTGGCATTCCGCATACTTTGTCTTTCTTACACGCATCCCATATGCTCTCGGGCCCGAGCCCATTTAGCTATTCTAGCTAACTTAACACTATTTAACTATCATCATTCATTCTGGCCTCTTTATCACACTTTCCGATCTTTCAAGCTGTCCACTTTATCACACATCATCTTTTTTACTACTTAATTACTAGTTTAGACCACATTAGGGGGGATTGGGTTGGGGACAATTTTATTTGTTAACTAAGAGGCTGTTTCACCACTTTTTTTAAAGTTCGGATTAGCTTGATCATAACCTTTTGTCACATGGAATAAAAATTTCTGTTTCACCAGTCTTGATTAGCGCTAAGTGACGGACAAACTATTTCTTAACTTGACCATCAGATCAGGTGGCATTTAGCATTTTTATCCGTCACATATCTTTTTAATTAGTTAGTTAATTTTTTTGTGGCCATGGTTGGAGAGCCCTTCAGCCGGTTTCAGAAAAATAAATCAAAGTATTTTTTATTTTTTAAAGAAATAAGTCATGCTAAATTGCAAACGAGAATTTAAATATCAAGATTTGAATAAAAAATATAGGTACGCTTTTAGTATTTAAAAATAAATCCAAAATTTCGTAATATTTTTTAATTACAGACTTTTTTTAGTGGCACAATCGTTTGTTCTACCTGAACTCCATTAAATCGATTTGATCGCCATTAAAAAAAAAGTTAATCTGTCAAAGGGTTTGGCGCCACTTTTCGATTCGTTTTACGTGATTTTATTTTTCTTTGTTATTGTTAACCAAAGTATCGTAAATAAATACCGTTTTTGGATTAATTATAATGTTACACATTTGTTTATGCAAAAAAATAGATGTGTTTAAAAATTACATAGTTTACGATTTATTTTGCTTTAATAATGAGCGACTCTTTGAACGAAAATATGCGAACAGGAACCCGTGGTCGTGAAATGGGACGTTGCTATTCCGACTTTTTGTTAAACCGACGATTAGTTAAGTGGTACTTAGTTTGCACAGGACCGGAGTGGTGAAACTGAAAAAAAACTGGCCGACAGATTTGTGCAGTACTTAGTTTATTCATTGGTTACGTAACCAGTAGTTTGACAATAAGGTGGTGAAACAGCCCCTAAATCTACCTTACATATATAAATCATTACAAACACCACTTAAACACTCCTTCAACTTAAAAATACACAAACTTACATCCACATTGAAATAATATACTACACAAATATATGTATAAATTACCGTATCAGTGTCTGTTATTTCATGATACTCGTGTACTTCATCGGCTTTAGTTGGAATAGTGAGACTGCCGTCGTCGTTCTTATGGGACCTGCCCATTGTAGCAGACTTTACCTGTTATCAAGAACAAAGAATAAGGAGTGTATTGTATTAGTTATTTATTGAACATTTATCCAAGAAGGGAACTATATTTACTTTTCTCAAACATGCTTTGAAATGTATGCGTTAATGTCATGAAATGATGCCATGAAGTTTGTTGTTTATGGCTCCCTACATTACTTCTTGGCCTAAGCCATAAAAGTAAGTATGAAAAACCATTATTGTCCGCTGGTGTAACTTTTTAAATTTGCTTACTAACATTAAACTGACAAAGGAAATAGTACATTACTGCAGCGGCCGCGAAATAGGAGATTGCCGGCCGAGTAGTTATAGATGGCCGAGTGTTAACGAGGCCATCTAGAGATACGAGGCCGGCAATCCCTGTTCGTGGCCAAGGCTTGTATAGAGTTTTTCTCAAACATGCATCACCATCACCACCATCATCATCATCACCATCATGATCATCATCAACATCATCATCAACATCATCGTCATCACCATCACCATCATCATCATAATCATCATCATCATCATCATCATCAACATCAGCAACATCATCATCATCATCTCATCATCATCATCATCATCAACATCATCATCACCATCTCATCATCACCATCATCATCATCATCATCTCATCATCACCATCATCATCATCATCTTACCTTACCTTAAATAAGCGTAGTGGCAGAATGTCTTAATGAACCAAAACGCAAATATTGCTTATAGTTTTTTTTTTAATGGCTAAATGCTATGATGCCATAAACCTATAAACGTCATGGTTTGAAACAATAGACGATCACTTTGCTGGCCTTGGCCAGCAAAGTTGTATGAAATTCCATTATTGACCTCTCGTCTAGGCGGTCCCCCACCACCGGCTGCACCTGCACCTGCATTGTGACACTTCGTGGCGTATTATAAGGAACATAACGTCAATATTTCATAGCATGTTTGAGAAAAATTACATACAGCCAACTTACGACATTTAAAAAAAATCTATCTTCTTTTATTTCTATAAAACCGCCTAAACTACTGGTGATGGATGGATGTATGGATGGATGTATGGATGTATGGATGGATGTATGGATGTATGGATGTACGAATGGATGTATGGATGTATGGATGGATGTATGGATGTATGGATGGATGGATGTATGGATGGATGGATGTATGGATGGATGTATAAATGTATGGATGGATGGATGTATGGATGGATGGATGTATGGATGGATGTATGGGTGGATGTATGGATGGATGGATGGATGGATGGATGGATGTATGGATGGATGGATGGATGGATGTATGGATGGATGTATGGATGGATGTATGGATGGATGTATGGATGGATGTATGGGTGGATGTATGGATGGATGTATGGATGGATGTATGGATGGATGTATGGATGAATGGATGAATGGATGAATGGATGGATGGATGGATGGATGGATGGATGGATGGATGGATGGATGGATGGATGGATGATGATGATGATGATGATGATGATGATGATGATGCATGTTTGAGAAAAGCTCTATACAATCCTCGGCCAGAAGAGGGATTGCTGGACTCATATAAAATATAAAATAAAAAAATATATAAAATAGCGGGTCAATGAGACTGATCTGATCATAATTAGGATCGACTGAGCATAGAGCAAGGATCATATAGACTGGATTAGCAATCGCCATAGTACAGATCGTCCGCAGAAAAATAGTTCAATTATTAAATCTAGATGGCGCTGAAATATAGCCCTAGGCTTTGAAAGCAAAGCAATAAGACTACAGATGTTTCATATTACTACAATTGAATTATTTTTCAAAAATATTGCATAATAATAATAATACATTTGCAGTAATATGAAATATAATAATAAGACTACAGTCTTATTGTTTTGCTTTCAAACCCTCGGGCTATATGTCAGAGCCATCTAGATTTAATAATCGAACTATTTTTCCGCGGCCGATCTGTACTATGGCGATTGCTAATCCAGTCTATATCATCCTTGGCATAGAGTAACGTCAATTTCCTCGTCCAAATTGGATTTGATAATTCAGCCGTATTGAATCTAAATGCTTACGCAAACAGTTCATATTACAATGCAGTAGTTTAAAGAAGTGTTTACGGGGTGATAGGTTATTTTCACCCGACTGCGAAGAAGGAGGTTTATTTGTTTGATTATAAAAAATTGATCCGCTATTCTATGCTAGGTGATACTGGTGACAGTACATTGTATGTAATTTTCATTTATACGTCGATTCACAATAGCTGGCACGAATGAATTAAATGAAAGTAATGTCACTTGTCACTGTGTGAGTGCTGCAGCTGTTTTTACATAGAGGCCTCCTAATATTTTGTAAATGAAACATAGTAAGTTCTTCATTATTAAAAAAAAATATGATGTGCACACTTAGGTTATTTATACACTAGATAGAGCTTTGCCGGCATGAAAACGTCCCGAAAAATATAAGCCAACTGTTGGCTTATATGTCATTTGCCTCCCTTCAGTTTGAATGACGTAACGCGATCGTAATATGAAGCTGTCAAATAGATTTTTGGACGTTTTGTATCGCAATGTTTGCTACTGACACTCTATCTAGTGCATATAAATAATCTAAGTCTGCACAATATTAACACTAAACAGATAAAACACATGCAGAAAGGTCAATTTGACGGTTCGCTACAAATATTTTGCTATCATAAAGTTTTTATTCTATTTAAACCTGTTTTAGCGGTTCACGACGTCATTGTGCAAACAAAGTTATACACAATATATACATACAGGGTGGGAAAAATCTATGGACCCTGGAGAGGAAATACCTTAAGGAAACATTCTTTTATATTTTAAAATAAATAAAACTGTATTCAAAGATTTTCTAAAATTCGCTTGTCTCACCTGGGAATCGAACGAGGTAAAAATTAAAAGTTGTTTAAACTAATTCAATTCATTCGTGCCAGCTTTTGTGGCTCGACCGAACATGTTATTATTTTTCAAATAGAAGCTACATACAACCAATAATTGCCAAGATTTCAAAGTGCACATATTAGAGTAAATAGGTATATGAGTTGATAAATTTCTAACTCCAATATGTCCGCAATAAATGAGATGGAGATATGTTCCTTATAATGATGAAAATAAGGATGTTATCTCCATGTCATTTATTGCGGACATATTGGAGTTTGATATTTATCTACTCATCTGGCGACACTGGTTAAAACCAGAAACTAAACTAAACCAGAAATCATATCGTCTAACGCATACCATTCACCATCTCATACCATTTTACAAATTGGACAATAAGTTTACAGGACTTATGACATTTCCGCTAGTTTTTCTATTTCGTGGTAATCATCATGAAAATCTAATATATAAAAATCTCGTGTCACGGTGTTTGTTATCGAACTCCTCCGAAACGGCTTGACCGATTTCTATGAATCATTTTTTTCCGTATTCGGTAGGTCTGAGTATAGGTCGTAGGCTATTTTTTATACCCCTATTATTCGCGGACGGAGTCGCGGGCAACAGTTAGTATTTTCTATAATATTCACTGCACTTGATCTAACTAATTCTATATACACACCTGCTCTTTACGAATTATGCGCCAACTATTAACCAAATAAATTAGCGAGCACATATTAAGGCGTCAAGTTATTGTCTAGAACTGAATCGTTTTGCTGAATATTATTTGATAATTCTTATTCGAAATTACAATAAAACTTGTGTTTACATTATTAATTGGGATGTCATCATATTCTATAGTATAGTCGACCAAGTAAGTTGTTTACCACTTTAAGTGGCATTTCCTAATAAAGTAATATTTCTCTAAGGCTTTTATAGTGAATGAGAAACGTAATTGGCCAACTATAGACCAATCAGAAAACAAATCCAAAGGTGAAACAATTTGAACCGTGACGTCTATGCAATAGTTAACATTCTCGACTGTAATTAATTTTCCCCTCTTCCAAACATTTAGTAAAAAAAATCAAATTAATCTGTCATTTGTCAGATCTTGATTGTCAAACAAGAACTCAATTTAAGATTGAGATCGAGAAAATGTCGCGTAACCATAATTTGAATATACACGATAGAATATCTTTACATCGATTAGGGTACACTATAAGTGAAGTGTCAAGGGAATTAAATATATCACCAAGTACTGTGCGCTTTTGGATAACACGAGAAGGGGGAGAAGGTAGACTTCCAGATCATCGGCGAACGGGTCGTCGGCCCACAATAACTAACTAACTAATCAAATTAAATGAAGTCTCAAACAAACATCGATCGCGGCGAAATGCTCCTAGGGTAAAATATTACACAGAAAATTAAATGCTACAAATAAATTATACTAATGTAAAAAGCCACGCGAAATATTAGTTCAAGTAAAAAATTCTATTGAGATTTTGTTCATTCAAGGTGAAATGCGAGTGAAACGCTTCAAGGAATTTATGCTTTTAAGGTAAAGTACTTAAAAACGGCGAAAATGTACATGGTTGATTTATAATGTGTAAACGATATTCCACCTTAGAGTGGTAAACCAATTTCTTGGTCGACTATACTTAAATAATAGTATTCAAAATATGTTAAGTATAGGTTAAGATCCCGTCGTAAAATTCTACACCAACCTGTTAATATATTCGAAATTTTTCACCTACAAAATCTAACTGAGTCAACTGGAAATATTAGCATATAAAAAATAAAATTTGTAGTATAAAAATGTAGGTTTAGTTTTTAAATGACATAATTTCGAATTAAATCAGTTCCAAATAACATACATATGGGATCCTGCATGGTCGCAGGGATGTCTAGCAAAATTTTGTCGCAAGTGCTTTATTCGCGATTACTTTTTGATACTTTTATTCAATTTTTATTTAAGGCAGATTTCGATCAAATAATAGACAGATACAGAATTTTACGGTGGAACCTTACGCTATCATATTGTAACATAGTGTTTATTTTTATGCGTTTAGGCTGCTGCCCCTTGCTCTTATGCTTATTCGAGTAAATTTTTTAAGCAAATGTCATTCATTGCTGTTGTATCTGTGTAATCATTTAAGTATTTGTGGGATTCGATTTGTAGCATTCGAACATGGCAGATGTAGACAGTATCTAATTTTAGTATTTCTGTTTCTTTGGCTAGTTGAAGTATAATTTTGATAGTGATTTATGCGGCGATTAACTTTAATTAACAGTGATCACAAAATTCTGTATTGCTCTCGTGTCTGGCATTTTTTAATACGCAAGTTGTCTCCACGTGGTTTCTGGAATTTTACTATCAAGTTGCAAAAACTACAATCACCGTACAACGTCGCTCCCAAAGAGAGCTTGCTTTTACACTGGCGAAATTGTCCTAAAATAGGGCAGAAGCCATATTTTTAAATAAATAATAATAAGTATTTGTGTTTTTTTGTTGTTTTGGTTTTTAGCATGATAGTTTATATTCAAGGGTAGGGGGTATCTCTAAATAATGATATACACTACACTAGCCCTGTTTTACTTTATGATACCTACCCACAAACCGACGACGTTACGGCAATACGTAGTATTAAATATTTCTTTTTTGCATGACGTTATTTACCATAAAAAAAATCTCTGAGAATAGAAAAACTGTATCAACTTTCACAATCTAAAGTATACAATTAGTCGCAGTTTATTAATTTCTCAATCACCATAAGAAAAGAACGTAAACATACCTTGTTAAGAATACTTCTGCTCGTTGTAGGTTCCGAAATCGGTTTGATGTTATGTTTTTTGACATTTCTGGATGAGGACTCGCCTGCAATCACGAAATTAAGTTGAGTTAATTAAAATAACAAAGCAAAAACATTTAAGAATACACTCAAGAGATACGTGTACATCCTACTACCCTAATATAAAAAATGTCTGTAACAGTCGCCAAACAAACCAACAAAGTTGTTGTTTGCTAGTAAAAATATAAAGAAAAAAAATACGCGATATATAAAACCGTTTCAATGGGAGTCGGCGGAAACCCTAAATAGCTCCTACATTTTTGAGGCCTGTGCCTGATCTGAGGACATATTGTCTAACGCTTCTGACGCTTGCCTTCGCTTTCACCATCTCTTTCTGTCATCAACTTATACCGTTTGACAGAAAGAAATGGTGATTGCGAAGGCAAGCGTCAGAAGCGTTAGACAATAAGCCTGCTGATATAATATGTACTGTCGAACCAACTAATTCGTGACACACTGTGGCAACTTTCCACAGAAAAAGTCATAGTGACATCGCATTACTTAACAAAGGAATTAATTACGAAACTTACTGTAAGAACATTCTATGGTGGGTCAGGAATGAAATAGTTCGATAGTACGCGACTAAACCTAACAATATAAGTATTTGAATAAAGTATACTTCGTTTATTTTAGCATTAGAAAATGGTAAACAATCTGGACGAGATTTTTTGCGTGTTTACGCTTTTAAAAAAATAGTAACTATTACTTCTGAAACCAAAAGATTGTAAATGACCTATGTCCTTGCTAATTTTTACATACCTAATTTGATGTGACTTATAAAAAGACACGTCAAAATCGCTTACCTTCTTTCTAATGCTAAAATAAATGAAGTATAGATAGACAGCTCTTACATGGCAAGTCGACTTCATCGCAGTTGGCCAGCCGGTCCGGCGCGAGCAGTGGATAGGGCGAGGTGCAGGCGGCCGAGAGGTGCGACGGAGAGTTGGGGTTCAGCAACGGAACCTGCTCCAAGTCCTCAGACGGCTTGTACGGCGTCACCACCTGCCGCGGCGGCTGCTTCCCACACAAACGACTCGTCAAACCACCGAACATGCTCATGCGAACGCGTAATGTGCAACGGTATCGCTCGATATTGGACCTCGGGGTTATCGCAATGTAGCCCGAGAGATCGATAGGCACCATTCAGATGTGTGCAAGTCTAGTACTCTTTTATGCGCCATTGTGTAGGTATATTCATTGTGGTATAGGATTTACATATTAAAACATTTTCGGCAATCATTATCATCACAACGCAAATGTGAATAGAACGATAGACTGTGCACTGTTAGTTGCGCTTGAGATGACTGAAGTTAGGATAAGATAAACATTGCCAGTTCATTATGTCGTTCGTATACATAGGTCTAAATTTAAGACAAGAAGATAAAGGTCGACACTGGTGTGTGTGTGCGCGTTTTTCCTTAAAAATGTACGTCAAAATGTAATAAGTTACTTAAATACTCCAAATATAAGACATATACAGAAATAAAAATAGAAAGGGAATCGAACCCGCTTGAATTCTTTACTTATACAAAAGCTTTGTTTACATGTTTTTTTTCTTCAATGCAACCGGGTTCGATTCCCGAACAGAGTAGGTATGATTGTTTTTAATATGATTGCAGTTTTTTTTGTCACTGTTATTTAAAACTGATATTTCTAGATAACTTACAATTTTTAGAATTAACCTTACTGACCCATCTAAATGGACCACCTAGTTTACCAAAAGTACGAATAATACATATAAGTACCTAACGCAAGTGAGTTCGTTAATAAAAATAACTAGGTGCATTACTCATTTATTTTTGCTGGATATATCTCTAGGTATGATTATGAACCAGCAAGGCTAAACTCTTTTAGAAACGCAAGTACTCGTATTTAGGCTGCGTTTCCACCAGACATGTGCGAGGATGCGTTGCGAGGGATGTGTGTGTCATCAACCAATAGAAACACTTCATTCACTTAGGACCTTTTAAATTAAGTGTTTCTTTTGGTTCATGACACACACATCCCTCGCAACGCATCCTCGCACATCTCTGGTGGAAACGCAGCCTAACTCCTTGAAATGCGTTTTATCTAGCAGCGTCCATGATTAAGAGTGACGGCATCTATTTGCAACTATAAAGGACTTGTTACACTGGACGAGTTCTGCGTCTTGCGGTCCGGGGTCCACTCATATCAACCCTGAGCTGACCGGACCACAGCACGCGTATAGCATCCAGCGTGACCAAACCCTTAATCTTGCAAAAGCGAAAATTGTTCTCAGCTATATTTTGTGATACGTAAATCATACAGTTTGAGGAGTATACACGATTATGACATTATTTCTTGATTGTTAACCCCTTGGTTTGCGTTGCTACGCACCTTAATTTGAACTGACGAGTCATTATATACAAACACGACAGAATTCTGTGCAATGCAGTGTCATGTTTCATTCTGTCTGTTTCGTCAATCTGATCGCTTCGGATATCACTACACGCAATAGTACCTAAATGAAACGATAGCACATTTTTCACTACAACCGCACGTCTTTCTCACTAACCTGAAGTGAAAAAATACACAAAGCCACAATTTGATTCATGCTGCACGTTTAACGTCATTCATTATTAATGTAATATCTAAAATAATGAAAAAGTAGGAATTACGTCAACGAAACCACTTCGCGGCATTCTGTGCCGATTTGCCGCTTGCATGCATATCCGATAAAAGGTACAAACAAAAAACACTGTAAATAGTTTCACATCACACCGTGCCATCAAGAAACACACAGTATCCTAAAAGCCCGTATAACTTTATGAGACCTAGCGTGTACTTGTAGCTATACTGCTAGAGTGAAAGATGTCCCTGATACATCCTGCCTTGTCTGCCTTGATAAATGCAATGGGCATTTCTCCACTAACTCAGCGAATCTATGTCCCAGACACTGACTAACAACAAAGACAAAGTTATCCTAAATAATTATCAGTAATATCTATGTTTAAGTTTTTAATAATAAATAAATACCACTAGACCTATTGCCTGTTTCTGGCCTGATTTTGACGTTTGGGGCACCAAGTATGAATAGCAACTTTCAGTTTTTTTATTCATGTTCAAATGAACTTGACATTGGTTTGTTCAAGTTTGCCCAGTTAATGGAGAAATGTCTGAGATACATCCGTAACCCAGTATAAATCATACACAATAATTATAAGCCCCAACACCTCAAATACCAGACTTTGGTTGTCGTTCTGGTATTCAAGGAAAGAAAGTAAGATAAAAGAAAAACCAAGGCCAATGATAACTTGTTTGTGTAACTAGAGTTACAAGTGATCGAAGTAATAAATCCTTAAAAATAGAACAAGTAATTTTTTTTCCTACTTTTAACCTTTTAATAGCGTGTCCAAGATGAAACGCGCGCTGTCTTTAAAGTAGATACCTTTCTAAATTTGAATATTGACAAAACTTCAAACCTTAGTGCACAATTTATAAGTTTTGAATTTACTTAAAATATAATGTTTGAAAATGAACTTAAAAGACAGCGTTGTCTTTTGGACACGCTATGCATTAAAGGGTTAATGCAAACCTTCGAGATGTCACTGGTCAGGATATACTTCGATCATATGTGAACCACGCTATACGTGTAATGAATGACATCATAGTGTAAACCCAGTATTTAATCTGTGGTAGACAATCCGTCACAAACAACGCACCCATGCGCGCCCACCCGCTCTGCCTGAGGAGTGCTGTCCCAGTTATTTATACTCGTATCCAGGGCATTTTTTTAAAGATTAGATACATAGGTTTATACTTCACTTCATGATACTCACACAGCCAGCGGGATCCAGGAAGGAAATGTCACCAAAGTAGGCGCCATCGAGACCGACGTGACCAGTGTGTTTGACGTCGCCCTGAGGACTGGAGATCATGCTTCGCTGGATGGTTCTCTTGCCGGTGTAAGTGTGACGCTTGACGTCAGAGCGTAAGAGTGAAGAGCGGATGGACCGAGCCGAGTTGCGAGTTGGATGAGGTGATAGAGACCCAGTTACGTTAGTGATCGGTTTCTGAATGAAAAAAATGATTCGTACAATGACTGTTTTAGAACATTCTTCTTAATAACTTACACCGATATTTAGCCAAACAAAAAATATAGATAAAATTTTATGTTTTTTTTTCATTCATAAGCTAATTTTACTTTTATACTTAGTAGCTCTTGTCCACTACTCTGTTCCGCTTAATTGGCCGGTGTGTTACAAGATGAGTGAGTTGAGTATTGAATCTAGATTGGACTGAAAACAATATCGCAAATAACTCGTGCAAATAACAACCAACATGTATTAAAAATATACTGTCCAATGCGTTTTCGCAGTCACTGGGATACAGGTTAAGCTTTAGCAGTTAACCTTTGTAAAAATAGATTTGTTTTGTAAATTTTTCTTAACTAAATAATGCATGGATTAAATATTATCTGGCAACGCATCCTTTAATTCAAAGTTTTATATAAATAATAGAGTCAGTTTCTGGGGCTTTTGTTCCATCGGCGCCCATGACCAACGATGAAAAGGGTGTATTCCCAGATTGTTACTTAATAAGTATTGGTACCAATTGGCAGAAATACTAGGAAGGAATATAACAACATGATTAGGGCACGATGGCAATCACTGTTGGTAATTATTTCGCGTCGCCATTAAATATTAACCGGCAAACTAAGTACTTTCACTTAAAGAATGTTGTCAAACAGTGAGCATCATCCCTCCTTTACTGACTATTGGTGTACCAAAACAATTAACCCAATTCCCAGGGAAATAATGTTACCTGCATGATTTTCCCAAATTAAATGAATGAACACAGCGCTTTGAAATACCCAAAGTAACCCAAACACATACAAAAGCGGCCCAAATGAGTCCTATTGAATGCATAATCCATGTCAGGTCTTTTATACATTGTATTAAGAGGGTTTATACCTGCTGAGCTGGCAACGTTGCATTTTTGTTAGTTTTTCTCGATTATTCCATAAAAATTGAATGAAAATTAAAAATGTTTTGTATACAAATTGTTCTAATATATAAGTTAATGTGTCTACTGCAATAATAATTCGTGATAAGACTTTTATTTTCTTTAAAAACCGTTAGGTAATAGTTTGGCCGTTTTTAAAGAAAATAAAAGTTTATCACGAATTATTATTGCAGTAGACACATTAACTTATATATTAGAACAATTTGTATACAAAACATTTTTAATTTTCATTCAATTTTTATGGAATAATCGAGAAAAACTAACAAAAATGCAACGTTGCCAGTTCAGCAGGTATAAACCCTCTTAAAAATGTTTCGTTGTTAGCAAAAGTAACTTGGAATAAATTATACATCCAGTTCGGGTACGTATCGGTTTTCAGATGTCAATGCTTATTTTAAGCCCTCGTTTACACTTGTAAGAAAAATTACGTAAGTTGCATTCATTGCGGGGCCGTCAATCGAACGAGTTGGAAATAGTCAATTGAGCGCGGAAATATACTGCAAATTACACAATTTTTCTTGCTAGTGTAATTGCGGGCTAATACTGTCACCTTCATCATCGACGTTCATCACTCTTCAGGCTTCTATCACTTAAAAGCCACGTCATTATAACAACATTAGCCAAACGTGAACTACAACATATCTAATGAACTGAAACAATTACTTTTCAGTTCAACAATTGTTTCAGTTCATTAATGGGTCTTTTTCAAAACAATTGTACATAGTTAAGGGCTTAATGAAAACATAATCACGATCGCTTCGTTTGTGTAACGAAAGTTAGTCATACAAATTATATGGGTAACTTGCGTCACACAAAGGAATCAATTTAGTTTTGTTTTATTTAAATCCCTTAATTGTGTACAATTTTTTTGATATTGACTCTAATATGGACCTCTGCAAAGTAAAGCCTGATTTAATAAATTATAACATATCTCTTACGTCGCTATTACACGTAGTAATTCGGTGACTACATGTTAGCCTCGGTGCCGTTATGGGTAAGACAGCTCTCGACAATTTTAGAAGTAATTTTACAATAATTTACATAATGCTCCTGCACATATCAATTTATAATTTCCGTTAAAATTAAATATCACATTTACCCTGTCGAGAGTCACCTGCTTAACCTTAAATGACTAAGACTCAGGAACCGTTTCAATGGCTTATTCTCGTGTGCAATGAAAATCGACGAATAAAACACCAACCACCACCTTCTCGTGTTGTGTTGTGTGCGATTGCAGAAGATCATAGCAATTGGTTTAATTTCATAGACCTCTTTATCGTTTTCGTAATACAAGAGATGCAGCGGTTAAAACGCTTCTCAGCCTTGCACAAATATAGCAAGCATAAGTACAGCCGGAGAAACTGAATCGCGTAACAGGGTGGAATCATCTCGTTAGAAATTTCATGTTGACATTTCATACATCTGCCAAAGAAATGATCTTGACATTGATCGTGAAAAGTTTCTAATCCGGTACGTAATTCTGTATCCTTGACTGTACAATAGAATTGCAAGCTTCGTATAAAGTATGTACGCTATTTATACCTTAAGTGTAACCAAAAAAATGTAAAGGCTATCGTGAGCAAGTTCAAGCTATTCTATGGAAAATTTTAGTCTGCTTTAGTATACTCAAATGATTTAACATCTGCCATCCCAACAGTTATAGTAGTTCCAATCATTTATTTTCTCGATGACAGATCTAGTTTGAAAGTTATAGTGTTGTGACCAAAAATAAGTGATCAGTAGATACGATATCGATCCAATTTTAAAATTAATAAATAAAAATTACCTGTTATTATAATTATTTCATTTCATTGTCGATTACCTATCTATACTTATATTACTTATATTATAAACAGGAAAGATTTGTATGTTTGTAATAAATAAGCTAAAAACTACTGGACAAATAGAAATTATTTCATTCGAGTTACATAGGCTATTTTATGTCCCGGGAAAAAAATTACAACGCGTAGGGTCAACGTCATAAATAAGTGATCACTTTTGTAACTTGTCACTTTAACGTCATGTTTGAAAAGCCATACGAAATTACGTAACGACTGAAAGCGACAAGGTACAAAAGTGATCACTTATTTATGACGTTGACTGTACAAAGTCGCGGGAACACATCTAGTTTAACATATACAATACCGATACAATATCGATATTTCAATCATAACATCACTATTTGTATTGCCATAGAATGTAACTTTATTAAAACGTTTATTATTTATCGTACTTTAATAAATGATTGGAAATACTATAACTCTAGATTTGTGATATAGATAGATCACCTTTATATCTTTCTGGTTGGCATGACATGGCACACAATGTTACTCACTTCAGTCTTTAGGTGGGGTTTAGTATTGTTCGGATTGAACATGCCACAAGCCCCGCCGGGCAGCACCCCATGCCACATTGATGTTTTAGTGACATTTCTGAAATAACGATGTATTTACTAACAAAAATATGCATGAAAATGAACATAACTCATATGCAGATGAATTCTGCACTCCATTTTATGTACTTTTTTTTTGTTTTCAGTTTTCATGTCCTTATTGAAATGATTTCATGCCTTGGAGATATTGGTTAGAAAAAAAAACTAGAGTACTTATGGCAATACTCACTCTTTACCCAATACTGTTATAATCTGACCAGATTTGTACTCTAAGAGATTACTTCGCCTCCCTTCTTCAGACTTCTGAAAGTTGACTGTTGTCTCTACCTGAAAATCGTAATCAAATAAGACATAAATTGCTAAATATGTTTTGATGCCGATTGCTTATAAAATAACTTTAATTTCAATACTAGATGAAAAAAAAACCGCCTGTATAATTCCCGTTCCCGCGGAAATCCCGATATCCTACGTCACTCCTCGCGGAACTGTGGCGATTCTAATGACACCTCACACTTCAAAATCCATTGAGCCGTTTAGACTGCAGAGCGTGCCAAAGAATGATACACACATACATAAATACATACGCTCGAAAAACATAACCCTTCGTCAGTCGGGTGATTAAAAGAAAAGTAGTTTAATTTAGATTATTAATACCTAATTAATACAAACAAAATAACTGAACGCTTGTAAGAGACGAATAAAAAAGAGTAAGCACCTGCTCTGGTCGAATAAGTTTTAATTTCGGCCCCAAATCTTTGAACTTTGGTCGATCGTTGGGGTCATGCGCCCAGCACTCCAACATTGCCGAGTAGTAGTCTTCAGGGCAGCATTCAGGTTTTTCTAATCTCTGCAGTAAAAAAACACATGTATCAAGAATATTAATCAAAAATACATATTTTCAGCTAGTGATTAAATTAGTTGAGCTGAATATATTCGCAAAAGCTTTTGTCATATTTTCAGTAAATTTGGTTGATGATCGAGGTATAATGCGTCAAAGTCTCCACTTGAATGAAAGTTTTCAGGGTAACAGTTAGATGCATCCCAGCCTATATACGTTCCACTGCAGGGCAGAGGCCGCCTCTCAGAATGAGAGGACTTGGGCCTTAAATCCTACGCTGGCCCAGTGCGGATTGGGAACTTCACATACACCATTGAATTTCTTCTCACCTGAGGTACAGATTTCCTCACGATTTTTCCCTTCACCGTAAAGCTCATGATAAATTTAAAATGTAATTTCGCACATAAATTCCGAAACACTCAAGAGGTGCGAGCCCGGGTTCGAACCTACGACCCTAAACCTTCTGCTTGAGAGCCCATAGATAAAACCATTAGGCCACCACGTCTTTTTGCTTTTTGTTTGTTACGGACAAAGTTTACAAAGTTTGATACAGACTTACCCAACCATTGAATAAAACATTCCTGATAAATTATATGATATTTTATCGTGAATTTATAGTTAATCACAAAAAATTGTAGTAAAAACATAACAAACCTGAAAATTGGGTGCGTCAATTGCTTCGAGTATCTGTTGACCCGAGAAAGCGGCCCACGGCTGAAAACCATACGTAAACATCTCCCAGAGGCACACGCCGAAAGCCCATACATCGCTTGCCGAAGTGAAACGGAGATATAAAATACACTCTGGGGCACACCTACAAACAAACAACATAATTATGTAAAATAGTAAGAACAGGATTATCAATATCCAATGTGTCAGTAACTTACTCAGTATAAAAGTAAACTTACCAGGCTACTGGTAGCTTGAGATTAACATTGTAATTAGTTTGGTAGTAATCTTTTCCCACGCCCAACGCACGAGAGAGTCCAAAATCGGATATTTTTACCCTATCTTTGTTAAACACTAGAATATTTCTTGCTGCTAAATCCCTGCAAATAAAAGCGTAGTAAGTATAAAGGAATGCGGTGAGGCAATGTGAGCAAAGATGTGACACATTTTATAATTAAGATGAAAAGTATAAAGTTTACCTATGAATCAGTCTTTTGTTTTCTAAATAAGTCATGCCATCACAGATTTGTTCCCCAAATTCGCAAAGGTTCGGCACGGGGAAATTCGGTCGCAGGGAAACCTCCCGGAGACATTCTAACAGGGAACGAAGAGGTGCCAACTCTGTAACCTAAAAACAGTTTTTCAAATATTTTAGTAGGTAAGTTGTTAAATAACTTCGCATGTGACATTAGGTATAATAACTGCGAAACAGAAGAGCGTCATAAAATCATTATTATACACTTACCAACATCAATGAGTCTAGATGTAAGACTACGCCATACAAGCGCACAATATTGGGATGTTCAATACTGTGCATAACAGCTGCCTCCTTTAAAAACTCTGTAGAGTTTGAAGTCATTCTCTCATGACCAAGACATTTGATAGCTACTTGCAGCTGTAAACAATAGATGTCAGTAAAACATAATGGTATAACACACTTTCCTAAAAATGAGCACATTCTCAAAAGAAACATATTTCTCGAATTGCACCATGCACAGTTACCCAAATCCAAATTGCTAAATTTTTAAATCATATTGTCAAACCTTCCCAAAAATATAGTAATTCTCAAAATATCAGATCTAAATAAGGCAGAATTTTAAAGAAATCAGAAGGGCGAAAGGTATGTTTTATGGTACAAGATATTAATAATTCAGGGAAATATGCAATGAAATGAAAATAACATTGAATTTTCTGTGAGTGCTCATTTCAAGAAAGATATTCTTCTATGAAAGTGTACCTTTTGACAAAGTGCAAATGATTTGTTCCTGATTTATCTTTTTCCTAACTCATCCATCACTATATAGTCAAATGAAATCGTAAACACGTGCGTGTGTGTGCTCGTGTGTTGAATACTTTGTACTACAGTTATTAGACAGTAAATTACATAAGACGGAGTATAAAAGAAATGGCAAATAATGTAAAGTTTGTGCTGACAAATTGACATGATATGACAAGGAATATGACGAATTAGGAATATGTCAAATTAGAAATATGACCAGTCGGGAAAGTGTGGAATATGACCAATTACGAATATGACTAATCAGGAATAAATCATGCAATTATGCAAATTTTCAGTGATCCTTTCAAACTTCAACTTCACTTGCAGATTTACAAAGCCCAATGCATAGGCAGGTTTTAAAAATATGTTCCAAACACTCTTTGTGCTAAAACTACAATATTGTAATGTGCAGATCCTACACTATAATAGTAGAGTAGGAATTTCAAAAAAATATACTTACTCTTTGATTTCCAGTAGCCCAAGTGCCCTGCTGAACTACTCCAAACTGGCCCATGCCCAATTCTTTATTGATAGTAATGTCTTCAACTGATATAATGTGTTTTGTAGGAACTTTAATATTATTTTCTGAGAATGGTTCAAAATCAAGAGGCATGGAGCAGTGACCCTGTAAATACTGTAGTAATAAAAAAAACCATTAGTCTTTTTGTGAATTAACATTCAGAAAATAAAATGATGATGATGATTTTAAATGATCTACATAATATTATTTATACACACATTGTCAGGAACAGAGACAAACATATTTAAGGCAAATGAGTAAGCTACAGGTTAATTTGTAATAAAACTTACTGCATCATTTTTCTTATTTGTACCAAGTAGTTTCTTGATCTTCGAGATATAGGGATTAGGAAAATATTTTGAGTATACTTTCTTATACCGCCTCTGTTCCGGCTTTGAAAGACCGATTTGTATGAGGTCTTCAGTTGCCACAAACTTTAATTGTGACACTTTTGCTACTTTCAATATGTCCCTGATGACAAGGATATATATGATTATAAATTGATGTTGACATAAACACTATTATCAAATCATCATATTAAAGATACATCTATCTCTATTTCTGAAACATTATTTTTGAAAGCTAAAAAAAAGACAAAGTTAGTGATTAATTTGCCAACACACATGATAATAAATAAATATAACTTAGTGCATAGTGCATACATTTGATTTAGCATCTGCCCTTGACCTTGACTGGTCCTCAATCAGAAGATAATATAGAATAACACTTACTATTAAACACTCATTTATGTCATGAAAAAAGCCATAGTATTTGCAATTCAAATAAATCGCACAACAATAAAAACAAACTTACATCATTTAACATAAGAAAAAGAAATTGCAACAGATAGATAAAGGCCAAATGTGAGTTGGACTTTCGCAATGAGAGTTCCATGCAGATTTACTCAAAAAAAAGCAATGTTTTTACCTAGTATAATAAACTTGGTGCCTTTAGTACCTATAGGCAATTAGCATTGCAATACACAATAAATTAGCATAATAAAGTCGCTTTTGCAATTAAAAGTACAGTATAGGCCTAAAGTAATATGCATAACCCAAAATCTCTTGATCAAATTTACACTTGGACAATAAATGTGAAAAAATTAAGGTCCTCTTTATTTTTTACTTGAGTGTATAATTACAATGCTCTTCAAAGTCTTCCTACCTAAATAGTTCATAATATTGTTGCAGCTCTGCTTCTTCCAGAAAATCTTTCAGGTTCTCATGATCTTCCAGGACACCTTCTGAATATATAAAACAAAAATAACTGTTAGCTTTGTGTCTTGTGAAGAATGCGTTACACTGGCATTTATGTCTAGCAGCCACGTACCCATGCCGACTATGAAATAATAATTAACAGGTACAAATTTACAGTTGAATATCAATAGTCATGCTGTAAGAATTACATTCACATGAAAATTAAAACAAACTTGATTTATTTTGTATTGAATGCTGTGTTTAATATCGATTCATTTAGATTAGACCGTACGGCATACATAGTTTGACAAGACAACTGACAACTTTTATTTTTTTAATATATTTCTAGCTATGGGAACCGAGCCCTTCAGTCGAGACAAATGAGAGAGAATCCAAAATTAGTGTGACCAGCAAACATGGACTTAACCAGGACTGAGTACTAACTTTTATTAGTCAATCAATAGTGACCCATATTACCAAGCCATACAGTTTAATAATGACAACTAGAAACAGCGGTCCGAGAGATTACATACAAACTAGAGAAACTAGTGTGTTGTGTCCCACTCGCACCATTACTTGATCACCCTAATTAGAACGAGATGCAAACCACTAGTTATTTTTTTACGGCCTCAATTTTTGTCGCAGTACTCAGTCCTGATTAGGTATTAAATCCATGCCAGCATCGCAGTTAATTTTCATGTTCTGTTGAGAATAGCAAGGAGCTAAGGAAGTATGGATATCACTTCCTTTGTCTGTCTCGGAGATTCAACTGATCAAAAAAACAATATTAGGACTGAAGGCGTGACGCAGGCTGATCGAAGGTGGTACGTAGTGTAGCCAGGTTTTTCATATTCAAATTGTGTCGTCAATTCCCTTTGGTTAAATATTTGTTTGTATTTTTTAAAATATTTAAAATTTTTGGAATAATGTTATACAACCATTTTCTGTAGTCGGACTTAAAAATAAACAGCTAATAGCGGAGACATTCCAAAAAAAACTGATGTCTTTCATTTGATCTTCAAATGACGTCATCAAAGGTTCAAAGGCATTTTTCTTTTACCTTTGCTCTCACGCTTCACTTAAAAAAACAATGTCATGGTCCGAGAGCTGGCACCAATTTTTGGGTAGGTGTTTGAGGCAAGCTGAAAACTTGTCACATACTTCTCCTATTATACCCCAACGCTTAGATTATTTATACACTAGATAGAGCTTCGGCGGCATGAAAACGTCCCAAAAAATATAAGCCAACTTGGCTTATATGTCATTTGCCTCCCTTCAGTTTGAATGACGTAACGCGATCGTAATATGAAGCTGTCAAAAGAAATTTGAGGACGTTTTGTATCGCAATGTTTGCTACTGACACTCTATCTAGTGCATAAATAATCTAAGACCACAACACGAAACTGCAGACCTGGCTGGTGAGTAGCGGGTCTAAATGAAACCATGAATTTTTTTTTTTGGTTCCAAAAATATATTTGAGGCAATATGCAATTTATATATGTTGTAGTTTAATGTTTAAAGAATAAAAAAAATAATAAGCCAGACGATTTAGTCGGGGCTGTAATATTGCCAGGCGCGTGCAAACATATTTTTCAAAAAAATATAAAAAAATGTATTTGAGGCAACTTGAAATTTTAATAGAGTATTATTTATAACTAAAAAATAAGATTCTCAAAAAGACAGGTCATTTTGGTGGGACTTTCTACCTGCCAGGTGATCTAACAAATGATGAATCGGTGCGAGTGAGTATAGACTGAGAACTGGCACCAATTTTTGGGTAGGTGTTTGAGGCAAACTGAAAACTTCTCAAATACTTCTCCTATTATACCACAACACGAAACTGCAGACCTGGCTGGTGAGTAGCGGGGCTAAATGAACCTAAAATTTTTAATTTTTGTGTTTTTTTTGTTTCTAAAAATATATTTGAGGCAATATGCAATTTATATATGTTGAAGTTTAATGTTTAAAAAATAAAAAAAATAATAAGCCAGACGATTTAGTCGGGGTTTTAATATTGCCAGGCGCGTCCAAACATATTTTTCAAAAAAATATAAAAAATGTATTTGGGGTAACTTGAAATTTTTTTAGGGTATTATTTATAAATGAACTAAAACAATTACTTTTCTCACCCGCGAATGAGCAAATGTTTGGGTCGCGGGTGAGCAAAGTAATTGTTTTAGTTCATTAATATGGACCTCCGCAAAGTAACGCCTGATTCAATATATTATTTATAACTAAAAAATAAGATTCTCAAAAAGACAGGTCATTTTGGTGGGACTTTCTACCTGCCAGTTGATCTAACAAATATACTCACTCGCACCGATACATCATGTTAGATCACCTGGCAGGTAGAAAGTCCCACCAAATTGACCTATCTTTTTGAGAATCTTATTTTTTAGTTATAAATAATACTCTATTAAAATTTCAAGTTGCCTCAAATACATTTTTTATATATTTTGAAAAATATGTTTGCACGCGCCTGGCAATGTTAAAGCCCCGACTGAATCTATCGACTATGGCTTATTATTTTTTTTATTCTTTAAACATTAAACTACAACATATAAAAATTGCATATTGCCTCAAATATATTTTTGGATCCAAAAAAAAAAAAAAAATTCATAGGTTCATTTAGCCCCGCTAATCACCAGCCAGGTCTGCAGTTTCATGGTGGGGTATAATAAGAGAAGTATGTGACAAGTTTTCAGCTTGCCTCAAACACATACCCAAAAATTGGTGCCAGCTCTCTTACTATCAATGTCTGAAAAATGATGTCATAATGTCATTTAAATTTCATCATCATCATTTCAGCCGAAAGACGTCCACTGCTGAACATAGGCCTCCCCCAAGGCTCGCCAAACAGATCGGCCCTGCGCCATCCGCATCCAATGCGTTCCCGCTACCTTCACCAGGTCGTCGCTCCATCTTGTTGGAGGCCTACCTACACTGCGTCTTCCGGTCCGCGGACGGCACTCGAGAACCTTTCGGCCCCATCGGCCGTCAGTTCTACGGGCGATGTGCCCTGCCCACTGCCACTTAAGTCTAGCGATTCTTCGAGCTATGTCCGTGACTTTAGTCTTTATTTAAATTTAACTGATGTCAATAGGATAGAAAACAAAACAAAAAGGCTATTTCCATTTTTGAATCTAAAAAATGGACTATAGAAAGTGTTTTATTTGTTCAAATGACTCCATGAATAGCCCCGGCAAAATATTCGTCCGTGTTTAAGGAAGATCTACGTGAGAACAGGGGGGCTACTCCGAAATTCGAAAATCGAAGTTCGTATCGTACCGTTTCGCTCGCTCTCGTATTAAATACTATTAGCGTGAGCGGGGCAGCACGAAGCGAAGTTCGAATTATGCACTTCGTAGTATAGGCCTGGTGTCGTCTTGCAAATGTCGAATATTTTAGGATATCTCTCTTGTACTGCTGCGAAGACCATATTGATGTAAGTAAGTAAATGGACCTATTTCGCAATTTGGGTAGATTGAGCGTGTCAGTCTTGACAAATTTTTCACCGGAGTTTCCACTGGTAAGCAAAATTATCGTGGAAAATAGACTTTCAGAACCAGAAGGTTAGAAACTTATTGACGACATGACGACGTACGAATGACAGATGACAGTATTTTTTCTTTAAGCAGATGGGCAAAGGAAATCAAGCGTTTCGAGCTAATGATGACGTATATCCGGTCAACCATATCCGGTATTTAACAAATTAAATTTTTTAAAAAAATACGCAACCAATTTTTAAAATATTCTAATTAGTTTCTCAAATTGGCCTAATCTGTAAGAAAAAAATATAAAAAAAATACATTTTTTTTTCTAACCAAAGGCAATTAGTTTGAACAGCTGGCTGGCCGTCACATAAATACAGAAGTCTCTTCTCAACGTCGATATTTGAAACACTTATACTTACTATTCCTTTCGTCGATAATGAGAAGAAACAATTTTCATAAAATGTTAAGTAGAACATTCGATATATCCATATGTTGTTGTTAGTGTCGTTATGGCGGTTTACTTGAAGAATTGATTATTGTAATGTCATGTATGATATACAAGCGAGGAAATACCCACAGTAACAAAAATAAGGTAGAATTTGAAAAAAAATTATTATGGGCTTTGGAGACGACCAATCTGGATCATTGATCACCAAACGTATTTTTTATACCTAGGTTACAGAATATACCTGGTAACATGATAGATAAAATACATTTTCATTTATTTTATCCACACGTGGAACCTCGAGGTCAAAGATATATTTACAATTGAGTGTTCTAAAAATATCTTTACATTTAAATAAGTTTACACACAGTACGACAAATACTTGCTTACAAAGAATGTGAATAGTGGTATTTTAATCTTTTCACTTAAAGCACTAAATATGATCATACAATGTGACAAAATTGGTTTACATTGCATGTGACAGAATAATATTTCCAGTCAATATGCCATAAATTTGTTAACATTAAAATTAGCACTCGAAACTATACGTTCAAACGTACATTATTATTATACTTACACCTATTGCTTCATAAATATATTTTCAGTTTGAATCAAACCAGAGTTCTTATTTTAAATAATGACAATCATCGAAAGAAGCAGTACCATATTGTCAAACAATCTATACTGGGTGACCTTAGCCTCTGGACAAATACTAATACTACTGGTTTAGCAAGATATTTAAAACCAAACTGTAAAGTATCATAACAATCAGTCCAATATTTACCGAAAAACTAACGGTTTTCAATGTATCACTTTGGAGGAGCCTGTTTATTTGGATGATATGATTTCATAGAATTTTTTTTTTGTTTTCTTGTCTAATTACGCAAATAACTATTTAACGATATTACTAAGTATCAGTCTTATCCATGGTTTCATTATTTGTCCAGAGGTTTGCCTCTAAGGTCACCTTGTATGTCTCTTTCATTTTGTGCGTGACGTCAATGATATGTCAAGTGTTTGTAGTATGTGATTACTTTCAATATTAGTGAAAAAATACGGATCACTCATGTCTATAACGAGCTTAACTCGACATTTATCGAGCTAATTCTTAGCCTTCCGTCTCGGAGCACACACCACGGCGGTGGCTGCTGCCAAATGCGCACTTCAATATTTGTGACAAAAATAAAATATCTATAAGCAATTAATGTGCGGACCAAATGCGAATTTCTCGTTAAATAAAAACTGACTAATATGCGGGGAGAAGGCGGGGATCCCCGCGACGTTCGCTCGCGGTGGCTGAGAAACTTTGAACCGAGTATACTCGGTACTCGGTTACTCGGTATAAGTTGTACTCGGATCATCTCTAATTTAATTGCAATATTATGACTAGTCAAATATTTTTATTAGACTGCAAATAGGTACTAGGTACTCTGGAATAAAATGAATAGTTTGAAATTTAAGCCTTTTTTAATTACCGCTTTCAACCCGCTGCAATAATTGGTTGCTGATATTATTTTTACCTCTCGATACTACAACTTTTTATGTTAGCAACACCAAATCAATCGTGCAAATATGGCGTTACGATTTTACAAAATGCAGAGGTTGATTATTTTGTTACACTGACATTTCTGGTTTTTTATGAAAGACATGTTCATCGCTTAAAATCGTTTATCAAGTATTTAGTACGAAGTTGTTTCTAAAGTGAAATGTGAATTTTTCGCAATGTAGGTATCAATAATTTCGATAAAATCCATTTTAATCTAAATCGAATTTTACGTTATATTCCAATGACTAAGTCCAATTATTTAGTGGAATTTTGATATATTGTTGACGTATGGTAATAGAAAATATTCTTACATGTTATTAATGTAAAAGATCTGATGAAAAACAGGCTAATTGTCAAGACAAATGTACTCCAGGGCACTGTATTTGTTATAATTTATAAAGCAATTATTTTGTTTAGCTAACCACAATAATTTGTTTTGTTAACTATCTATGTGGTAAACATCTTATATTATTATTAGACCTGTGTATTTGTTTACTAATTAAGTGAAGTGTTTATCTGTAATACTAGTCTTAGTAATCAATGTTAAGTTATCACCAAGATTTATCCCAAAACAAAGAAGAATGTGGAGGATCCAGCCAAGAAACTTCCATTCCCAGGTGAGTTTTTTCTTTTTGAACATTATTTATTTCACTGACCTTTTAATTTATGTGATGTTAGCTTGATAATATTTTTTTGTTCAGTATTATTTAGAGACAGTAATTTGAAAGTGTTCCTAATGAAATCAGCCCCTTGTTTTTTAGCTGGCAGTTTCTTAAGACTCGGTATCAGACCAGAGAATGTGAATGCAAAAGGTACAATGAGAAAATCTTGGTGTGTTTGAGCAGTACAGTGCTGCATAAGTTCACATGAAAATCTAGTTTTTACAACCTTAATGAACTCTTTATGTATGCAAGTTGTCAATTTCAAATCCTGAATCTGAAGTTTGACCAACTTTCATCAGAAAATTGCAAACATTCTGAAAACAGTTTTATGGGCATAGTTCTATAAACTCATCCTGGTACAGTAACAGTACTAGACTCAATCACAACATGTTTATTATTTTGCCTGAATTTGAGAGATATAGGTCTCAAAACTATGGCAAATTTTTAAATATAAATTAAAATAGTAACTACTTGAGATTTAATAAAAATATAACAAATTTTAGCTATTCTGTTTATGTCTCAGCTCATATGATCAAAATTTGCCCATTAGCTTTGTACATGCTACTTATTCAATAAGAAATGTTTTGTTGTTTTTATGATTGATTTTTATGCAAGACAATTTTACAATCCCTGTTTACTCTCCCTATTTGTTTCTATTACTTCCTCCAAATTGTGCCAGGAAGTATTATTGTAACATATACTACGCCTATGTTGCTTACAAAGTCTAATTGGAAAGGTTCCAACTAAATCAAACAGATTTTGAAGAGTTTTTTGTTAAGTAGGGTACAGTCAACCACTTTGATTCTCAGGCCACAATAGAACCCTGTCATAGTAAATAGTATCAAATTGTTGACTGTACATTTTCCAGGTGGTCCCACACAAATTTAATCAAAATCTTTGTGGTCATTAATTTTTTTTCAAGTTAGTTAATGTTCCTGTTTAGAAATATTTTGGGCAAAATTATTGATAGGAAGTACTGAATGACTCTAGGTAGATCTCAAGTAAGTTTAGGGTTGTACCAACTTACCAGTAGAAGGAAGCAAGAAGTAGCCACTACGTGAATAATAATGAGTCAAAGTAACAGATGAGTCAAAAGCTTAATAAATAAGGAAACTGGCCTTTTGTAATAGCCAGCAACCTGTAATGGGGAAAGCCTAGTATTTACTTCCACAGCGAAAGGAAATGCTCACAATAAATGTTACAAAAAAACAAACATTTAATTTTAATTGAGATATGATCTACTTTGCTAAGCTTTAGATAAATATGCAATTTTTTGATTAAAATGTTACTTAAACATCAAACGTTCCGTGACAGCATGTGCCAGATCCACTTCACTTCTATGTTACATGTTTGTTCCTATTTCGACCACAGGGTTTGAAGTTTAACAGACTTCAATTAAATCAGTATATGTATGTTTATTGAAGCATATTTTTATCAGCATCTCGAATCTCGGCACACCTCAGATATTTTTTACTTTATTATTATTTATTGCTTAGCCTGTATTTGTGTCCCACTGCTGGGCCAAGGCATCTACTCTTGACCTCTACATCTCCCTATCCTGAGCCATATGCTCACTTCTGCTTTTAGGTTGTTTTGACGCCTCTGTCTTGGCCTGTCTCGTCATTGATGCCCATCGAGCTGAACCAACCAAGTGCAAGAGTGCGCCCATCTTTGTGGGTGCATTCAGCAGACATGCCTGGCTCAGTCCCATTTAAGCTGGGTGATTGCTTTTCCAACATCCGCTATTCGATTTGTGGAGCGCAATGTGGTGTTCCAAATGTTTTGCATTTCAGTTATTACAAGCCAAGTTGGCTGTATCAAGTTTTCTAAGTAAATTCTGTATGGATTTTGGTCTTAACAACTGTCATTTTCTCGCTGCAATGTTTTTAACCTTTGATGAAATGCAAAACTTTTTACGAGATAAGTATAAAGTGAGAAATTGTTTTAAGGAATTTGGTTAAGGGTTCAGTATGTTTTCGATGGTATAAACATTTGTAAAAAGCTAATAGTGATATTCATAAATGTCTAAGGTATCTATCTCAAAATACTACTCATCCTCATATGAATTGGTACAACGAGCTAAACCCTTAACTAACTATTTATAAATAAATAAATATCATGGGACGATTACCCATAGTGGCCATAGTACAAGCTTTGCTTAGTTTGGGACTAGCCAAACTAAGCAAAGCTTGTACTATGGATACTAGACAAAGGATAAACATACTTATATAGATAGATACAAACTTAAATACATTATATACATACTAGCTGACCCAGCAAACGTTGTTTTGCCATATAAATTATAGCCTACGACCTATTTCAGACCTACCGAATACAGAGAAAAAAGTTTCATAGAAATCGGTCCAGCCGTTTCGGAGGAGTTCGTTAACAAACACCGTGACACGACATTTTTATATATTAGATTAAACAACCAAGACCTGAGAACAAACATTCGTATTTTTATACAAATATCTGCCCCGACGCGGGAATCGAACCCGGAATCTCATGCTTTGTAGTCAAGTTCTGTAACCACTAGGCCATTTCTTTATAAACCTTGTCACATTATGTGTGATAAGACTGGTAAGGTTCATAACTGTTCCCTTAAAATGTGTTGCTTATTCTACCATACATAACACTTTCATCTATGAAGATCGTAACAATTTTATTGTGTCTGTGTGTGAAATGGTGTCCCAAAGTCTCTTAAATGATGCACTGGTTAATGTTATGCCAAACATTTCAAGTTTAGTTATGAAGTCATGTTTTTTTCCTGTTGATCATTGTCTTGGAAATAGTACCAGGTTGCGGACAATATACACCATTACTTATACACATATTATCTGACAAGAACAAAGGCTAGCAATTATCATTGTTCCAATCCAGGATGTGTTACATATTTTTCCACAATACATTTGATCTAATATGTCTGATTCTTGATTGATTTAAATTTTGCAAGTTCTGATTTTTAGGTGCCATTTAAGTTTTTTAATGGTAATAGTTTTAACCAAAATAAAAAATTAAAACCGGCCAAGTGCGAGTCGGACTCGCGCACGAAGGGTTCCGTACCATCACATCACACTAATATTATAAAGGCGAAAGTTTGTGAGTGTGTATGTTTGTTACTTCTTCACGTCTAAACGGTTTGACGGATTCTGATGACATTTGGCACAAAGATAGTTTATAACCTTGATTAACATATAGGATACTTTTTATCCCGGAAAATTGCATAATTCCCGCGGGATAGCGATAAACGTATTCTTTGCAGACGGAGTCGCGGGCAGCAGCTAGTTATCTATAAAAACGGCAAATAACCACGTTTGTTGTATGAAAGCCCCCTTAAATATTTGTTTTATTTTAATTTATTTATTTATTTTTAAAGTGAATATACAACGAAATATTCTGTGAATATTTCAAGCATCTACCTGTTGCCGTTGTCAATATCGAGCAAAAAAAAACACGTTTGTTGTATGGGAGCCCCCTTAAATATTTATTTTATTTTATTCTGTTTTTTAGTATTTGTTGTTATAGCGGCAACCAAAATACATCATCTGTGAAAATTTCAATTGTCTAGCTATCACGGTTCATGAGATACAACCTGCCGACAGACCAACAGACAAACAGACGGACGAACGGACAGCGAAGTCTCAGGAAAAGGGTCCCGTCTTTACCCTTTGGGTACGGGAACTCTAAAAAACCGGCTAAGTGCGAGTCGGGCTCGCGCACTGAGGGTTCCGTTCAAATTTTTAGGTAAACAGCTGTAACTATAATAATAATCCAGTGTTAGCAGAGCCCTGCTTCCAATTTTATTATGTAACTAAAAAGTTATGTTTGTTAGATTAAGTTAATTAATTAGTTGCTCAATTATGCAAAGTTGTCTCAAGTGCAATGTAAATTATTTTAGTTAAAAGTTATGTTTGTTAGATTAAGATTTAGATTAATTAAGATTTTTAGATCGAGACTATATTCCATAGTCTTTAATATCCGACACAATGGTAATTGTTATGGAAATAAATTGAATTGAATTAAAATGTACGCTATGTGGGACATTTTAGATTGGTTAGTCGGGATTATATGATGTAACTAAAAAATTATATTTTTTCGCAATTTTTCCTTTATCTGTGCTAGAAGACGTTGCATCGTATCAATTTTCAAGATTCTGAGTTCACGGGAAGTACCCTGTAGGTTTTGATTCCCTTGCTTGTGTCGAAAATTTGCGGCATAAACGGCTGTATCTTTTGATTGCGTTGGCATAGAAGTTTGAATTTTTCAAAGCTCCAAGGGACAGTAGACCTGAGTATTTGATATGAATTTCAGCTTGATACCTCCACGCGTTCCTGAGAAAAACGGTCTTGCTGACAGACAGACAGACAACAAAGTGCGCTATTAGGGTTACTTTTTATCCTTTTGAGGCACGGAACCCTAAAAATGGATAGGTTGATTGAGACAGACACCTTTATAAATAAAATCAATACCATCTTCCATATAGCTACCTATTTAATTACATACTTGTTTGTTCGTGTAAATGCTTTTTTAATTGGTCTACAAATAAATTCCTGAGTATAAAACTCCAAATAAAACTTGTGTGGCCATGTAATTTTTTTTCCTTGGACATTAAAGCTCTTCCGTAAATGGGTCATATATATATTTTTTGTTCACGTCTCTCCTGTGGACATGGCAAAAGTTAAGGGTCTATAGCCAATATTTTTTATGTTCCTGGCCAACTTTCGACCCATTTAAATAAACCTTAAGTCTGTTGACTCGAAGTTGTTAATTTTATGTCCACAGGAGAGAACTCTGCATCTCCTCCCTGCCCCGAATATTATGCTAGTACATATGTAAATTCAGTCAAGTAGCGACTACATTGTGTACAGCAGAAGACTTGATTATTACGATTATTAAGATTATTAAAAAAAAGGCCTTTGTTGCTTTTATACCTTGAAAAATATATTGAAAACTATCACAATCATAAAATGCATAAAAAGGCTAGCTATATGCAGTGGCGTCTTTGAGGGTGGCGATCAGGGCAACCGACCATGGCCTCGCTCTTACAGGGGTCTTACGCGTTCGCGCTGCAACTAGGATTGGCAACCTTAGTGCACAGGTTGGCGGCACATTTGCGATCAAAAAGCGGGACTTGTTTATACAGTACAGGACTCCTTCACCAGGTCTAACTTGGTGAGATAATATATTGGTCTTCAATGTATTGAAAGTATTTGAAAGCCACAAAAATTAAACCAGGTTAACTTTTATTGCACATTAGAGTGATGCAAATTTTAAAAATCTAGTTCAATATAGATCGGGATAGAGGGACAGGGTAGGGCTGAGCGAGCTAGTGAGCGGACGGTGTTCGCGTGTTACTCGCAGTGTATAAAATTATAATCACGTGCTCCTGAACGTTTTACAGTGCTTATAGTCAAGCCTGAACACAGGACAATCGGCGTCCCGCGCGGATCTTTTGCGGGACGCATGCTCTAGGGCTCTAGAAACGGGACCTCCCGCCTATAGCGGGACGGTTGGCAACCCTAGCTACAACACGAATCAGTATTTTTTGCACTTCTCATCAAACTAATTACACAAAGACAAGAGCCTTACTGAGATCTACCCGCCCGGAGATTCCCGATTCTCATAAATTCAATTATTTAGAAGAAAGAGATGTTAAGCTATTGAGCTGTATGTAGGATCGATTGTGCACAATCGATGTTCAAGAAGGTCCAGACAAAGCAATAGTAGGAGAGTCCGCCGGAGGTGCCTGTTCTAAAGTGCATTAACGAAGGATAATAGTACTCTCAGGGATCCGTCTAGACCACTCTACTTGTGAATATCTAGGAAGCAAAGTATCTTACGCAGAGAGTATTGCAGGGATCCACTGTAGAGCTCGCGCGTGTATCCCTTCGAATGTTTGGTTAACCGTGATTTGATAAGGCAGAAGCAATGAAACAAGGAGTGCAATTGAGCGAGTTTTTTTTAGAGATCTCCTACACAAATCTCATCACTGTACCTGTCTTTCCTTTAAAAGGCTCTTTTGTTTTAATAGTACGTAGCCTGCTGAAATTTTCATAAATTTGTTATCCTAACAAATAATAAAATATGACGCTGACGCAAGTAAACTGACCATTTTCTTTTCATAGACGAGACACATTGTGGGCTTGTCACTTAGCTAGATTATTTATATACACAGGAAGGAAAACAAAAGTGCACGGCGAGATTAGCTGCGTGCTATTAATATACACCGTTCAATTATCACGCGGTTATTCCGGGCACAGCACAAGTATAGAGCACGGATTCCTAGTAGGATTCGATTACTGGACCTGGTTCTGTAGTATCGCTGTTTGTTTCAGGATTCGAATTCCAGAATCCGTACGATTTAAATATTTCAAAATACACGAAACAACAACACGGTCTTGGTGGCCAGTGCCTACAATACACTAGCTTTTGCCCGTGGCTTCGTCCGCGCAGAGATAAAATTTATGGCCAACTCCCTTTCTCAACCGCGCGGGAATTTCCAAAAATCCCATCTCACTGCACCTCCAATATTCTGAAAGATAGTCATCACTAGAATAGCTACAGACACCACACACACACACACACACACACACGCACGCACGCACGCACGCACGCACGCACGCACGCACGCACGCACGCACGCACGCACGCACGCACGCACGCACGCACGCACGCACGCACGCACGCACGCACGCACGCACGCACGCACGCACGCACGCACGCAGAACCTGACTACGAAGCTTGAGGTCCCGGGTTCGATTCCCGTGTCGGGGCAGATATTTGTATGAAAAATACGAATGTTTGTTCTCGGGTCTTGGGTGTTTAATATGTATTTAAGTATGTATCTATCTATATAAGTATGTTTATCCTTTGCTTAGTACCCATAATACAAGCTTTGCTTAGCTTACTTTGGGACTTTGGGTCCCGTGATATTTATTTATTATTATTTATTTATAGCTATTATTCGGTATTCGATGAATAACAAAAAAAATGTCGAGTAATGCCGAATAGTTCAAATTTGATTTTAAGTAACATACGTGGAGCATACTGAAAGTTTCTGGAACTGGCTACTTATAAAAAGAAAATTAAAAAAGCAATAATAGGTTTTGAAAAAGTAGCTCTCTGGCAGTGAATTACTTTTTAATTTGCGAGACTGTCATTTGTTTTTTCATCGTGGTGTTGGATTGAAATTTGGGTGTCGCTGTTGCAATGAATCGTGAAGTCATGAAAATTTTCGATCCATGATTTTTTACGATTTCCGATGTGGATTAAGTCAGCAAGAGAGTTGTCAAAGACTTCTCTTAGCATTTGGTGATGAAACCCCATGTCGTAGCTCTGTCTATTCGTGGTTTAGTGAGTTTAGAGGAGGACGTAACCATCTCTATGACGATGAACGTGAAGGCCGGCCAGCAACTGCGGTTACCGATATTAATATTAATACTGTACGACAACTAATTGAAACTGACAAAAAAATTATATGTCAGCAAATTCGTACTACCTTAGGAATTGGAATGAGCCAGGTGCAAAAGATATTGCATTTGCATCTGAAGGTTCGGAAACTTTGCACTCGATGGATACCGCATGATTTATCGGAAGACCAGAAACGACTGCGTGTAGAGTGATGCCGCAAAATGATAAAAAAAATTGATGGAGGACAATCAATGGTTGTATATAACATCGTGACAGGTGACGAAACCTGGGTATACTACTTTGAACCGGAAAGAAAAAGTCAATCGGCTGAATGGGTCTTTCCTTTTGAAGACTTGCCGACAAAAGTAAAAAAAAGTCGAAGCACCGGTAAGAAAATGATTGCTTCGTTTTTCAGCAAATCGGGACATTACACCACTGTGCCACTTGAAAACCAAAAGACGGTAACTGTAGATTGGTATGTGAAGACGTGCTTGCCTAAGTGTTTGACAAAATTCGTGAAAAGCGTCTCCGTAGCAAAATAGTCCTTCATCACGACAACGCGTCGACACATTCCGCTAAAGCAACGAATGCTTATTTGGAGGCCTTAAATGTAGAATTCTCGACTCGTCCGCCATACGGCCCTGATGCCATGCGATTTCTTTTTGCTCTCGAAGAATAAAGATAAACTTAGAGGTTTACGGTTTACAAGTCCGGAAATGGCAGTGAACGCTTTCCACGAGGCCATCGAAGAAGTCCCTAAGGAAGACTGGACCCACTGCTTTTCACAAAGGTTCCAGCGAATGCAAAAGTGTGTAAATAGGGAGCGTATATACTTTGAAAAACAATAAATGTGTCATAACGATAATGCGTAGTCTTATTTATAAGAATCCAGAAACTTTCAGTATGACCTAAGTATGAACCGAGAAATGAAAATCTAGCAGCCGGTTCCGGTACTGCGTGCCCTAAGCACCTCCTACAAGTGAAGGTTTTAGGGTTCCTTAGTCAAAATGGCAAAAGCACAATCCATTTAGGTTTGTCATGCCCGTCTGTCTGTTACCGGCTCAGTTCAGAAACTTAGCATTAGAAAGCTATAGGGGATGATTTATTTTTTCAAGTCTTTTTCACCATGGTGTGAGTGAGGTGTATTTGGGCAGGTCTTTGCAAAATATTATATCTTTTCCGTATGTGAAATATTAAGTTTTAAAGTTAACAATATTGCTAGTGAAAGTCTTTGTCCCAAGCTGAATACTTCTTTATGGATACCTGAAAAATCTCATATGTATACATAACGAATTTAAAAGGAAAACTATCACAGCTATGTAGGCTTCACAAGTTAACGAGTAATTGTCGACCAAAATTAACATTGAACCCTACACGTACTTGGTCGGTTATATTTTATGTAGCATTTAGGTACATTATAAACATTTATGATTTTCTGCAGTCACTGAAACGGCATTCAATAGCTTAAGTGCTCGCAAACATGTACAGAATGAAACTGAATCATTTCGATATTATGTAATTTTAAAACTAAACCAGAATTTTCTTAATACAAAGCTCCTAAATAAATAAATCACATAAGGCTTGCCTCTGTAAACTCTCCGGGAATAGGTCTGGGTTTAGCAACTTAAAAAAAAACCGGCCAAGTGCGAGTCGGACTCGCGCACGAAGGGTTCCGTACCATTATCAATAAAAACGGCAAAAAGACCAGCTTTGGTTGTATGGGAACCCCCCTTAAATATATAACTAAATATTCTGTGAATATTTTAAGCGTACAGGTAGCTGTTGCCGTTATCAATATCGAGCAAAAACGAGCAAAAAATCACGTTTGTTGTATGGGAGCCCCCTCAAATATTAATTTTATTCTGTTTTTTAGTATTTGTTGTTATATCGACAACTGAAATACATCATCTGTGAAAATTTCAACTGTCTATAGTATAAATCTTCCCAGGTGAATTTTTCGCATCGAGCCATTACATTAAATTTGAACCTTAATACTATGACGATACCGTTTGTTTTGAAAGATAAGGGCTCGAAGCGAAAAATTCACCTGGGAAGATTTATACTATAGCTATCACGGTTCGTGAGATCGTGAGATATAGCCTGGTGACAGACGGACAGACGGACGGACAGTGAAGTCTCAGTAATAGGGTCCCGTTTTTACCCTGTGGGTACGGAACCCTAAAAAGTAGGCTGACTTCCATACACATTTGCATATTCTATTTCGTCTGCTTAGAAGGTTGTTTTCCAATGAAACTAAACCCAGTACTTTATATTTAATGTCTATAGTCTAAATGTATCAATACTTTATTACACCTTGATAATTGGCAAAGCCCCTATTGATACTTTAATCCCGTATTTCATTGCTCGTTACGCGCGTAGTTTCGTTGGATATGTTTTTCTCATTTTATTTTTAAGCTTTTATCTTGAACTTCTCTAATTGAGATGTTTGTGCTACATTTTTTTAAATAATTCATCTGAACTGAAACTTCTTTGAATTATTTATTCTGGTCGTCATCTAATGCGTGTGCGGCGCAGATCAGTTGTGTCGAAGTGAATTATTTTGAGGCTGAGCGATCCCTAAAAATAAACGCGAATGTGATGTCATGAAACAAGTGTTACGTATTGCTGTACACGGCACAGCGGGCGGTATGACATCAGTTTTGCCGGTCACAATCATAATTGTGTGCCTGTAGAATTATTTATATCGTTCCCGCGATTTGCTATCGCTATTACCATTATTCGCTTATACGATTTTCTCACAATGTATAATTGAATAATTTTAAACGACCGCTTTAGCCTAGTTGGTAGTGACCCTGCCTACGAAGCAAGAGGTCCTGGGTTCAAATCCCGGTAAGGGCATTTATTTGTGTGATGAGCACGAATATTTGTTCCTGAGTTATGGATGTTTTCTATGTATTTAAGTATTTATTTATCTATATAAGTATGTCTATCGTCGTCTGGTACCCATAGTACAAGCTTTGCTTAGTTTGGGACTAGGTCGATTTGTGTGAGATTGTCCCCTAATATTATTATATTAATATTATTATTAATATTATATATTAATATTATATTTCTTTTAATTTTATGCAAACATTTTTTTTTCTTTTGTGAGAAATCTTTACCCCTTCATAAGGGGCCCCCAAACAAATTTTTATACGGGGCCCCGCCACGGCACGCTACGCCACTGGAAATAAACCTACACAGAGTACATGTAGAGGTAAATAAAATCTTCTAAAATGATGTTTATATCTCCGAAAAGGCTCATTCGGCCTTGATGCAGTTATCTATACATAAGTAAGTTTTGTCTGCAACCAGCAGTCGACTCTGCTGTGTTTTAGATTATAACAGGTTAGCAGTGTTAATACTTAAATATCTTGTTTGTGTTGTGAGCTACAACATTTAACAACACCCAAACACGACTACCTGGTTGCAAAAATATCATGGATTCGAGAGTACTCATGAATCTTCATCAGATGGTTTACTTTAGAATGCGGTTTAATAAACCATTATGATGAATATCTATCTGTCACTTTTTCTTTTTTTTGACTTAAGTCATTTCTGAAATAAAAAAAAAATTTGGGAAGTTTTTATTAATTTTTGCTTACGCACGTCGGGGGCCCCCGTGCCCGTATAATTGATACGGCAGATACGGCGGTAGCTAGGCCCCTGTTTATTTCTAATGCTGCCGATCAAATTTGACCCACTTTTAGGTGTAGGACTGACTTGAAATTTAATGTAAGTTGGATGAAAGTACAGTCCGCAAGAAAACTAAAATTAAAACTTTGTAAAAATCCTTACTGCAGAGCCATCTCGTTACGTTGTGATCTAGTGGTAAAATACATATTAAGTACCTACTTAAAAATAGCGACTTATTATATTGTATCGTAAACATTTGGACTGTATTTATTTTATAATCTAAAATATAAACCTGCTAAACGGCATTTTTGCGTCGCTTGTACGGTCGGTTTCCTGACTTAAGTATCCACTTTTTCATACAAGTTGTATAGAAAAGTTGGAAACTTATGTTAGGGCACAGACTGTACGATGACTTGAGGATATCGTGATCTGACACCAAGCCCACAAATGCATTGTATGCTCTGTCGAAATAACAAAGTTCAGAGTGCAGTCCTATTGTCACTTTATTTAGTCGACTCACTGGTGAATGAGTTACGCACGTCATCAGTACGCTTAGTATAAATTTTACTTCACCAAAATACTTCTCGATCGCGTTTACGTAAAAATTTCAATTCTATGGAAACATGGACGCGTGCGCGCGGAGGCGCTGTCCATGTTTCCCTAGTAATTGATTTTTTTACGAAAACGCGATCGAGAAGTATTTCGTGAAGTAAAAACTTATACTAAGCATACAGTGCGCTTAGTATAAGTTTTACTTCACCAAAATACTTCTCGATCGCGTTTACGTAAAAATTTCAATTCTATGGAAAAATGGACGCGCGGCCGTGGAGGCGCTGTCCATGTTTCCCTAGTAATTGATTTTTTTACGTAAACGCGATCGAGAAGTATTTTGTGAAGTAAAACTTATACTAAGCGTACAGTACACTTAGTATAAGTTTTACTTCACCAAAATACTTCTCGATCGCGTTTACGTAAAAATTTCAATTCTATGGAAACATGGACGCGTGTGCGCGGAGGCGCTATCCATGTTTCCCTAGTAATTGATTTTTTTACGAAAACGCGATCGAGAAGTATTTCGTGAAGTAAAAACTTATACTAAGCAGTCAGAACAAATAAGTAATTTGCGTGGCTACTGTTCACTCACGACTGCTTCTTGTCTGAAGCGGTTACAAATAATTATTTACGCTCCAATAACCTCAAAATTGGGAGAGATCATTCTGGGTGTGCTTTGTTACATTACTATTTTTAAATTTACAATTATTTTACTTTCAGATTTTCTATACAGTTTGATAGATTGCAATTGACATCAATAACTAAAATCCAGATGCCTTGTCGAAGAAACCCCCAAGTGTGTTCAGCGATTTTCGATAGTTTAGGAGTTACGGTTACGGATTAGTTTCAATCAAACTTGCAGTTGGTTAAATTATCATAAAAAAATTCGTAACTCCTAAACTGTAAAAAATCGTTAAACATACAAGGGGGTAAATATACTAATTATTCGAATGACTCAATAGTAGCAATGCCCAGACCTTATAATCATACCCCGCAGCGGAGGTAGCAAACCCGTAGCATATGACAGTTTTATTTTAGGGTTGGCGATTATGATTAATCATATACTTACTCTATTGTATGTACGATTAAGACAATTAAATGATAACCTTACTAACCCTGTTTTAATATAAACTTGCTTAATTTTCTATCAAAGAAAATAAATTCACATGTCAATGTCAATCAATGTGTCTGTCATTTTGTTTATGACATCACGTAATTTTTTATTTCATACAAATATTAATATGGAAAATTTAATGGTTTCCGTGGTTTTGAAATTTACCATGAGCTTTACGGTGAAAGAAAACATCTTGAGGAAACCTGCATACACCTGCGAACTCCACACTGGGCCCGCGTGAGAACTACGGCCCAATCAATCTCATTCTGAGAGGAGGCCTGTGCCCTGCAGTGGGGCTTATATAGGCTGGGATGATAATGGACTAGTGGTTAGTGACGCATGAAGCAAGAGGTTTAATGGTTGAGTGATTTAATGGTTGAATATATTGTCGTGCCTGAAAACAACGAACAAAATATTTTTTGTAGTAGGTATATGAGCAGTGAATATAAAATCAAAGAAACAACGCGATCAAACATTTAGCGAGTAGAAGCCACCAAGAAAAGGAACATGGTTTCTCTTCACTTTTAGATTTTTTTTAAAAGATAAACCTGATTTACAGGGAAAAGACAACAAAATTTATTATAATAACATTTTGTTCATAGTAAATACTTAGTGACAGCCCTGACATACAACTGCTATAGATTTGCTAGTTCAATTGCGGGGTATGATTATAATATAGGCAATTGCTGGCAGAGTAGTTTAAAAACACGAGAAACACAGTTAGCAAATGCTATTGTAGCTAGACACTATGTTTATCATACACTCTGAGGAAAGAAGAACTTTATATTAACGCTTATAAGTTTTTTATTTAGCATGCACAAATATTAGCAAGTTCCAGCTAGTCGATTCGTACCAGCTTTCTGGACACTGTATATAGAGTCGTTTTCAAAAAAAATGTACACAGTTAAGGGCTTAATCAAAACAAAATCACGATCGCTTCCTTTGTGTTACGAAAGTTAGTCATACAAAATGTATGGGTAACTTTCGTCACACAAAGGAATCAATTAAGTTTAGTTTTTATTAAGTCCCTTAATTGTGTACACTTTTTGAAAACGACTCATATATGCATCCAAAGTTGTACAGAAAAATATTTTACTAATGATTAATTAGTATCGTCTAGGTGTTGCCACATGAACAAGAGTAAGTAATAAGCATTATCATCTCAGTGATTTTTACTTTTTAGTGACATTTATATGAGTCGGGCGTGTATGTTAATTAACGAATTAATTACTGTCAACCAGGCGCTATGCGTACAAACATAATGTTAGTTCAAAATCGTGCGTCGCGTTTCTCAACATGGCGTTGTTTTTATGTCCCTCATTAGGTTACACCAGTGCGTCACTCAATGTACTTAGGTACTACAAGTGTCGGAACTGAGGTTTAAAATAATTTAATTTTTGTGACATCGCGTTACATCACTTTGAAAGTAATGTTAGTAATATATACAACGTGCAAGCTATGCGACGCCAATCTGCAACCAGTATTGCAATTAAAGGTGTTTTAAACTTTTCGCTATTGGCATTGGTTTGAAGAATATAGATATAGGAATGATCACATACATTCAGCGACGCTTGGACGTTGCGTTGCGTGTCTAGCCTGGATTTGGGCCAGCCCAGCAAGACGCGGATGAGCGCTGTGACTCGTTCATGACGCCGCATATTTTTAACGTAACAGCGCAGAGTCGCAGACACACTATCGAGTGCCAAATGTAAAGTTCACTAACATAGATTTGGCAAGAGTCGCTATTTACGCGAAGTGTCTATGCTTCGCGAACAAATAGCAGCGGGGCACGTTCCTGTGATTGCACGTATATCACGCGTGGGAGTATTTTATCGAAACTTACTGTACCTACCTGTGTACCGCGAAAAACACCTACACCTTATTGATTTTCGTTTTCAATTCCTTATACTTTGCTTCTGTATGAATTCTTTGTTGTTCACTCAATTGCAGTACTTACATGAAATACAATTTTGTACTTAATTTAATTGCCTCCGATTGTAACTAATTTTGTGGTTCTTCGATTTCAGAAAGTCATGTAGACGATGTTTTTATTCATGCGCACTGTTTAAAGGTAACGTTTAATTACCGACGGTGCCACTTGTTGTAGTGATCAACCAACTAAAAAAAATTAGAGCTTTCAAAAAATTACCTTTTCTGATGGGTGGGGTTCATGGATATGTTTTGTTTTTAAATAGATTGAAATTTAGTCTATTTGGGGGTCATCGTTTTTCAATCAGTATGTACGTCCCACTGCAGGGCATTGGCCTCCTGTAGAATGAGAGGGCTTGGGCCGTAGTTCACACGCGGGCCCAGTGCGGATTGGGAACTTCACACACACAATTGAATTTCTTCGCAGGTGTGTGCGATGTTTTCCTTCACCGTAAAGCTCATGATAAATTTCAAATGTAATTTCGCACATAAATTCCGAAAAACTCAGAGGTGCGAGCCGGGATTTGAACCCACGACCCTCTACTTGAGAGGTCATAGGGTAAACCACAAGACAACTACGGCTTTTTTAAAGAGTTAAATTAAATGAAAAAAATATATGAAACTAGCTGCTGCCCGCGGCTTCGACCCCGTTGTGTTTTTTACTAAAATTTCTTCCATAAGAACCTTCTGCCAAAACAAACGCAACAAAAAAAGAATTAGCGAATTCGGTCCAGCCATTCACGCGTGATGCCGTGACCAAGGGAAATAGGCATTAATTTATATATATTACTAGCTGTTGCCCGCGACTCCGTCTGCAAAGAATAGGGTTATAACAAATAGCCTACGACCTATTCTCAGACCTACCGAGTGTAGAGAAAAAAGCAGGGTTCGAAAATATCCGATATTTATGATATATATCCGATATTTATCGAAAGTGTGATACACACTGGAAAAAAGTTTTATAAAAATCGGTCAAGCCGTTTGGAAGGAGTTCGATAACAAACCCATTGACACGAGATTTTTATATATTAGATTATAATAGATAGGATCCCGCTTTTTGTCTCTTTAACATTATCCAAAAATCAAAGCAAAAAACTACTTATTACTTAACTGGCTGGTCGTGAACTATACCACACTAGTTTTTTTTGACCGCGACTACGTCTGTAACGACTTAGTTTATCGCTATCCCGCGGGAATTATGCAATTTTACCGGGATAAAAACTATCCTATGTCCTTTACAGGGACTCAAACTATCTTTATACCAAATTTCCTGTAAATTTGTTTAGTGGTTTAAGCGTGAAGAGGTAACAGATAGACGGACACACTTTCGCTTTTATAAATATTATAATTTATAGTATGGATGTGGTTAAGTGCTAGAATAGTCAGTTGAGTTTGTTTGCGAGCATCCACATAAACATGGCTTTTGGCTATATCTGCCGTAATGGGGTTACACCTACTTTTACGTGAATCATTACGTTGTTATGATATGACGCCGTAAGCTGTAAAAAATATTACAGACGGTAATTTTACAAAGGAGAGTTAAGCTGAGTAATTAAGGCGGCTTAACTCATAATAGCTAAAGTATCTACTTTACGTCTTTGTAACACATTCAAAATCTGTGTAGTACTCTTAGTATGGCAGGATTTTGTGGTAAATAAAAGATTTATTATAAACTAGTTTTAACCCACGAATCCGTCCGCGTTTGAAATTAACTTTTCAAAAAAACATTTACAATCTTAGAGTTTGGCCTGTAAAAAGGTTATGGTAACATTTTTAAAGAGCAACGTTCGCTCGGTCAACGTGATCTGTTGATTATAGATGAACCTACCACGTCATCTTGAGTGCCGAGGTGCTGCAACGTTCTTGGACAGCACCGTCTATTCTTGTCTAAAATTAGAATATTATCTCCTCGGAACGCACTATGGGGATATTAAGTATATCTATTTTATGTCACAATCTAGATCTTTGTACGTATATGTGTGCGCTAAGCTAAGTTCAGCCGTTGTTTAACGATTGAGTAACAAACATACTAGTAACTTCACAATGTTTCTCATTTATAATATTAGTAGGATAGCATAGGAAAAAATTGAAAGAAGAAAATACTAAATGGTCCGCAAAGGGAGATATTCTAATTTTAAAAACCAGCAATGTTTTATCTACATTTAATTTAATAATGACGAAAACTACGAGGTTCGGCGGGCAGGAATTTTTTTCTGTTACATTGACGGAAGTTATAATTTATTCAACAATACATTCGTCTTGAAAGTGGCAGACGGCCCACCAATTGGCGTTCTCAGTGATATATTTATTGGCAGCAGAGGCACATCTACACCGAATATTTTCTTCCTCCTGTAGTATCAAATCGTCAAGCGAAGGTTAAAACTCCGCTTTCCATTATTTTTATATCACTTCTAATTTGAAAACGTTTAATTTACAAACATTAACTACATGTCGATTGTAAAAATATTAATACTCGCTTGCTTTCAACCGCGACTTTGCTCGCGTGCCCTTTGAGAGCCAGCAGTTGATTAAAACATCCGAGAATTGACATGAATCTCATGAATATTTCCAAAAATTACATCCTGGTCTTCGTTTAAATACATTGTATGAAGAGCACCCGTGCAAAATGTCATGTCTAGAGGCCGTAATTTCCGTGGCTTTTTTGAGGCTGTCATTGGGACTTCTCATTTACCGACTACCGATATGCATAGGTAAACATAATTATATCTATTTTCTGTAATACAATTTTAAAGTATGATTAAAAGTAGAATTAAGGTTAGAATTTACCGCATGCTCTCCTAAAGTTTTGACGTTTACGGTGCGTCACTGCGATTCCGTAACGTCACCGTTTTTTAAGCGGCGGTTTGGTCGCACCCTTAAACAGCAGGCAGTCTATCGCGAATGAGTAATCTCTTTAAGATAACCTTTGGATATCAACTTTTTGGAAAAATATAAAACAGGAATTGCAATATTTTACTGTTCCTTATTATAACAATGATTGTTTTCATTTCACATCTCTATTCCCATTTTCAACTACTCAAAAGTTATCTGAAAGAGATCGCTAGCGATAAAACCTGTTTACCTCTACTTGTTATCTTCTTTAATATGTTGTGGTCTATAATGTATCGATATGCCATTGTTATGTTTGTGTATATCCGAAGTCGATAAATGAGAAGTCCCTATGACAGCCTCAAAATCCAGCTGTTTTAACGTGAAAGTGTAACTAAAACACACACTCGACACACAAATACTAGGCTGCACTGAAAGTTTCGGGAATCGATTATTTAATGGTACAATAGTGTTTCAAATTTAACCTTTTTATAACCATAGAGGTCTTGTCAACTCATTACAGCAGGCAGTTTGAAAAAAAAAGTAGACACTTTTTAGTAATTGTTTTTTAAAACGGTGTTGTTGCCGCCAAAAATGAAGTAACGCGAGAAATTTTAAGAGCTATGAATTTTTATGATTTTAGGATGTGGTTTGTCTCAAAAATAATGCCTTGATCGGACGATTTATGCATTTAAGGAGGGAGTTGCATGAAAGACGACTGTGTATCGCTGGTTTTCCGAATTTTACCGCGATCGTGTGAAACTCAGTGATGATTTTCGTGAAGGGCGGCCCAAATCTGGGGTTAATCAAGAAAATGTCGATGCAGTGCGGGACCTGATTAACAAAGATCGTCATGTCACATATCGTGAAATTCAGTTATGTTTAGGGATTGCAATGAGTCAAATCCAAACTATCTTGCAAACAGAACTGATCGTGAAAAAGCTATTTTCCCGTTGAGTCCCACACCAACTTTCTGATGAACAAAAGGGGGCCTGGGTCAATTGGTGCCGAATAAATTTAGAAAGGTTTAACACTGGAACGTCCAACGAAGTATATAAAATCGTGTTGGGTGATGAAACGTGAATACATACTTACGAACTTGAAAATAAAAACCAATCACGAGTTTGGGTGTTCGAAAACGAACTGCGACCGGCCAAGATTGTTCGCTCCCGAAGCACGGCGAAAAAGATAGTCGCCACTTTTGTCTCGAAATCAGGGCAAGTTGCAACTATTGCACTTGAGGATCGCAAAACGGTTAATGCAGAGTGATGTACTACAAATAGTCTGCCTGAAATCGTTGATATATTCAAAAGAGAAAACTCCAACCGATGCATCATTCTCATCACGACAACGCTAGCGACTTCACTGCTCGCTCGTCAAACAAATGAGTATTTAGACTATTATAACGCCGAATTTATGACCCAACCACCATACAGCCGCGACTTGGAATCTTCATGATTTCTATACATACCCTAAAATTAAATATAAGCAACGCGTTCAGCGATTTCTGTCACTCGAAGCAGCAGTGGACACCTTCATAAGTGCCATTTCGGAGACTACACTTTGGAGTCGAATAACTGTTTCAATAATCGGTCTAAGCGAATGAAAAAATGTATAAATATGCTTGGAGAATACTTTATAAAACCGGAAATGTACATTTAACTCTTTACGCTGATCCATTTTTTGTATTCCCGAAACTTTCAGTGTGACCCACGTAACATAAATTCCACATAGCCATGACTTTTTGTTGCATTTTTTTTGTACTGCTATTTTTTTAAAGGAAGTATCGAAAAAAGCAACTACATTTCGGGATTTGAGATTCCAAAATATCGGAACGCATGCTTTACTTATCATCAGACGTAATATCTGGTAGATATCTACATTACTAGTTACTTTATTCCATTAAAAAATCACAAGATGGAATCCTATAATCAGCTGGTATGTCCTGTCAAAAAACTGTTTGCTATTTCCACAAAGTTCACTGACCCCATAATTCATCTTACATGGATATTAAAATATGACCATAATTTTTTCCGATGTATTAAGTTCAAAGTCTGCAGAATAAGTTGCGAGGACCCTTTCAGGCGTTTAAGTTAGATGTATTTTTGCAATAGTACATTACTGCAGAGGCTGCAAAATAGGGGATTGCCGGCCGAGTAGTTATAGATGGCCGAGTGTTCACGAGGCTATCTCGAAAAACGAGGCCGACTATCCCTGTTCGCGGCAGAGGCTTGTTTAAAGCTTTTCTCAAACATGCAGTTAAATAAATAAAGTAAAAAAACTCCAAAACAAAATCAAAGGTTTATTTCTAGAGAAATTATAAGTAAACTAGATAAAAAATATAACTAACAAATTTATTACTATTTCTTTCATTTTATTTCCAACTTGGATTTAATAGAAAACAGAGATAATTCATGAATATTTATTTTTAATAAGCATAGTGGCAGAATGTCATAACATAATGAACCAAAAAGGGGTACGTATCAAAATATCTAAAGTTTAAAATGAATAATGGACGAAATACATAATGGTCATTTGATATAATGCAATTTTCTTGGAAATTCTCAACTTTACAGGATTTTCATAAAATAAACCTAACCTAAACCAATCTGTAGATTACATGATTAAAAAAGTTCGTTTTATCAATAGTTTCATAGAAAATTTTAGTACGTATTATGACCATTATGTATTTCGTCCATTATTCGTTTTAAACTTTATAATATTTTGATACGTTCCCACCAAAAAGCGAATATTGGTTCTATAAACAGTTAAAAAAAAACTATTTTTTTTTAATGGCTGAACGCCATTATGCGGTGCACTCCGTCTGGAATGGAAATAAAAAAAACAGCGGCCGGCAATGTTGTATGAAATTCCATTATTCTGCCGCCTCAAGGAGAAAAACCATAAGTGACAAAAAGTAAGTTTCGAGATAAATCCAAAAAACTTTGCACTTCTGTTTAATTGCTTTAACTTGAAAGTACAAAGTTGAAACTTTCGTTTTTAAATAAACGAATATCGCATAATTATTATGCATTGCAAACTTTTCAATTATCTCTTTATTTTAATTAGATATTTAGAAAAAACAGTTACTGTCTCGTAAAATAAATCATAAAAAATACTGTCACTAAGAATAAAGAACACAAGTGTGCACTTATGTTTTTTGTGTTAGCTTTGCACTATGATATCTAAGAAAGAAGAACATAAGTACACACTTATGGTCATAATTATAAGTTGGCCTCGGAGTTGAAAACACACAACTGAGTACTTGGGTTTTATTTATTTAGTCTTATCTTGTAATAGAGATTCATAAAAACACAATGAAAAATCAAATTAATTTATTAAAGGTAAACAATGGTTATTTGTGATACGAGGTTGGTAAGTAAGATTTTACAAATGAGTTGACGAGTGATAATCCCGAGCCACAAGGTGAGGGTTTTCATCGTCACGAGTTTGTAAAACTTTGCCAACCGTGTATCATACGACGTTTTTCAATACATTTGTGAAAAAATAGGCAATTAGTAACACAAAATTGAAAAATAAAAACAAAACAACGCAATGTTTTACAAAAATGAGTAAGTTTTGTTTATAATTAGGTTAACTAAAATTATCAGGCAAAGGTTCGACGCGTTCAGCCACTGCGATTTTTCCGAATAAATAAAAGGTGGAAATCATTAAAATCTGAGGTAATTGAATTACAGTTTATAATAATTACAATCAATTTTGCAAATTCATTACTTAGTTATGTATATTTATACATTTTTCTACGTATAAGTCGATATTTTTTATTTTTTTAATTTAATACTATTTGTTTGTAAACTTTTAAAATGGAGAATTAAAAAAACTTTTTTTTTATGTTAGAGAGGCCAGACAAACGAACTAGTGGGTCACCTGATGTTAAATGAACACCACTGTCCATAGACACTCGCAGCGCTTTACGCGATACCAGTGCGTTGTCGGCCCTGCAGAAAATTGTACCTACACTCGCCTCTTAAAGGCACCCAGGTCGTAACTCGATGGGAAGACCCCAGCGGCAAGCTCGTTCCAGATATTGCAAGTTCGTGGCAAAAAGACCGCTTAAAACGCACCGTCGAAGACTGCCATTCATCAACATGATGACGATGAAATGAACGCTTACGACGGGTGGATCTGTAATGGAACCCCGCAGCTGGCATGAGGTCAAAGAGTTCCTCAGAGCATTCCCCGTTGTAGATCTTATAGAACACGCAAAGGGAGCTAACGTCTCTGCGGAGAGCAAGAGGATCGAGTTTATCGGAGAGTGAGGGGTTGCCGACGACTCGGGACGCCCTGCGCTGTATGCGATCAAGTGAAAGCATCTGATATTGGGGTGCGCCAGCCAAGAGACAAAAAAAAAACTGTAAAAAAATCACACTAGTGCGGTAAAATGAACTTACGAACCATCCTTTCCTTTCTTTCGAATCCATTGAAAGTTAATTTTTCGAGCACATTTTGAAAAATGAATGAGATGCTTTTAGAGATTTTTGGGTAATTATAATAACAAAACTAAAATTAAACGTTATCAGTTTGCCCCAAGTACTACTAATTATATTTTGCGAAGTAGATAGTTGGGGTTCAGTTGGTAAGCTTCGGACCTCTGAGGAAAGCTCATAAATATCAAAGGCCGATGGAGATCCATTAGATGGAGCATAGTCTTTGCCTTTGACAGAGTCATCTGAATCCTCAATCACACACTGTTTATCAGAACCATCTGAATTTAATTCAGATCTGGGACATAAATTAGTCTTTAATACATCGCAGGCCGGCCAAATCCTGTCCTTGAGGGACCGGGGTGGGGACGACTACTAGCCTGATAAAGCATAAGTAGCAACAACATTTACGAAACAAACCACAAGACCATATTTTTTGAAACCGATACTAAGCAGAAAAAGCATAAGATATAATCATACGAGGTTGAAAAAACATAACTTGTAACTTGTGCTTTTTCAGTGTCCGAGATTTTGAATTGATGAAAATCGTAAACTAAAAAGAAACAGCATTTCTATCAACTTGTGTGTTTTTTGCATCTAATTTTTATAAAAAACCAACAAAGGTTTTTCTTCTTATTATAAAAATGTTTGGCGCAAGTCGAAGACAAAAATTTAAAAAAACACAAGTGGTTACTTAAGTAGTTTTCTGTCTATGATTATATAGTTATGTCTTTTCTTCCTCTAACAGGAAGTAAAAATAACAAAATGGCATGGACTTGTGCTCGTCTAAATCATGACCTGTAAGAGATATCCGAATAAATGCTAGACAGAAAAATCACATTTTTTTCCCGGAGTGCGAGGCTGGTAAAAAGTCAATTTTGCAAAAAATGTCACTTATGGTTTTTCTCCTTAAGGCGGCAGTATTGACCTCTCGTCTAGCCGCACCTGCAACGTGATACTTCGCGGCCTATTATAAGGAACATAACATCAATATTTCATTGCATGTTTGAGAAAAGTGCAATTATACTATGTATGTAGTGTATAACGATCAACCCTTACATAACAAGGTCTAAGTTAACGCGAGCTCTATGCGCCACCTAATCAATAGATTAGCCTTTTTACTACGAACGCAAGGCCGAGGTTGTACTGAATTAGTTTCCTCTATTACAAGGGTATAGTCGCCATCAGATATATCAAGGTTTGCAAGTTGCCTCAAAATCCTAATTGCACCTAAGTCTTGGGACGCATTGACGACTATACCAAAAAGGGATTTCTATATAGTACTACATGAATTGACAAGATTTCATATTTCTAGGACTATATTTTGATTTGTTCTCTGTATTCTGTTTGGAAAGAGAAAGACGCTGATAGGATTATTAATTTATTTATTACATTTTTTTAAGATGTGCTTATTCTAAAAGGGTATAACCCCAAAACTACCACACAATGGATCCATTACTTTAGTCTAGTCTCTATTAAAAAAACCGGCCAAGTGCGAGTCGGACTCGCGCACTGACGGTTCCGTACAAATTTATATGTATCTATGAACATCCAGTCTTAGCTGACCCCTGCTCTTAAGCAAAATGTGCGCAGTGTGGGATCATTGTAGATTGGTTACTGATATAGACAGACAAAAAAATTTATGCTTTTCGCAATTTTTTCATTATCTGTGCTATAAGACCTTGCTTCGTACCAAATATCAAGATTCTGAGTTCACGGGAAGTACCCTGTAGGTTTTGATTCTCTTGCGAGTTTCGAAAATATGCGGAAATTTGCGTCATAAACGGCTGTATCTTTTGATTGCGTTGGCTTCGAAGTTTGATTTTTTCACAGCTCCAAGGGACAGTAGACCTGAGTATTTGATATAAATTTCAGCTTGATACCTCCACGCGTTCCTGAGAAAAAGGGTCTTGACAGACGGACGGACGGACAACAAAGTGATCTTATAAGAGTTCCGTTTTTTCCTTTTGAGGTACGGAACCCTAAAAAAAAGTGATTACGTAAAGCTGACGTTGACATTGTGTGTGGTTTGTTTAGGCGGTTTGGTTCTTTCTTGCTTTTCGATAGCAACTACGGGCTCCTTTAAAATTTTGTTTAAATCAATAACACGTCGTTCGTGCATTAACATTAATAAAAATAGATTATTTATGTATCTGTCAAGTCTCAATGTTAATGTCAAATTTAAAATTACGACAGCACTTTTTTTCTGGTGAAAAAGGCAAAGGAAACATCTATTCTGTGGTAGTGTTGGTAAATTTAGATATATTTTTTTAATTTCTTGTATTTTTTTTTAAATATGGAGGAATTATAATAAATATTTTTCCGTGTTCAGGAGGCAAAACTCTTTCGATTCCTGTAGTAATTTTCAGGTGTAAAAAAAAAATGAAATCACGTCAATTAAAATAACAATTTTGCAGAGGAGTAGTTATTGATTAGGCATAATATGATATTTTCTTAGACTAACCTATCTGTTTATTTCTTCTACTCTTTCTCAAATTATTCCCCCACCGAAAACCCAGATGTGTGCCCATATTTCACCCTTTATTTCTTTCTTCCTCTTTACTTGGTACTGCAGTAGACTAAACTAAATACGAGGACAAATTGGCCAACAACGCCATCTAACGTAGAGCCGCTACATTACACTGCAGAACAAAGGCCGCAATGATTCGCTTTTGGTAGCTCTTACGTGTACGTGTCTTGCGTGAGTACCTATGGATTGTTACAGACAATCTACAGAGGTCGCTACGCTAATAACATCGGGGAGTTCAGATATTATTAGAATCAACAAAGAATTTTGTTTCAAATTATGTTTCATATGAATGACGTATTATAATAACAATAACAATTGTTACATTTGACAACCTTTAATTTTTTTAACACCTGAAAATTACTACAGGAATCGAAAGAGTTTCGCCTCCTGAACACGGAAAAATATTTATTTATTATAATTTATTTCTCCATATTTAAAAAATACAACAAATTTAAAAAACATATACGTACTTACCAATACTGCCACAGAATAGTTATGTTTCCTTTACCCTTTTCACTAGAATAAAGAGCTGTCATAAAATTTCTCGTTTCAGCGGATCTATTCGTTTAAAATTATGACAGCTTTTTTTTCTAGTGAAAAGGGTAAAGGAAACATATCTATTCTGTGGCAGTATTGGTACATATATATATTTTTTAAATTTGTTGTATTTTTTTAAATATGGAGAAATAAATTATAATAAATATTTTTCCGTGTTCAGGAGGCGAAACTCTTTCGATTCCTGTAGTAATTTTCAGGTGTTCAAAAATTAAAGGTTGTCAATTGCATCAGGGGATCCCAAGCCTATTGCGAACAAAATATTGTGCAATTTAAGCACCCACTATGCAAAAAAAAATATTTAAGAATGCACTAAGAATTAGAAACGAGGCAAGTTAAGTTAGAATCAGGTTTAGTAATATATAAAAAAGTTAATGTCACAAAACAATTTATAGACATACTTTGTTGTATTAATCTACAAGACGATGATAGAGTTCACTTATTTTTTATGTTTTGAAGTTTTAAGACTCTTCCAGAGTGGTTTTAAAAGTGTATTTCCTATATGAAAGAGTTACACGCATGAAAAGTGTATACAGATACAAGAAGGGATAAAGCAGATTAAATGTTGTAGTTTAAAAAAAAACTACAATTTATGTGCCTACTGAATACTACCTGTATATTTTTATGTTTCCATAATTATAAAATACTAACTAGCCTTTGACCGCAATTTCGTCCGCTTAGAGATAAAATTTATGGTCAACTGCCGTTCTCTATCCCGTGGGAAATTCCCAAAAACCCTTTTATGATCCGTAACCTTAAAGGATAATAAATAATTTGCTCTATTTTTAACCCCCGACACAAAAAGAGGGGTGACCGCTCTGTGTGTGTGTGCGTGCGTACGTGCGTGCATGCGTGCGTGCGTGCGTGCGTGCGTGCGTGTATTTGTGTGTGTGTGTGTGTGTGTGTGTGTGTGTGTGCGTGCGTGCGTGCGTGCGTGCGTGCGTGCGTGCGTGCGTGCGTGCGTGCGTGCGTGCGTGCGTGCGTGTGTGTGAGTGAGTGTGTGCGTGTGTCTGTCTGTCTGTGGCCTCATAACTCTTAAACGGGTGAACCGATTTGGATGCGGTTTTTTTTTGTTTGAAAGTAGGTTTCTAGGCGATGGTTCTTAGACATGTTTCATTAAATTGGTCCAGACGTTTCAAAGTTAACAGCTCTTTTGTAAGCTGCGGAAGGGATCTTAGACGCATAACGGGCATTTACTTTATTTTAAAACTTATAATGTGACCCTTAAATTGCGTTGGGGGGTTTTTAAAATTTTTATTTAATCGAAAAAAAAACAATATTTTCCGAAGTATTACGGCTCCATAACAGATACAACTGGGCTGTTGTTAAAAATAATCCTCTTTATTTCTTATCCCGTGAGGATTTTGTAAAATACGGAAATTACTTTTTTACTGTTATATTTATAATCGCTTCCTTATGTTTCAAATTTGAAGATCTAATTCGGGAGATACGGTTCCTTTGAATTGAATGTATAAATCCCGGTTTTACCTTATCCCGTGGAAATTTATATGAAAAAGCCTTGGATTCAGAACTGAAAAGATAAAGACCTTTCTCGCGAAGTATCTATCTAATCTATCTATCTATCTAATACCTTTGAACGAGCAATGAAACGGCTGCAATGATTTCGATGAAATTTGCTATGTAGGGGTATACAGGGATGAAAAATTGATCTAGCTTGGTCTTATCTCTGCGAAAACGCTTGGTACCGAGTTTTAGCTCGAGCGGAGCTTTTATAATAAAATCAATTAATCTCTCCGTCTAAGAGATACCCCATTTTATATTTATCACAAGAGATATGCCTTAATTAATATCAATATACCTACACGATCCTTCTGTTGTTTGATAGGAATGTGGATATCATGAAATTAAAATATACATTTACTATTTTACTTTCATCATGTCATGTCGCTTACCGACGTCCCAAATTACATTTTGCATTTTTTAACAAATTTTTTATTTGTAGATCGTCAATAAATTCATTTTTTTGGCGAGTTTGCTAGAACCTCGATAAAGACTTCGTCTTATGTGCCAATGAGCGCACTTGATTATACTTTCAACACAAATAGATGGTTTTTGACGTTTCACCTTAACTTTAATCCTAATTCCATGAATCGCTTGATGGGTTTTATCATCTGTAGTTAAAAATATTAGCTCAAGTATTTTATCTTCGATTAAATATAATGGATACTGATTAAAAAGCATACAAATTCATGAAAAACGGTGATGTTAAACTGGGCCATTTATTTAATCAGTCCAACTCTGCATATTTTGGCTTCTGACTATTCATGTATCATCATTGCTTTGGATTAAGAATCTCTATTTATTGTAGTGACTGAGATTTATATTTCTGTTAAGCCTCCGCGCTTGTTACAGCTTGGTACGGGAGCCAAAAATAATGGGGCAGGTAGTTTAGTTGCAATTGAAATTTAGAAAGTAAAGATTTTGTCAGAATATATAAAATCATTACACTTCCTTTTGGCTTTGCCTGCCGTAGTCGTGTAAAATAGTTATTTATGATTATGATACAAGTGTGGAAAGTAGGCAATTCCCAACGAATGGAGGAGATCTAAACACACGAGCGAAGCGAGTGCGGTTTAGCCGAAATGAGTTGGGAATTTCCTATCTTTCGACACGTATATCATACAACGTTTTACAATGCATTAAGCGAGGAAAAAAATTGGGGTTAAACATTTTCGGAATTTTGGAAAAAAAGGTATCCTATGTCACCCGGAGCATAATAACGAATCGATTGATACCTTATTTATTAAAATCGGATGAGTAATCTCGACGCTACGGTGGAACACACATAAATACAAACATACATAGACTGCTAAAATCATTACACTTCCTTTTGGCTTTGCCGTAGTCATGTAAAAAGATGTTGCGTTCTTATTTACCTTTCATTGAGGGAAAGTCTCGTAGATATTTACATATTTCAGCATCGGTTTAGTCGGCAAGAGGCTGTCACATTTGTGCTTAGTCTAGGACGTCAGATGGCGTTAAGACCTATGTAAATTCATCACTTGAACTCTCCATTTTAATTTACTAAAACTTTAACTTAAATTAATTCTCCGGACTGAATTCATGAACATTACTGTGGCGCGTTTTCATGACAGGCGCGAACGGGTAGCCTAACCATGATTGGTTCGTGTTACGCCATGCGCGCGCACTGAAAGCTCATTGTTTGAATTTCGATTGCGCGCGCATGATGTCGTACGGTCCGAAATGGACTCAAGGAATTATTTTAGTACTCAATTTTTTATTTCAAAACTTTTTACGAAATTAAAATTTGTGTGTTTTAACATTAAAACAATCTGTTTTATTATTTTATCAGTAAATATTCTTTTGGTTGCATCAAACATTTTCTTATTTGTGCAAAGCTGAATGATAAAGACAACTCTCTAGTCTTATTTTTTTTTTTAAACACTAGTTTGACACAACTTTTTGAGAATTTGGCAATTTATAAAGTTACTTTTCCGCACGCGTGTGGAAAGTAAAATCCATACAATTTTTTTTTCACACTTGCGGAAGTGTGCTTGGATGACTAACTTTCTATAGATATGTTGACTCACGTCAAGAGGCACTTTCCGAGCATATGCATTGTAAAGAATGTTAATCTTTTGACCGCCACAAAACAAACGAAGGGTCGTGCTCTGTACGCCACGGAACAAACCGTCTAGTCGTTAAATAATATAATTATAATAATTTATTTCCATCGTAGAAGGATTAATTTCGTGTTGAATGTTGGTAATGTATTGGTCATGTTGGCGTGTGAGCCTTGTCATTGGCTGTCATGACTGGATGGCCGTGGCGCTCAAGAGGTTAAATATGGTATCACAAATAAAAATAAAAGTGGGTTTGAACTAATTCGTAGTCTTGATAAGACTAAAAATAGAAATTGATGCAATCTATATGGGACATCTGTAAGGGGCCGCTCCACGATATACTTCAAGCAAGACGTGGTCCGACGTACCTATAGGTTTAATATGTTGCTCTATAATAACGCTCTGTAGGTACGCAAATTTGTACGTACCCGTCATGTTTGTAAATGGGTAAAAATTCTTCAAGTGTTTTACTGGATATTTCTCATTTTTAGGGTTCCGCACCTCGAAAGGAAAAAGCGGAACCCTTATAGGATCACTTTGTTGTCCGTCCGTCCGTCCGTCCGTCCGTCCGTCTGTCAAGACCCTTTTTCTCAGGAACGCGTGGAGGTATCAAGCTGAAATTTAGTCCCTTGGAGCTATGAAAAAAATCAAACTTCTAAGCCAACGCAATCAAAAGATACAACCATTCATGCCGCAAATTTTCGTCACTCGCAAGGGAATCAAAACCTACAGGGTGTTTATGTCTTAGGAGAAGGATACGTGAATCAAACTACAAGCTCGGTGTAAGACTAATACATGCTTTATTTACCTACCCTCATGTGTTTGTACATAACTATATAAACTACCTACAACCTCCTTATTTTTTAAATAAATAGATTAACGTATCATTACCTACAACCTCCTTATTTTTTAAATAAGTAAATAGATTAATTTATCTTTTCATCACATCTTTAAAACAGAGAAAAATAAACTGAATATAAATTAGCATTTTGTGTTTGATAAATTATAATTAATAGGTAGGTTGTGAGTGAGCAAAGTAATTGTTTCAATTCATTATAATTAATAGGCTCATATTCCATATTCAGAACTTTCATTCATTTTATCATGTGTTAAAAAAAAAATCAAGATGAAAACGATGCACAATAAAATTGAATAATTAAATCGATTTACACATTACATTATTTACTGACTTATTTGTTTATATTGTGCTAAACGTGCTTATAATTTATTTTATTTTATTTTATTTCATTTCTGGACTTAATTTTAAAATACAATTATTATGGCATTTCTTTTTATTTATTTTTTTATTATTATTATTTTAATTCTTATTACTGACTGCGTGCGCTAGTTATAAATAGACATAACATGAAGCAATTAAATATTTTATACAATACTACATTGGAATGAAAAAACAAATAATAACATTAAATTAGTTAATAATGTTCAAATTAAATACATTAAATCATACTAAATTAAATACATTAAAAAACTCATGCTTATTATAATTATTTAAAGTGTAAAATTTTATCAATATCCATATACAACAACAGAATCCGTCAGCCGACCAAGCACGCTTACGTAAACGATTATAAAATATTAGTTGAGTAGATAAATTTTCTGGATGAGGATTTATTTATTTGCTTAGACAATTTGTTGACTTGATGACGGCACTCAGTAGCCCCAACGATCAGGTGGTATTACTGTCCTGCCGGAACGAGTAACATAATTATTAGTGGTTCTGGGGTTGGACACTGGGGCTGTAGGGGAATGGGGCACGTTTTGCGCGCTGGCGGCCGGCGCGCTCGGTAATGATGAGGTCATCGTGTTATCGCTACAGGTAATTATGTCGTCATAAGGCAATGAACATACTGCGCCTTTTTGCATTGCTACATCCGGACGTCGTTCTGAGTCTTGTATCAAATGTCGTCGGTTTCTAATTAGAATACCACCACCCTCCACCTGTACTGCATACGAGCGTATACCACGAATTGAGAGTACAGTGCCACTGGCCCAGCGTCTATTAATTTTTACTTTAATCTTTTGACCCGGAACCAGCGGCGTTAAATCGCGAGCACCTTTATCATAATATTCTTTTTGTTTTGCTTGACGTAACTGTAGTTCTGATTTGACATATTTTTGTATTTTTGGTTGAAGTAATTTTGGCGAGCATGGTACAATACTTCTCAATTTGCGATTGTTTAATAATTCAGACGGGGATGCTAACCTATTGCTTATGGGAGTGTTCAAATATTCCAGCAAAGCCAATCTAAATTCTTCGCCTTCGACCTGTGTTTTTTTTAATATATTTTTAATATTTTGTATTATTCGTTCTGTTTGGCCATTAGATTGAGCATAATGCGGCGAGGAAGTCAAATGTTGAAAATTCCATTGCTTTGAAAATTTTCGAAAACTCTGAGAACTAAATTCAGGTCCATTGTCAGACATAACAATATCTGGTATACCTTGACGGCTAAATATGATCTTCAAATGGTGAATAATGTGTTCGGTTGTTAAAGAATTTAATTCAGCCACTTCTACGTATTTACTGTAATAATCGACAGCAGTTAAATATTTACTACCATGAAAATGGAAAACATCCACACCAATCTTTGACCAGGCTCGGTTAGGAATCTCGTGAGGAATAAGGGATTCCTTTCTATTTTGGTTTTTAAAAGTTAAACAAGCCTGGCAGTTGTTAATTAGGTCCTCCAGTTGAGTGTTAATATTAGGCCAGAACATGATCTCTCTAATACGAAGTTTACACTTTTCAAGACCTAAATGGCCGATGTGTACTCGCCTTAACATTTCGCCCCGCAATGCGCACGGTATAATAATTCTATTCCCTTTCCATAGCATATCATAGGCAAAAGATAGTTCATCCCGGTACCCCCAGTATGATCTCACTTCATTTTTTACTTCCTGTTTATGTGTTGGCCATCCATTCATAATATAATTCGCTAATAAAATTAATTCTGGATCTTCTCGAGTTAACTTTTGAATTTGTACAAAATGTGTATCTACTAGCGGGTTGCTGACTGCCACTGCACATACTTGAGCGCGCGCGTCCAGCTGATCGCGCGGCTCCGTCGGCGGGCCGCTAACCGGTTCTACGGCGCGGGACAGGGTATCAGCGATAAATAAATATTTCCCCGGCTTGTAAACCAATTTGAAACAGTATGGTTGCAAACGTAATAACATCCTTTGTAACCTAGCAGGAGCGGTCGCTATTGGTTTAGAAATGATACTGACGAGCGGTTTGTGGTCAGTCTCGATTGTAATATCACTACGGCCATATAAATAGGTATAGAATTTTTCGCAGGCATATACACAAGCTAGGAGCTCTTTTTCTATCTGGGCATAGTTTTGCTCAGCTTTTGTAAGTGACCTTGATGCATAGCAGACTGGTAAATTGTCCTGTAGAAGACATGCACCAAGACCATTTTTACAAGCGTCGACCGAAATAACTACAGGTTTTTTCAAACTGTAATACTGCAATATAGGAACACTTAACAAACACTTTTTAAGGTCGTTGAATGATTTTTCATGTTCCGCATTCCAGTGCCATTCTATGTCCTTTTTTAGTAACTCTCTAAGTACATGGTTCTTGCTAGATAAATTTGAAATAAAATTTCCAACATAATTTATCATACCCAGGAATCTCTCTAAATCTTTAACATTACTGGGACGGGGCATGTTTCTTATTGCTGAGGTATGTGAATCATCAGGATAAATACCCTCCTGGGTGATTTTATGTCCTAAATATTTAATTTCTGTTAACCCAAATTTACATTTATCTTTATTTAATTTTATATTTAGGTCCCTACACCTACCTAGTACCATTCTTAGTCTGTAGTCATGTTCTTCCTTAGTGGAACCATACACAAGTATATCATCAACAAACAAACATACGCCTGGTAAATCATCGAAGTTTTCGTACATCTTTTTATGAAAGACCTCTGACGCCGAAGTAATGCCAAATGGCAAGCGTAAGAACTTGTAACGGCCAAAACTGGTATTAAAAGTGCAGAGATCGGAACTTTCTGTATGTAATTTCAGTTGCCAAAACCCGTGCTTGGCATCTAATGTACTGAAATACTTAGACCCACCTAAATCCGCAGTTATTTCATCTAACGTCGGCAACTTAAAATGTTCACGCCGAATTGCCTGATTTAAATCACGCGGGTCCAAACAAATCCTTATATCGCCGTTAGCTTTCCTAGCCACTGTCATGCTATTCACCCAATCCGTGGGCCCCTCAACTTTAGCAATGATTCCATCTCGTATCATTTCGTCTAATTTTGCTTTGACACTATCCTTTAATGCTAACGGTAATTTTCTGGGCGCATGAACCACAGGTTTTATATCTTTATTTATTTCTATTTTATACTCTCCTGGCATACAACCAACTCCCTCAAAAACGTCAAAATAGTCTCTAAAAATTTTACTCTTCGTACTTTGCTTACTATCGCTACTCACTGACAATACCAATTTGATTACATTTAATTCACTACATGAATCTCGGCCTAGAATAGGCGGGGAAGTTACATCAGCTACCAGGAAATCCAAAATAAACTCACGATTTTTATGCATTACTTTTAAGTTGCAACGCCCAATTACTTTAATATTATTACCAGAGTAACTTCTTAAGTGAACGGACGACGGCCCTAAATCTTGTTCTAAAATTCCTATTTTTCTTAAAAATGAACGCGGTAAAACATTGACGTCAGCCCCAGTGTCCAATTTAAATTTAATTTCACAATTGTTTATCATCAAATCTACGGTCCAGCCATTATAAGTTTCTGAAAAATAGTAAATTACCTGGTCGGTTGACTCATCTGCTATAACTTCATTAACGTTGCACATCCGGGAAAAGTGGTCGTAATTGTTACACCTCAAACATCTCCTCCCGGTTGCTGGACAGCTCCCGCCGTGATGAGCGAATCCGCATCTTGGGCAACTTGTCTGTCGATTCCTTTGGTATGGGCGCGGATGATACTGAGCATTTCTCGCTGGTGATGTGGCCGACTGGGCGTTGAATCTCGGCGGCACGGAACGCACAGGCACCGCGCGCGGATCGCCCAACGGTGGGCGGCCGCGACCCCGGCCGCGCTGACCACTGCGATGATTGCGCAATCCTCCTCTCGATACCCAGTCCACCGAGCGCGCGTTACCCTCATCCTCAAAAGTATATTGCTCTCGTTGACTTTGCATAGTGATATTGTAAACCTCATGTTCATTTGATTCTCTTTTGATAACACCCGCTTGTAATTTTGATATTTGTGCTACATTACATATATCCAACAATTTCTTCAGGTCCAAATCAGGCTCCCGTAACAGACGTTCCCGTAAACCGTCCTCCCGTATTCCACATATTATTCGGTCCCTTATCAAATCCTCCATAAGTTCTTTAAATTCGCACGAACTCGCCAATTTTTTCAATTCAAATGCGTATTGTTCTACAGATTCGCCTTGTTCTTGACTGCGAATAAAAAACTTATGTCGCTCAATGGTGATGTTTTTCTTCGGTAAAAAAAATAAGTCGAATTGCTGCAGGACTTTATCAACAGTATCAACCTTTACTTTACTGTCAAATTGCGAAAATAATTCACGGCACTGTTCACCAATGACGTGCAATAAAATGTTGGTTTGTACTTTTTCACTTTTAGTTTTAAGCTCGCATGCCTCAAAGTAAATGTTGAACGCATTTTTCCATTTCCCCCATTCCTTTGAAAGATTTCCGGATGTAACGTTTTCCAGGTTATTAATAATGTGAAACGGGGGTGGTGGCGGTAGGACGGCTTCCATTGTAGCAGAAAATGTTGTCTAGTTTACTTAATACAACACTTTAATCTAATCTGTACTCATTTGAAGTAAATCACTACAAGTCTCAAACTGTATATCACTTCACTAATTTAATTACTTATATTTTAGTTCTTTAGTTTATAACCGACTGCGCCATGTTTATGTCTTAGGAGAAGGATACGTGAATCAAACTACAAGCTCGGTGTAAGACTAATACATGCTTTATTTACCTACCCTCATGTGTTTGTACATAACTATATAAACTACCTACAACCTCCTTATTTTTTAAATAAATAGATTAACGTATCATTACCTACCAGTGAACTCAGAATCTTGAAATTTGGTACGAAAAATTGCGAAAAGCATCCATTTTTTTGTCTGCCTGTCTATATCAGTAACCAATCTACAATGATCCCACACTGCGCACATTTTGCTTAGGAGCAGGGGTCTGCTAAGACTGGATGTCATAAATACATATAAATTTGTAAGTACGGAACCCTCGGTGCGCGAGTCCAACTTGCACTTGGCCGGTTTTCTTTGTGGTGATTTATCAAACTACACTATACTGATTCGTATTAGACCACGGTTTTTACAATTCCACTGTGTATTAATTCAGAAACGAATTTATATGTCGGAGCTGGTGACGTAGATGTACAACTCACACGAAGTAAGCAAATCATTAAAGAGCTTGACTCTTATAAATTCGAGTAAATACTATGTTATTAATTGCTGTCAGTCTTAATTAATTATTGTTCTACACCCTGTGGGATGTATACACCCTGAGATGTGTGTGTGTGTGTGCGTGCGTGCGTGCGTACGTGCGTGCGTGCGTACGTGCGTGCGTGCGTGCATGTGTGCGTGTGTGTGTGTACCTATAACTGTTGGTTTGGCTTATTCTAGTTTCATCATATATCAAATATATATTTTAAGCTTACGAATTGAAAAGGATATATATTCATCTGGTTGTTATCCAGCGACGTTACTGCGAACAAACCATAAGATTAACTGACTGATCTTTATGACGTTGTAAACTGCAGAGCAGTCACACGGATAATTCATTTAACCTCCTATTAATCTAAAATGCTTTTTGGCTTACCACTCGCCTACCTTACCGATTTTCCAGTGCCTTACAACACATTGTCAGATAACAAAGTTAGCTCATGTGTTGTACAATCAAAACATTTGAATAATAACTCACTGATGAACTGTTTCTTAAAAAAAAATTATATAGCGATGCCGCTTATTTATAGCTTGACAAGGAAAATCATTACTCGCAGTGAGAATGTTCTACGGTGGGTCAGGAATGTGATTGTTTTACAGCAAGTAGGTACTGTAGGCACGGCTCTATACCGCTACTGGCAGGTTAGTCTAATTTTGTTATGTATAATTTCTAGAACTTGATTTTAAACAAATAGAATTGTCAACGGTATACGAGCCAGGGCAGATTGCTCCGGGCAGCCGGACAGGTGCTGGTCATAATATTGTAGTACTTAGTTATACTGATCTCTAGGAATAAATCCACGTATGAAGAAAATTGAATAACCCATTATTTGTTAGTTTAGCATCACGCGATCGATCGAGTCCCACAGTACCTACACGTCACGTCAATATTGTTTTGTTAGGTTTTCGTTAGGTGACATATGTATTATTTGCATAAACCTAATGAATGACTGATGATGACGTTACGCATGAATCGCATGATCATTAATAAGTTGGAGTTCCTTTTTGAGAGCGTTAATTCATTATTTTATACTTGCCTTCCGTACGCAGCTTCGCCCGCGATATATTAATTTTCACGTAGAAAAAGTATTTTCCCGCGGTAAAAAGTAGCCTATGTTACTCAGTGATAATGTAGCTTTCTAACGGTAAAAGAAATTTTGAAATCGGTCCAGTAGTTTCAGAGCCTATTCAAACAACAAACAAACAATTTAATCTTTCCTCTTTATAATATTAGTTTTATATTAGTTTTCAACCGACGAAAAAAACGGAGGAGGTTCTCAAGTCCACGACGCGTACATATATTTTTTTTATGTATGACCACGCATAACTTTTTACAGAGTAGTCCGATTTTGATAATTCCTTTTTATTGGAAAGGGAATATTCCGAAATTGGTCCCATATAAATTTGGAAAAAAAATCCAACCCTAAGGGTAGGAAAACAGGGGATGATTTATAATTTTTTGTTAAAAAGTTTTTATAATAGTAGTTTCTGGTTTTAATTCTTTACAAAAGTGATACTCATAACACCACGTCGGAGCCCAAAGGAGGATTACGTTCATGTACATACATATATGTACTTTTGCTTGCCGATTTCTATTTGTCTTGCGACGACTTAAACGACTTGGACGATTTTGACAAGTGAGGTATCATCGGATTCGCCTGCGTAGAGCGATTCTCAAGCTACTTATGTTTGTCAGTGAATCATGGAGACTCCACCAACTGGCAAATTACATTGGATTTAAGAAATTTAATCAATAACACTTAGGGGCTGTTTCACCACCCATTGATTCATTTTAACTGCCGGATAAATGTGATGCCGTCTCCGTCTATTCGAACAAAACAAACAGAGACGGCATCACATTTATCTATTATTTATAAATTTGATCAATGGATGGTGAAACATGGGGTTAATCTAGTAGTCTTTAAGTTAGATATTTATTTTATAGTTAAGTTTTAGTCATTGTTATTTTTTAGGTATTCCAGTTCGCATAAATCCTTAAGAATTAAGTAGGTAGGTACATCTTTTCTAAAAACAGTACCAGCGTTAATTTAGTAAGTCATTGAATTGAAATAAATTACTAAATGTTCACACAGCTAAAAATAACAAACTTTTGAAGTGGTGTATTTTGTTCGGCGTGAAGTCCGTTTCCTTCCAAGCAAATAAGTACCTATTGCTCGTTTCCGCAAACGTTTCCGGGTAAGGCTGCGTATCCACCGGAGCTGTGCGGGGATGCGTTGCGAGGGATATGTTTGTCATGAACCAATAGATAAACTTCATTTACGTATCTTTGCTCAGCTCAGGTCTGGTGGAAACAGCTCAGCGGAGCGAGGGTTTTGTACATACAAAAGAAGGGAAAGATGTGTGCGAGGAATGTGTTGCGAGGGATGTGTTGCTAGGCGGCGTTGCTCCGCTCCCACCTTACTACACATCCTCGCTACGCATCCTCGCACCGCTCAGCTACCTCGCACATCTTTGGTGGAAATATTCACTCACACCGTTACACATCCTCGTTACAACAGCCTCGCACCGCTTAGCTACCTCGCACATCTCTGGTGGAAACGCAGCCTTAATGTAACTTTTTGTAGCGTGCACTTGACCTCTTATTTCGCTCAAAGAAATCATAAATGTCACCCGTCACACCGTTTTCGCAACCTATTCTTCGCATTTCTGAGGCGCGAGGTATGAGAACGACAGTGGCTAAAGCTAATTATGTAGCTACTGAAAAAAGATACTATCTAAAAGATTGTTCTTTGAAAACTTAAATCCATGTTCCAGCTGGAACCAATGTTTCAGCTTTTTCAGATAGTTAGTGCATTGTTATATTTAGGGGCTGTTTCACCACTTTTTTTAAAGTTCGGATTAGCTTGATCATAACCTTATTTGTCACATGGAATAAAAATTTCTGTTTCACCAGTCTTGATTAGCGCTAAGTGGCGGACAAACTATTTCTTAATTTGACCATCAGATCAGGTGGCATTTAGCATTTTTATCCGTCACATATCTTTTTAATTAGTTAGTTTATTTTTTTGTGGCCATGGTTGGAGAGCCCTTCAGCCAGTTTCAGAAAAATAAATCAAAGTATTTTTTATTTTTTAAAGAAAGACGTCATGCTAAATTGCAAACGAGAATTTAAATATCAAGATTTGAATAAAAAATATAGGTACGCTTATAGTATTTAAAAATGAATCCAAAATTTCAGTGACTTTTTTTCAGTGGCTCAATCGTTTGTTCTACCTGAACTTGTACATCGCCATTAAAAAAAAAGTTAATCTGTCAAAGGGTTTGGCGCCACTTTTCTATTCGTTTTACGTGATTTTATTTTTCTTTTTTATTGATAACCAAAGTATCGTAAATAAATAACGTTTTTGGATTAATTATAATGTTACACATTTGTTTATGCAAAAAAATAGATGTGTTTAAAAATAACATAGTTTACGATTTATTTTGCTTTAATAATGAGCGACTCTTTGAACGAAAATATGCGAACAGGAACCCGTGGTCGTGAAATGGGACTTTGCTATTCCGACTTTTTGTTAAACCGACGATTAGTTAAGTGGTACTTAGTTTGCACAGGACCGGAGTGGTGAAACTGAAAAAAAACTGGCTGACAGATTTATGCAGTACTTAGTTTATTCATTGGTTACGTAACCAGTAGTTTGACAATAAGGTGGTGAAACAGCCCCTTAATAATGTTAAGAAATGTGCCCACGCGGAAAATAAAAACTGCTATTATTTGGATTGTTAAAGTTCAATGTACAATATAATTTTTTTTGCGTCTATCTGCCCTTTCTCTCCTAATATGAAAGACGAGCGCGCATCATTGGTGAGATCGATATCATGTGAAACTTAAAGGCTTTTACCCTATTCATACCTTAGCACATAGTTCGCCTTTGTAATGTAGGCACGAGTTTGCCTTATATTGTTGAATTCATGCCCTGTTTTCATAAAGCCCTTGCTTCGTCATTTACAGGTAGGTACCTATTTACGTTAATAACGTTATACTGGGCATTATTTATGGTTTATTAGAGTCTTTAATTTATTTAGGATTTTTTAGTAAAGTTACAATTTTCGTAAAGAGCAAATGTAACAATAACTGCTATATTTTTCAACCGACTTCGAATTAAAAAAAAGGAGGACGTTCTGAATTCGTCATTATGTTTTCTTTTTGTATGTTTGTTACGCGATTACTCCCCCAACAGTGAACCGATTTTCAAAAAACATTTTTTTATCAGTTATTTTGAAGTGGATGTCAAACCAAACCAAATGAAATGTAAAAGAAAACAAAGAATCTGTGAGACTCCTATAACTCAAGTTCTAGCTAGTTAGGTTAGTTAGTGTCGGTCGATGTCGTAACGTACGTAGTCGGTCCCAAAAAGTTCTGTCACTGGCACATTATTTTTAAATTTAGAACATGATTTTAAGAAAATTTTATTGAATTCCATTTTTGAATGTTTCACAATTATTTTAAAACAAAAAACAGTCATTCGCTGCAATTTCTCACGATGGAGTGGACATTGAAAGAAAACGGAATAGCTGTTTTAGCATTGTACCGCTGTGGGCACTCGCCAAGTACCATTTTCAAGTTGCTCAAAAATTTAAATATAACGCTTAGGTTTGTGTACCGTGCTATTGATAGGTACAATGAAGTCTCCAGTGTTGAGGACAAGAAAAGAATTGGCCGGCCTCGCTCCGTACGAACACCAGCAGTGATCAAAGCGATCAAGGCGCGCATAGCAAGAAATCCTGTCCGAAAACAGAAGTTGTTGGCTTTGCAGATGGGTGTCAGTAGAAAAACCGTCAAAAAGGTTTTTTAACGAAGATCTTAGTCTACGAGCATACAAAAAAAAGAGTGGGCACTTACTTAATGCCCGTCTAAAAACAATAAGGCTTAAAAGATCCCGGAAGTTGTTAAAGCGGTACGCGAAAAATCGACACTGTGATATCCTCTTTACAGACGAAAAAATTTTCGCTTGATTTTCGATATCGAAGAGAAGTACAATAAACAGAATGATAGAGTGTACGCTACGAGCTCTGAAGAAGCAGGAAAAAGAGTTCCGCGGGTGCAACATGGGCATCATTTATCATCAGTGATGGTCTGGTTGGGTGTATCTTATTACGGGCCAACTGAGGTTCATTTTTGCGAAAAAGGGGTCAAAATCAGTGCGAAAGTGTACCAAGAGACGGTTTTGGATAAGCTTGTCAAAAATCTGCCCAACACGCTATTTTCAGGACATAATTTTGTGTTCCAGCAGGATTCTGCGCCAGCACACAAGGCCAAGACCACTCAAGCCTGGTTTGACCGTCAAAATGTCGACTTTATAAGACACGAAGATTGGCCTTCCTCCAGTGCAGACCTTAATCCTTTGGACTATAAAATTTCAGGTCTTAGAGGGGAAGGTCTGTGCTAAACCCTATAAAAATTTGGAGAGCCTGAAGTTATCTTTAAGAAAAGCAGTCGCTGAAATAGACATGAAAATGGTGCGTGCTGCGATAGACGACTGGCCGCGACGATTAAGGGCCTGTATTAAAAACAAAGGAGGTCATTTTGAATAATTTTAAGTAATTTTAATTCTTTATTAAATGTACTTTAAATTGGTATATAATTTATTAAAAACTGCATGGTACTTTTGTTTTTATCATTCTTTTCATTTGTGACAGAACTATGGGACCGACTACGTATATTTAGCAATAATGTAATTTTGTACCTATACACCGTGAAAATAGTTCAGAGCTTTTCGTTATTTTAAATCGGACATAGGTATTCTGCGGCAATATTCGGTACGGGGGGTGGTAGGGGGTTCAAGATCCATCCGGATAACTGCCTCCATCTTGTTTCGGCATGGAGAGTTAAGACAGCAGGTGAGGTGATATTACTGGTTCACGCGTTATTCCATGTTAGCCCTCTGAGCTGGCTACGCATCTGGAATTTTCTGGTGTTGAGGGTGTCCATAGGTGGTGGTACTCAATTGCGAAGTTACTCACTTGTTCGTTTGGGATCATATCTAATACCTTTAAACGAGCAATTCTTGTATATATATATATAATCAGGATCTCGGAAACGGCTCCAACGATTTCGATGAAATTTGGTGTGTGGGGGTTTTCGGGGATGAAAAACTGATCTAGCTATGTTTCATTTTCAGAAAATCGCTTTTACTCGTGTTTTCCGGCTATTTTTGTTTGCATTAGAATATAAAGCTAAATTTCGCCGACTTCGAGCAGATCATAATGGCACATTAGAAATCGGGTGGTCGCGGATTCAGCCGACCTCGGTTCGATACCACGTTTTTTTTCAAGATTTTTAGTTTTTTTTTTAAGTTTTTTTTTATGAGAAAACGTCAAGTTTCTTCTTTTGTGAGAAAAAGTTACTTTTTTGTTAGAAAAAGTATTATAGGGAACGTGCAGTAACTATAGGCGGCAGCACTAATGCGACAGAAGAGACACTATGCGGACAGTAAAACAAACTTATCAAGGTAAAACATTCAAATTGATGGCACCCTTATGGCACCAGTTGGCAGCACCGTCTATGTGCACGTTCCCTATTGGGAGCACAGAACAGGAAAAGCCGGTTGTCTGTAAAGTCGGTTTACGGACGATAGTTTAACGTGACTCACCCCCCCCCCCCCCCCTCCGGTGTTTTTGTCAAATATCTTGAAAACGGTGCATCCTACGGCAAAATCAATGAAATTTTCATCCCCCCTTTAATACCCCCGCGCTCCCTCCCCCGCATCCCCTCCCCCCCTCTCACCCCCCCACCCCTCCGGTGTTTATAATCAGGATCTCGGAAACGGTTCCAACGATTTCGATGAAATTTGGTATTTGGGGGTTTTCGGGGATGAAAAATTGATCTAGCTTGGTCTTATCTCTGGGAAAACGCTTGGTACCGAGTTTCTGCCCGAGCAGAGCTCGGTCGCCCAGGTACTTTAATAAAAAAATTACAAGTTTTGTGTTCATATAACCGACCTTCTCTCAATAGTCTACTTACACAAAAAACAAAGAATCAGACAATAGGTGCGGTGTAGACTTTCTGAAGTTTTACGCGTACCTACATACATTTTCTGCTATTGATTTTTATTTATATAGATATACGTACATACACGATGATTTTTAATCGGTGATCAGGAACCAGTTTTTCTAGATCAGTTTTCGGTGGCGGTCACGTTTAAGTCGCAATTACGTGAAACAATACGTCTATTTTTTAAATAATGTTTATTTGGAAAATCATTTTTTGATTAAAGTCATTTTTACCCTACACATGGTTTAGGCTACGAGCCTAAAACCTCTTTGACAAGTCAGTTTCTTAAACAAACTTTGACGTGAGATCTGTCAAGTTCCGCGCCAAAGCGATGACATTTGAAAAAACTACTTAACTTTAACAGATGTAGGATGACCATTGTATTCGGTAGATGGAAGAAGTTATAACCAGTGGTCGGATATTTCAATGCCACTCGGGGTGAATAACCTCAATCATTATGCTAGTATGGATATTCCGCGGGATTCCGTAAAGGACAGTTTTTTTGTCATATTATTTTATTACATATATCAATGTGATATGTTTGAAAATAAATGAACAATAGATAGATTAGATAGATTCATTTATTTCAGATTGAAAATTACAATTATATTCTGCATTCCAAATGTCACAAATATAAAGAATTCACAAAAAGATCGTCAAAAGAATTTGATAAACATAAATGAAAAATACATAAAAACGTACGTACCACTTATACCACTTATTACCATTTATTTAGTTTTAAGTAGAGTAAACTTTTTTTTTTCTCTTAAGTTAAATACTGAAGTCTGTTATTTATTACGTTGTTAACTAGTTTCTGCTATAAAATGTTATCTGATTCTCCGCGATACAGGCGAAGCCTAGTGCGGGGGATCCCTAGTAATTCTTGTCACACATTATGTTTTTCAAATAAAAGATTTTTTTGTATAATACCAAAGAAATCAATTTATTGATAATTTACATAGTTCAGAATGGTGAAAAAGCAATTTACAAACAGGACATCTGTAATTTAATTTTCTATCTTCCCGTCACGTTACATTAGAAGTGAATTAGTAATCCCATAAGTCACTCCAAAGCACAGTTAAACCGTCATTGTATTCCAAATTGACGCATAATTTCACAGAATGTAATTTTTCCCAAAGCCAATATTAGTAGTGTTACACTGACGGGTAAAGAATCCTGTTTCTCTTTTACTTAAATAAGCTATCAAATTAGGGCACATTTTTGATGTAGGTATCTTTAACGTAGGTAAAATTAATTATAATCTTTTCAATCTACAGAAACGAAACTGCTGATTAGTTAGAAATGACAGAAAACAATCACTTATTCTTAAACTTCTACAGAGGTTTTCGGCCAGTAATAAAACCATCATAAAGGTTATCTTACTTGGTTCTCGAAGTAAACGATCTAAAATTTTTCGGTATTTTCTGGTGTCAAACTTCTTGGCCTATTTGAAAAAATCCACTTCAATTTATTTCGAATATTTAGCATACTATTTTTTATTACTTTTGGTCTCTACAAAATTAAAATAACAAACCAATATTTTTTATTTAATTCTGCTTATTTAAAGTCGTTTATTTTATATACATAATACCAACACGGACATAGGGTTATTTTTCGAACAGTTTAATTGGTATCGCGGGCCAAACGGCGTATCCATAATAATCCATACTACCATTTCTATTTGATATCTCGCGGTGTGGCATAGAAATATCCGATCACTGGTTATAACAATATATATATATATATATTATATGTATCTATGAACATCCAGTCTTAGCAGACCCCTGCTCCTAAGCAAAATGTGCGCAGTGTGGGATCATTGTAGATTGGTTACTGATATAGACAGACAGACAAAAAAATTTATGCTTTTCGTAATTTTTCCTTTATCTGTGCTATAAGACCTTGCTTCGTACCAAATTTCAAGATTCTGATTTCACGGGAAGTACCCTGTAGGTTTTGATTCCCTTGCGAGTGTTTTCGTAATTTTTCCTTTATCTGTGCTATAAGACCTTGCTTCGTACCAAATTACAAGATTCTGAGTTCACGGGAAGTACCCTGTAGGTTTTGAGTCCCTTGCGAGTTTCGAAAATATGCGGAAATTTGCGGCATAAACGGCTGTATCTTTTGATTGCGTTGGCTTAGAAGTTTGATTTTTTCACAGCTACAAGGGACAGTAGACCTGAGTATTTGATATAAATATTGCGTTCCTGAGAAAAAGGGTCTTGGCAGACGGACGGACGGACAACAAAGTGATCCTATAAGGGTTCCGTTTTCTCCTTTTGAGGTACGGAACCGAAAGACATTCATGTCATGATCATAAATCTGTATGATCCGAAAATCAAAGCGAAATACCGGGATTGTCCGTAATTAAAGTAGTATTTTAATGTCCCACGAAGTCAAGTTGCGTTAAAGGTGCTAATGCTAACAGGGAACATTGATAAATGGCTTGCCATTCGTACGCCCCGGACCAACTTAACCAACCGGCTGATTACTACCGCTTCCTTTCCTCTGACCTTAAATTAGCAAGTCGTCGTTTTTCACACGGTTTTTTGGGTACCTAAACTATTTCATAGTTTATAACTTGGGAAGAACGATAAAATCAGAAAAAAATCACATAGTTTTCAAAATTGGTACGATTATTATTTGAGGTAAGTACATACACAATGTACATCATAAAATACTGATTTTATAGAAATAATATTTTTTTTTTGTAGAAGTATTGGTACCTTACCTAGTGGTATTCTCAAAGATTTTCGAGATGTAAGTAAAAATCTAAATCAAAATATTTTTTAGTGATTGTGTATAATAAAAAGTTTCTATTCAACTTTACATAAGTATACACTGCCAAAGCCAAACTGGGATATCTGACTAATGTTAGGGTAAAAAAACCTAGACCCAAACCAAGGATCCACGTAGGTACATATTTGAGTGAGTATATAAATAAATAAAATAAATAAATATCACGGGACAATTCACACTAATTGACCTAGTCCCAAAGTAAGCTTAGCAAAGCTTGTGTTATGGGTACTAGGCAACGGATAAACATACTTATATAGATAGATACATACTTAAATACATATTAAACACCCAAGACCCGAGAACAAACATTCGTATTTTTCATACAAATATCTGCCCCGACACGGGAATCGAACCCGGGACCTCAAGCTTCATAGTCAGGGTCTCTAACCACTAGGCCATCTGGTCGTCTAAACATAGACGTAGTAAAGCTGTGCAACTGATAATACAACACGATAATTTGTGTTGTCAGGTAGTTTGCAAGTCTAATGAGTTTCATCATGTTTAACCTCTTGTAGTTCCTAAAGTATTGATCGAACAGTTAAATGAATATAACAAATATTGTAGACAGTTAAATGTGTTTAGGTAATTTATGTAGACGAAACTGCACTAATATTCTTTAAAGGTTTTCGAAATTTGAGTAAAAATCTCATCAAGGGAACTTTCATCTCCTCCTGCAACCTCGGTTTACCCCCAACAACGAGGACTTATAGTACGTTTATCAATACCCTACACTTCAAAGAACAATCGCTTGCAAACTAAACATTTTTATCAGGACAGGCTATAACTTTTATTTGTAATTTGTAACATATGAACACAAGTTCACGTCACGAGACACAGATCTTAAAGGCGGTAAATAAGAATGACGAATGAGTCTATTAAAAAACATGAAATCGCAGACTGCCCTCAATCCCTCACAGAAGTAGCCCTCTTCTTAAGAAATGCGACCTGTAGAGGAGAACTGCCGGTCAGACATAGCAGAAACCAAGCCGAAACGGAAACGCTTCGTGCTCGCTCGGCCAAATAAGGGTAAATATTTCTCTTTTTCAATCCTTTATGTGGTGAAACATAAAGTATCTGTACTTTAGTGGCATCTGATATATTTGATTAATAAAAAAAGCGTGTTAAAAAGTGACTACTGCTGTTAACAATGTAAACAAATCTAGCAACTCGATTTTACCCGCTTCCAATGGTCCGATTGACTTGAAATTTAGTACATGTACTTATAGGTATTACATAGTTTCGATGATATTGCAATTAACCTATCAAGTAATGTCATCCAGAAAGGTTGCTCTAAAAAATCCCAAAAACCATAGGTATACAAAAAGTACCTAATATTTTCGAACGTTAATAAAAGAGTGTACATGTACTTGTTTAGATGGTTAACGTACATTCGCGTGGTTGTTATGCGGAGGTCGCAAGCAGTGCGTGTCGGTGGTACATATCGCGTGAGTCTGAAAGCGTAGCAAGAAGCGGCGCGGCGTCAGGCGGGCGCTGGTCGACATCGCTGCAGCCCATTGCCAGCTCTACCTGGGCAATAGACGTGCCTTGCTTTGTTCTCAGCGCTGTGATCGTCGACGTCGGTAAAGCCGCCGCCGCCGCCGCCGCCTCCGCCTCCGTCGCCTGGTCGCCTTGCGCCGCCGCGCCTACCTCGCACCGCGCATGCTCCCCGCTTCTCTTGTGTCCTACTACGTCACAACTTAAAGTGCTTTGCAGAGCTAACTAAGAATCATTACGTTAGATATTAGCCGTAGTGAATACATGATAGGGTTGGAGCCGTCTGATCAAGAGTAGGTCCTAAGTGGGCACCGGTCATCTGTAACCCTCGTCTCCTGATTATATAGGAGCACTCGAAAGGGAGCGCGCGGCAGTGGCGGTATCGATCTGAACGTTTCGTGTGGCCGCTCGTGCACGACGTTTTCTCGGGATATTCGCCTAGCGGTCGCCGTCGGCGCCGGCCTTGTAAACAGTGCATTACGCGCCGCGTTTACCTATTTCATTCGCGCGATCATGAACGCTGAAGCTAATTAATATCGCGGTGGACGCATCTGAAAACGAGCGCCTAGACACATTTGTCATAATTTTGATTGATCTCACACAGCGGATTTAGAAAGGTACGTGATTATTTCAAAATGTCCTTTGTTTCTGATTTTATGTTTACTTATTTAGATTTTATTGTTAGCGATCAACAAATTAAATTGTAATATCGTTTTAATAAAGCTTTTCAATCGTTTCTTTTTATTTGTTATTCATGTTTCTGTTCTATCTTATTTTTTAGTAATCTCAATCTCTAATAGAAGTGTGCGTAAAGTGTATTCAAATATTTCTATTGAGCGTGAGCTAGCCATCTGGTTTATATGTCTAAAGTTAGATTGTTAAATCGTAAACCACGAGGAATCATCGGTATCGGTATTTGTGGAGCGGTTTGTTAAACGCAGTCGTGAAATATAATGCATACTGGAAAATATTTTTTTTTTGTGTTAAATTCCTTAAGATGCTACGCTAATAAAAACTCCTGAGATGTAATTTAAAAAATCAAGGAATAGGACACGAAAGCTTACTTTCACGTGATAGGTTACCTATTCTTATTCTTACTGCGCATGTCTTGAGTTCTGATTTATTTGTCGTATAGGTAGTCTATATAGCGGGTACCCGAAATCTGTAACTGTTGATTCGAAGTCTAAGCACAGAACTTATTCAAAGGTATGTGCCTAGAAAGAAACCGGGCCAAATACGTTATCGCTTATAGGCCGCGTGGTTCCTGATTTATCTTTAGTGACTTGAAGGATATTTTTTGATTTTAGTAATGTCTAAAATCAAAAAATATCCTCGTCATGACAGGGAAAGAACGAGATGGAGAGAGAAGGAGAAAGGGAACAACGAAAATTTTTAATTTTTTTTTTTGGAGTTTATGCGAACCGTTTTTGATTAACTAGACTGAAATTGTATTATCTATCAGTCAGGAAATTAAAACATGACCATGACATCAAATACAGATCGAGATTAATTATTTTGTAAGTAGTTAAGTTAGTATTTCATACTTCTGTAATGTTATTTTACAAATTTACTGCCGTTACCAAAGTATAACAAATAACAACATACATTAACTGACGAATATAACGAAACACCTTATAAACGAGATATTTTCGCTGCACCATGAAAAAAATTTATTTTTAGAATTACTGATACAATTATTATAATGATCTCAAGTAACTTTGAAGTTCACCATACTCACTCAGTAGCCCTAATCTTAACTGGCCAGAAGATAGTCATTTAAATCTACAGAGAATCTCTAGATAGATCTCTACATGTAGAGTTTGCAAAATCGGCTCATAAATCGAGACGTTTATGACGAATACTTGTTGAAAATGTGCTTCAATGTAACTTTTCCTCAAAACTATAAAATAATTAACTAACTATTATTATTAATTAACTATTAATTAACTAAAGAACTAAAGTCACGGACATAGCTCGAAGAATCGCTAGACTTAAGTGGCAGTGGGCAGGGCACATCGCCCGTAGTACTGACGGCCGATGGGGCCGAAAGGTTCTCGAGTGGCGTCCGCGGACCGGAAGACGCAGTGTAGGTAGGCCTCCAACAAGATGGAGCGACGACCTGGTTAAGGTAGCGGGAACGCATTGGATGCGGATGGCGCAGGGCCGATCTGTTTGGCGAGCCTTGGGGGAGGCCTATGTTCAGCAATGGACGTCTTTCGGCTGAAATGATGATGATGATTAATTAATTAATAATTAATTAATTATTATATTTTAACGGACAGACAGACAGAAGGACGAGTCGGACAGAATGTCAGACAGACACATATATATATATAATATTAGTATGAATACGGATTTTTATTTTGGGGTACTCTGTGACATGACCAATCTATATTTAGGTATAAGTATTATGTACTTGGTTGTTTTGTGAAATTGGATCACTTACGCAGACAATCACATACACTCGCGCACACACAAACACACTCACTCACACACACTCACACACACACTCACACGCGCACACACAAATAGTATGTTAAGGTTAAGTATACTAGTTTAGTTTCAGTAATAATGTTAAATTGTATGTAGTTTTTAGAAGAGCGAGGCCTCCTGACACAAGTTTATAACTTAATAGGAGGTCTCAACCTTGTTGTATGCTAAGCACTTTTGTTTAAGGAAAATAAACCATTATTATTATTATTAATTCAACATTTTAGAACTCTGCTAATATGTATAAGTACCTACTTACCCCTTAATAAGAGACTAATATTTTTTATGACAATAGTTAACCTGTTGAGCTCAGATATAACATCACATGTGAGTCTCAGGATTACCTATTTTTTTCATAGACATACAATACAATCACCATTTATTGAACATCACATAAACATTCAAAATAATATAATGTGTTAGGAAACTGTAACACAGAAAAAGTAATAGTACTAACGTACAGAAGGATCACTCTCGAACAAAAGCCAACTTTTGGTATAAGAACTTGCTTACTCTTACTGCTTGCACGCGAAATTGAGCTCCCTTTTCTGGGATATATGTAGGGATCCGCAAAATTTTAAAATTATTGATATTTAACCCGATACCGGTATCGTATCAGAAGTATCGAGACCATAAAAGCAAGGTATCGAGTAATTTCTTATATATATATGGTGAAATTAAATCACTGAGTTATTGTTATCAAAGATGTAGCATCTACTCATAATAATTATACCCTGTTATCTAACGCTCAGTTTGGGGGCAAGCTAAAATAGTGATATTATTTTATTTTATTAGCAGTACGGCTGCTCACCGAATCTAAGATTATTTTAAAGCGAAAAAGTTTTTCGCTTTTAAATAATCTTAAAATAGTGATGTTGCTTCACATAATTATTTGATTCACATTTACTTATAAACAGTTATTTGTCAAAATGAAATTATTCTTTTGTGAATGTTCTTGAGATAACTCATTCATTGCATCTATTTGATCGGATAGGAGGGCGACAATTATTGAGTTAACAAACGTATTAAATAAAAATCCAGGCATTAAATCTGAAAAAAATATTAATCGGTTGTTAGAAAATAAGGAAGTTCAAATTGATAAAAGTGTTGTAAACAAAAGCTGCATAGAGCATTACAAAAAACTACAGTTTTTGCCAGTTACATCTGTAGAGGTCGAAAAACCATTTTCATATTTAAAATGGATTTTTACAAGCAGACGACGAAGTTTGACTTCATATAATTTGGAAAAAATATTGATAATTTATTATGAAACATACTTACAAAAATAAAATATTTTCTTTTCTTTCTTTTCATAATAATTTAAAAAAACACTATAGGATAGCTCTGGTAAGTATGGATCTTTTTGATAATCATGTTAGTGAGTGAGTAAATGAACTTAATTTTTTATCGATTCAGATGATCGAAACTACCCCATCACTTGCCCCCAAACTGAGCATTTGATAACGGGGTCTAATAATAATACACAACTTTACAAGGAAAGAGAAATTATAAAAAAGTTTAGATGCCAAAAACCTAAATTAAGTGAGCATTCTCGATATATTTCTGTGGTGAGCATAAACATTTTTTTTTTTATAATTTTTCTTTCTTTTAGCCTAGGATCCGAGTATAAAACGACGACAATTTCATTATTACTTTTTAGAGATAAACAAGCAACTCCATCGAGACTAGGCTAGTTTTTTTACAGAATGTTTTTGGTGGGATTTTATGCTTATTACATTAAATATGTTAATAAATATTTTTCAAGTACTTAGTGGGTTGACTAAAAAAATTCAGTCCAGAATATGATTAATTATTATTATTATTTTTTTTAAATTTTACCGTTTCGGTTAATAGACAAATGTCATACCAATCAAAAGTATAAAGCCTATAGAATATGCAAACGTTAGGTTGACTAACCAGACCAGTGCAAATATCGATTTACCTGTTTGTTTGGTTAGGCAGGTATACCTGCCTACCCAAAAGTTAAGACCGGAAAAAAATAGTCAACCTAACGTTTGCATATTCTATAAGCTTCATACTTTTGATTGGTAGGTATTTCATTTGTCTATTAACCGAAACGTTGAAATAAAAAAAAAATATACTGGACTGAAATTATTTAGTCAACCCACTTGCAGTATATTTATTAACATAATTAATTTAATATAAAATACTTTTCATCCATTAACTAGACAAAAGTTCGTTTTAATACATTTCATTAAATTTCTTTCCTTATTTATTCTTTTTGGAGTCAGTTTCAAAAACTGAACGTCGTAGCTGAAATGTAAAATTTGAAATCTATAGCTTCCGATGTTTTGGTTTTAGATATGTATATGTACAACATTTCTCTCCTTAAAGGATTGATTTTTAAGAAATGATAACGGATTTAAATATTTATTTTCAACGAAATCTACAGCTTCGATCGACGCTTGTAGTTTCAGCAGTCCCTTCGGTTGATCCCTTATTTCAGCCCTTTAGGGGTTGAATTTCTAAAAGCCTTTTCTCAGTGTTTTCCTGCATAATGAAAGGAAATTTCAAGCTCCTAGGCCTGGTAGGTTGGGCTATGCGTTGATGTTAGTCAGTTAGTCATTTAGTCAACATCTTTTGTGTAATATGTATATTATATACGTAGATTAAACGTATAAAAAGTGTTATATACGTGTATTTATACGAAAAATTGAGAGCTGTTAATCAGATTCCTTGCTCCACTTCCTTGTTGATTGAGCTATCATCATAAATCCTTGAATTTTAGCTAATTCTTTACAAAAGAAGTTTGTCACGCGTACATATGTACCATATCGAAATTTACTACGGAGAGGGCTTCTCTATTTAGTTTTGGTTAGTTACTGTTGTGTTCAAGGTGTTAAACCGCTTCGCTGGTATCGCTTATACAATCGGGGCCTTTAATAAAATTTGACAAGTGCGATTTAAAAGTTTTTTTATTTCTATGAATTATATTACTGTTATTACTAGGTACTTTCTTCAAGCGTTAGAGTTTTTGATTATCTGCTCTGACTTTCTTTATTGCCATTTGTTCGCAGCATAGAGTTCATTTCGTCTTTCAGAATGAAGACGGATGCGTCACCAAGTAAGTCTTCAGTGTAAATCAGGGTAGTTAAGTATTTAATTCATATTAAATATTTTGTCCATAGAAAAAAACGTACGTTGTTGTGAGTCGTGTGATGTCGTCCGGCTCTATCCGCGACGCGCTAAATCAATACACTAATAAATACTGCACCAGTTAGGCTATTCTCTGTATGTCTCTGAAAAACGATTTTGAATACCTGTTATATTACCCTTCATTGTCGATTTTATATGTTTACATGTATACGAATGAATGAGAACCGAGGGTTTAATTTTAATTTAGGTCGGAAAATTACGGTTTGATAAATATGTTTACTGAGGAGAGGTTAAGTTTTGTTCGCCTACGACACGTGTAACATATTAACGTGTTCCGGGCTCAATTAATTATTGTATTATTTGTGGGATCTCTTAATTTGAAACTGTCCTTGTTCTGGACCGGTATTTAACACCTGTTCAAGGTTTCTAGGAAGAGGAGCGAGAACCGAAAACAACTCTCAGATTAGGTCTGTCTGATGTGTTGTATAGCAGTGAGATTTGGAATGAATGAATGAATAAAATATTTTTTTTGTCTTTAACAAATATTTGTGTATCCATATAGCCGTGCAAAACTGTTTCACAGTTTGTCTACAGGATACAGTCTCTATAAAAACATGACAATATAACTTACATTACATTTACTGTTACATCTTACATATTGTATTTTATAGTTTCTAATCTGGATTTCGATGCTCTTTTATTTCACTGAAAATACCATGATATTTAGAACCATTAAAGATTAGCCAAATTTATCCACGTCCCATTCTTACCTATACCTTCCCACCTATGAAATTGCCGCTAAACTGAAATGGCAAAACAACCGTGCGTTGGCCAAATTGGTTAAAAAAGGGCAATTTCACTTTATATTGCGATTTTATTTTTTGTTTTTATACTGCGAATTCCTATAACACTTGTTATTACTTAATTTAGTTGGTAGCGATGTTGCGATTTATTCTCCCGTGGATGATCTTGTGTGTATGTTTATTTTATACCTGTAACATCCTTCTACGCTCCCTCATATCTCTCAGAACAGCTATTATTATCTTTTATTATAAATCGATTCTTCCGAAGGTCGTATGTTGTTAGTCACCGAAGAAAAACGAAGTAATAGAAAAAATCAACTGGTTGGTTAGTCCTAACATAAGAATTAAAATGAGTAATTATTCAACCGTAAAGCTTTTACATTTTCTACTACCTACTTCATAACTTTTATCCGCACGAAAGCTTTATAAAAATATATCCAACAACTTGTTTTACGACCCACAGGAAATAACTTCTGAAACTATATTGATTACTCTTGTTTAACAGAAATTTAATTAAATACATCCTTAAAGATAGATAAATAAATGGGCTAATTTTATAAAGACGTTAAAAATAGTGTAGCATTGAGTATGTGTTATAAGATTACTAGTTTGGATCCTATCAGGAAGGTTACCACTTTATTAATTGCATTCCGGTGGTGTTCGCCTCTTAATGTGCATGTTTCTTTCCGCCAGTTGTCAATTTCACTCGCATCGTCCGCACTATTATGCTGCCATGAAAGCCTTGTCTGATTTCCCCGTTGCCGGCTTGTTTGACAGCCATTGTAATAAAATAATACAGTATACAAGCTCTCACATCGCGTTCACATTGACACCTACTGCGATCCAGAACAGCAATTGGAGATCAAGAGATTTCCTTTTCCAAACCTGAGTTCTTGAAATTTCTTTCCCGCATGATTAATAACTTAACTAGTCTATTTGTAACCATCCACGAGAAAGTTCGCGGAAGAAATCTGAAAATGTAATGGTTCGAAATACGTTTGTAGTGTTCGATACCAAACAAGTGCTTCGAAATGACGTGTATATGTGGAACACAATGTATTGATAGGGAAATTTCTGCCCAACAACAACTAGGTTACAACTAGGTTGGAACGCGAATTATAGGTCTGCTGCCATTATTTTTATCGTTTGTTAGTCGTATACCTCGAAATCAAAAAATCCTTGTAGCTTTTCACCTATTCGCGTTTTGCCGCGATCTCAAAATTTCTGAACAGATTTTTTTCTTGTAGTATGATTTATGATCGCCAATTACAATGGTGTATAAAATTCATAGTATATTTACTTTTCTGCCTTTCTTCACTGTAGTCGCTTTTCACCTCGATAGATATTTGTTTGTAATGCGTTATTACATATCGCGATATTTCCTTTAAGCACTATACCTCTATAGTTTTGTTTTGTAAATGCATTTCGCACTTGTAGTTTATCTCCTGGTTATGAGTGTGATATATGTAACAACAAATTCTCCAAAGCTAGTTAATGTATGACTGTAACAACGAGGTCAATAAGCGACTGAATTTTTATTATATCCCAGTGATATAGCCAATTTTTTTTGCGATTAATACAAAACACTACAACAATATGCGACCCAGGTAAAATGCGACTAAAAATATTTGCGGCTAACTAAATAGGCTATTGATAAGGCCCATAATACACGGGCGGTTTCCTGCCGCGGGAAACCGCTCGACGGAGCTGCGCAGTGTAGTTTACACCACACAACTTCCATATAAAATTGTGTCTAGTGGCGGTTCAGAAGCGGTTTCCCGCGGCGGGAGAACTGCCCGTGTAGTATGGGCCTAATACATGCTACATCAAAATTTACTACTGTTGTAAACATCTATCGAAAATATATGCGGCTAACTAAATAGACTATTGATAATACCTGCTACATCAAAATTTGCTACTGTTATAAAAATCTATTAAAAATATATGCGAGTAATAAAATATACCATCGATATAACACGCTACAACAAAATACGCTATCACGGCGAAACGCGAATAAGTGAAAAGCTACAAGGATTTTTTGATTTCGAGGTATACGACTAACAAACGATTTTTATGTAACTTTAGGTCAAGCATTACCACTATGAATCAAATCATAATATTTAATGTGCAATAGCAAAGTTACTTTACTAAACGTTATAACTTATAAGTCACATTATTCTGAAACACCCTGAGTGGTGGGCGGACTGGGAGTGGGTAGGTAAAGGGGTGTTAAATTTTTGCGTCTCCACCTTTCGTTGATTTTTCAGACTTTTAGTGTAAAATCTACGATTATATTTCTACAGAACAACTTTACGTACCTTTTACTATACGTTATTAATTATTAAACTATTATAAATACTTATTTAAGATCAAGAAATTCAACTACATAATATTTAATATTATTTGCATCAACTTCGTAAAGGTCTATGCTGAGCAGAGTGCGTGGCAGCTACCACGGCATCCTTGATCCTAGCCATGACCACTACCCTGCTTGGCTGTCCCTACGCGAACCACTGTATTATTTCAAGGTCTAGGACTTTATCGGTTGCCTATATGTTTAAAGCCCATACCATAAGATAGACTCCTGACTGTCGCCACTAGACTTTCTCTTACTTTATTCATTCCCGAGTATCTAGTTGCAATGGCGTGGCATGGAAACAGTTGTACTTATCCCAGAAGTTTCTGTAAATACATCGTTAAATCTCAGTGCATAGCACGTAATTCATATATTTAACGAGAATATAATCTTCTGTATTAGTGGATGCTTATTTCCTTTGGTCACGGCATCATGCGTGATCGGCTGGACCGATTTCGCTAATTTTTTTTTGTTGCGTCTGTTATTGTCAGGACAAGATTCTTATGAAAAAAAATAATTGAATAACGGGGCTGAAGCCGCAGGCAACAGCTAGTATAATCTAAATAATATAAACGAGTAGTGCTGACTGACTGACTTGTCAACGCCCAACCCAAACCACTGAACGGATTGTGCTGAAATTTGACACACAGATAGCTATTATGAAGTAGGCAATGATTTTTCGAAATTCCCTATGATTATTCGAGTTCTTTAAATTTGGCATGCATATAGGCAATACGTAATAACAGTAAAAAACTAACTTCAAGAATTTTGCAATTTCTTACGTGATAATGACAAATCGGGATTTACATATTCAATTCAACGGGACCCTATCTTGGTAATTACAATTACCACACTCTTTAAATTCGGTATAAAATGATCATAAATGATAATATTTACCTCGACATTTCAAAAGCCAAGTAAATAAGTCAGCCATAGCCGAACATTTATTGGAGTCAGGACCGTTTAACCACTGGATTGAACTGCAAAATTGATGAATCCCAAAATTCTCTCAACAGAACGTCATTTCTACTCTAGAATGGTGCGTGAATCGGTTGAAATTAAAAAACACAAAAATTTCAACCGGAGGATGGATATTAAGCTTTCGTCTTCGTGGAATCCTGTTATAAACAAATGTTGGCGTCGGGACGGGATGAATGTTCGGAGAGATCGTTGGATGTCGTGAGTGTTGTGTGTCGGTGTGATGGTGTCGTTAAAAAATCTTGATCAAGTTTGGGCAGTTCAAGATACGGGTGCTGATTCTAATCGGGATCAAGTGCGGGTAGTTCGAAAGACTCGAGCGTTTAAACGAACTTGACACCCTACACTTCAGTTAACTCGTGACCACGGCTGCTGCAATGTGACCGAAACGTCGAGGTAAATATTATTTGCGTGATAAGTCCCGTTTAGGCACTGGTCCCACCGCCGGCGAGTGAGATATGAACTATCGACTTTTTTCTAGCCCAAGAAACGAACAAAAGATAATCACTTCCGTGTAAATAAGAGAGAGATATATATATTTATAGTTCATCGCTAGCGACACAACAGAACAGCGGCAGTGTGAACAGCGGTTCACACTGCCGGCGAGGACACTCCCAATGCCCGGCGAGTAAATATATATCTCTCTCTTTTATTTACACGGAAACGATTATCTTTTGCTCGTTTCTTGGGCTAGAAAAAAGTCGATAGTTCATATCTCACTCGCCGGTGGTGGGACCAGTGCCTTAGTATAGCAATTATGAGTGAAAATCACGAAAGTAAAAAACAGTATAGAGTTTTCCAAGCTGCCTTTTTTGTCACGAATAAAACTACCCACTAAATAAAACAACTGTTAAGTAGCTACCAGGCAAAACGTTGGAACATGGTAAGAACAAACAAACTGCATTATTTATTTCTAAAACGGTCAGTAGGTAAGGCAAGGACTCTGTAGTTCGTTCTGCCACAAACTCAAATATTCGTGTGTACCTAAATCGTATGCTTTAAGTTTTGAGTTAATTATAAATCCAATATTGGCTCATTGCTGCCTGTTTTGGCAAAACCAATGTCTAAAAATCCATACTTCTGTACTAATATTATAAATGCGAAAGTGTGTCTGTCTGTTATTTCTCCACACTTAAACCGCTGAACCGATTTTGATGAAATTTGGTATTGATTTATCCCGGAAAATTGCAGTGCCCGCGGGATAGCGATAAACTAGTTTTTTGCAGACGGAGTCGGGGGCACCAGCTAGTGAGAATAAAATGTAAAAATTTTACTAGAAACGAGTAGATAACTCGCTTGTTGTTTAACTAATGATAATGAAGCGGAAAGAAAAAAGCGTGTCAAATATCAATTTCGGTTTTTTTTTAAAAAGTGGCTGTTGTGTCACTTGTTGTTTCAATGCTTATTGAAGTAATTTAGTAGTAGTCTGACGTCCGAGCGGCGTGACTGGCATTCAGACAGTGCACCGACTAAAACCTAATACAAGTTGTGACTGCAAATTAGTCAGGACCTACTTTATATTTTTAGCTTAGGTATGTCACAATAAAGGTTACATATTGCAAAACCACAGAAGATAATACAGTAAGATCCCCGAGCCACCAGACATAACTTAATTTTTAAATTTTGAAAGCCAAAGCCTGGGGTACTATGTAATCTCAGTATCTACTGACAACGCCTGCATACCTGTTATGTTAGGTAGACAGTCAAATTTCCGTCTGCCTTTCTGCGGCGCATCAGTATCAATTGTTAAAACCAGGGTAGTACACGTACATAACCAACCGCAACTATGCTTTTGTAACATTGACACCGTCTTCAATGCATTGCTATTGATGTATCGCTTGTGCTGACGAATGCAGGGATAGCTTCCGATTTTTTTAACTGTAATCTTTCCACGATAACGAATTAGTTAGTGGTCTCTCTCGCACTTTTGTATGTAAATTAAAAGTACAAGGAAAGGTCAGTGGACTTAAACAATTGCAAATTACTGCCAGGCTCGGCATACATGCCGTCGGTCGGAATATATATAGTGTAATTATTTTCCTAATGATTTTTTTGTGACTTTATTGGCGTATTAAATAAAATAATCTATGTACTGAATTTAAAAGTAAACCAAGAACTTATTATAGGTAACGCCACCAGAGTTGAGGCCACGCACACAACCACAGCTCATGTAATGACAGCACATGAGATGTGGTTGTGTGCGTGGCCTCAACTCTGGTGGCGATACCTTTATTACTTGTAAAGGTAAGCAAGCTGTGGTATTTTACCTCTTAAATTCGTTATAAATAAATAAAAATTCTTAATATTTCAAAGCTTAATAACTTAGGCCATATGGGTTGGGCAACCGAAATACACGTGGCTCTCGTTTGATCCAATTCGCCTTCGGACAAAGTCTCAAGATCTGCAATAGCTTCTTCCCTTAGAAAAAACAGAAACGTTGGACTTGGGTTTCTCCAGCAGGAAATTCTAAAAACGAAATAGACTTCATCCTGTTATCTGAGCATATTGTCAAGGATTTTATTATTAACTAGCGACCCGCCCCGGCTTCGCACGGGTACAACTATATTATACATTGGTTAGCATTTTCATTAATGTTTAAAATGAAAAAAGTTGTTGTAGTGACATAACTACAATAGTTGGACATATGCTACCGCGGAATTTTTTGTAGACATTATGATGTTCTTCAATATTGTTGTACATTATTTTGTTCTATCGCTAATAGTTTCGGCAGCGCATTCGACGAAAGACATTTTAAGACTCATTTTTCTACACCTTCGGTTACATTGTTCAAATTTTACCAAGGATCCCTAATTTTTTTCAAAATGATATGTAGCCTATGTCAAATTGGAAGAATGTAGCATTCTATTGGTGAAAGAATTTTTTAAATCGGCCCAGTACTTTTTGAGCCTATTCATTACAAACATACAAAAATAGGTACAAATCTTTCCTCTTTATAATATTAGTTATAGTTATTAATAAAATAAAATTTAGTTCCGACCACAGACCACTTCGCGCCAAAATATCTTTTAATCTAAAAATACACCGCCAATCCCTGTTTAGTAATAAAATAAAAGTCATAGATAAAAATATACTACTCAACAATACAGACGCAATTTAATTTAGAACTGAGCAACTTTTTCGTATATTTAACATTAGATGCAAATGATGTAGATTCTACATTGTAGAACAACAATATTTCAATATAGTTAAAGGAATCCAACAAGCAAGCAATAAAATTTAAGTAAAAAAGAAAAGCCTCACAAAACTATCCGACAAAAACCGTGGTCTATTGGAAAAAAGAAGCACTCTACAAATGGGAACATCAGAATTCAATAATTTTGACAGATATGTTAAACGCAATATCAGGAAAGACATATGTGCATTGAACTCTGAAATGATAAAGTCGGCCCTTCTGAACAATTGCTCCTTCAGAGTAGCTAAGCAGGGCATAACACGATCGAAATCCTGGATCACGGGGCTGCGAGATGAAAATGGTACCCTCTATAGAAATAGGCAAAAAATCCAAACTAGTACCCAATTTTATAAGAAATTATACTCCAACACGACTCAAGCCAACAATAATGTAGAATACTTCTGTCCTGACACCATTGCCCCTATAAAGGACATGGAAGTCGCGTACGCCCTCAAGAGTATGAATTATGGAAGAAGTCCAGGATTCCATGGTGTCACAACAGAAGCGTTAAAACTTGGCAGTCCAACTCTCCTCTCACATTTGACAGAGCTCTATAACATCATGTTACGTACAGGTACACTACCACCCAGTTTTTGTCATTCCTATATTATCCTGTTATTCAAAAAGGGTGACAAAAGCGACATCGGCAACTATCGTCCTATAAGCCTAGTGTCTCATGTTTATAGGATATTCATAAAAGTAGTAGAACGTCGTATTTCAGTACAGCTTGACCAACATCAGCCAGTGAAACAGGCAGGATTCAGGCCTGGCTTCTCTGCCACTGACCACCTCCATACTGTAAAACAAAGTATCGAGAAATCCAATGAGTAAAATAAAACCCTTTACTTAGCGCTTGTGGATTATTCCAAAGCGTTTGACAGCGTCCATCACTCCGCAATAGTTACAGCCCTCCATAGTCAGAACATAAAACCTACCTACATACACTTAACACAGACCATTTATAACAGCAGCACTGCAGACATTAAATTACAGTCTGGTCAATCGTTTCGGATTGAGCGAGGCGTCAAACAGGGTGACCCGCTATCTCCCAAATTATTCACATGTGTCTTGGAGGAGATCTTTAAAAGCTTGGCGGTCTCATGGGAGTCTAAAGGTATCGTCGTCGGAGAGAGGAGGTTAACTAACCTTCGCTTTGCCAACGACATTGTCCTGTTTTCTTCGTCGCATCAAGAGCTCGAAACGATGCTACAAGAATTTAGCACGGCGGGCCTTCAGGTTGGATTAATGATGATCATGTCAAAGACCCAAATTATGACAAACAGTACGAAACATAGGATCGTAACAGATGGGCAAATAATACACTATGTCGACGAGTATATCTACTTGGGTCAAGTAGTCTCTTTCAAGTACAGGTACAAGTGTGTTCGTGGTAATCTCAGAAGCGGCTAACTTATAAGAATGAGAATTTTACAGATTTATCAATTTTTAATTATTTAAATTATTCATTGTTTTGTCATGATTACATATTTTAAGATGTTAAATTTAAATTTCAAATCAACCCATGACAGGGCACACAATAATTTTAATATTAGAAACTCTTGCGTAAACAATTAGTTTAACAAAGCATGGCGCTGGCGCAGGATCGATCTCTTTGGCGAACCTTGAGGGAAGCCTATGTTCAGCAGTGGACACATCTTTCGGCTGAAATGATGATAGTGGAAATGGTGATATAGTAGTCTACCTTTGACTCAGAGCAGGAATAAAATTAAATAAAAAGTTTTAAAATTCAGTGAAGTAGTAATAATAAGAGTATTAAAGCGGCGTGCGCGCGAAACCCAGGCTCCGAGGTCTAATTTAAAACTTTAAAGTATGAAATTTGAAGTAGTTAACTTTAGTGCTAGCCTACCAGTGCGTTTTAAAAATATTTTTGTTCAAATTTTAGACACCCGCCCTAACCATCGACATCCGACTTACCTTCAGATATATCGTAAATCGTAAAACTATTTTGGTAAAACACTATCCCGCTGTTGTGCACATAACATAAATCACTTCAAACATTTTTTGTAATGTTTATGATCGGTTTCAAAAATATTTCAAAATATTCAATTATGTTGCTAAGGGGGTATTATCGAACCGTTTGATTCCTGACGCAGCGTTGAACATTCTCACAATAAGTGTCATAGGGATTTTCCTTGTCGGGCAAGAAGGTGTCACTATGACATTACCCGTGAAAAGACATTTGTTACATCTACATACCATTACAAATATGTCAATCGTGAATCATTAAAAACTGCCCCCCGTCGCACAATGACCTATTTTACGAACGCAAAATGACCTAAACGCAAATTGACCTAAATGCAAAATGACCTAAACGCAAAATGCCCCAAACGCAAAATGCCCTAAGCATAACATACACGGTATTACTCGTAAGTTATGTTATGAGTCATATCATAAGAACTATCTCCATACCAAATTTCATGTAAATCGGCTCAGCAATTATGTATGAAGAGCTAACAGACAGACGCATTACCACACTGGAACACTATTCAGTCGTTTCGATTCGTTTCGATTTTTAGGTTTCTCCGTTCCTTAAAATTAACATAACATTATTGGAGTAACGTATAAATGAATTTTGAATATAGCACTCTAATTTGAGCTGCAAAACCATTTTAAAGCAAACTATTTATTTATTTATCGTATGGCGATTACACACTGGTTAGTTAAATACATATTAGACTTAAACTTAAAACAATTAAATTATTATTAAAATTTACAACCATGCAGATAAACACTCGCATCCCATCCTTCTTTTGGTAAGCAAACTTACCATAGTCCAAAAACTCACTACCATCGTGAGTTAACGACCGCTTAGCCTAGTTGGTAGTGACCCTGCCTACGAAGCAAGAGGTCCTGGGCTCAAATCCTGGAAAGGGCATTTATTTGTGTGATGAGCACGAATATTTGTTCCTGAGTTATGGATGTTTTCTATGTATTTAAGTATTTATTTATCTATATAAGTATGTTTATCGTCGTCTAGTACCCATAGTACAAGCTTTGCTTAGTTTGGGACTAGATCGATTTGTGTAAGATTGTCCCCTAATATTTATTTTATTTTTTTTTAGTTTGCCATTTTACACTCACGCTTTTGAACCATTTGACAGCCTAGCGCCCGAGTATGTTAAAATTTGTACTTTTTATTACTCTCAAATGAATCAACTGAAATCAGAGATGTGGTCAGTCAACCTATTTGATTCCTGGGGCACCATGGAACCTTATCATAGATAGTTAATTATTGTACTACCTGGGCAACATCTCGGAGTAAAACTCGAAAACACGGTTTTTCTCAGAGATAAAACCAAGCTAGATCGATTTATCGCCCCCGAAACCTCCTGCATACTAAATTTCATGGAAATCATTGAAGCCGTTTCCAAGATTCTAATTATATAAATCTTCTTCTATCTTCTAATATATAAAAAATCTCGTGTCATGGTGTTTGTTATCGAACTCCTCAGAAACGCCTTTACCGATTTTTATCAATTTTTTTCTCTATATTTAATGTCATGATGACAAGGTGCTATGGTGGCCTAGAAATCAAATTAGTGGACAGTACATGCCATGTAAATAAAAAACTGCCACAAAAAGGTAACTTACAAGTTTTTTTAATTTCAAACTATTTAAAATTTGTGGATGGATCTCTCAAAGCACGGAGAAATAAAATTGCGCTTTCTGATAAGGCACTAATGTGCCTTATCAGAGCTTACAAGTCGTCTCTGGGGTTTATGTGTGTGATTTCAATGATTATCATTTGCGTAATTTGTTTCGTTATTGAGATAGCTGTATCTAATTATCAAAACGATACAAATGTTGTTTCCCAATTACCGCAGTGTAGGTAAACTAAGTACTTACGATTCACGAAGCGGTTGTTTTGCTCGACGAACATCAACTCATTAGAGTAAATTAAGGAAGATTTTCCTTAACAATTTTGTCACTGTTATAGTTTTACTACCGCAGCTTCCTCATAAAGAAACCTTCGACATAAATAATAAAAGATTAGAAAGGGCAATTTCCTGAGAAGTTTATTATGAGATTATGACGTTTTCTTTTTCATTAGGTATTCCATACTTCGAAAAATTTATTTTTCCTTTGAAAAGATTAAAATTTTCAAATTGTTCATTTATTCGATTAATTTTGAATTATATTTGTTTTGACCAACAACAGTCGTCTTTTCAGAATTATGGTCCAAACGCTTTCGTACAATTCCAGATTCGTTCCAATTATCTATAGGAACTATTTTACACATCCGTAAAGTTCCTCTTCATCAATGAGCGCATAGCGCACAAAGGGACTCTTATTTCTTGGCGGTTTGCCCTTCGGTCATCTGAAGGTATCTAACGATCCGTCTAATTGTGTGTTCAAGGTGCACTTTTAAGTAGACAGGTGGAATTGCATGAATGCGAAAATAATTTCAATAAAATTTGAACGAATTAAGAATAGCACAAAAGCGGAAATTTTATGAAAGTTTCCAGGGGAAGTCGATGTGGTTGGCGGCGGTAGGTACATCTAATAAATAGAGACTTCATTATGGATCGTTGGATGACTTTGCTTTTTATTAAAAGCCCCTTGGTAGCTTTGGCACGAATTTATCGAATTTCCTGTCGATACTAAGTGAAACGTAGCTTCATCAAATTTACTTTTTACACGTTTTCTAGTGTCGGCCTTTTGATGTGCCAATTAACATCTTAATGGACAAGAAGCTGAAAAGTAAAAGTAATGCATCATCTAAGAACATTACAGATATATTATGTTATTTTCGATACAGCTTTTTCCATGTTATAGTAACCACAGCAAAGTTTAGCCCTCTTTTTTATCTTAAATACAAATTCTCAACAGTCTGATACTTATTTTAATCAACTTACAAATAGCATGTGCAGGCTGGAAAGGAAACCCCTGAGACGATTTATAATTTCTTATGTACCATATTAGGTAAAATAATAATATATCTAAATCCACATGTGGATCTGTAAATTGCACCTAGTTTCTTTGTGTATCACAATCTCGTAGGCAGTGGCGTAGCTAGTGAACCAAAGGCCCTGGGGCAAAAAATAAACTAGGGCCCCAACCCGTGTTTGTTTACCTACATGATACGACAAGTAAGGATGAATGCACTTTAAATTCACTAGACTCGCGCGCTTGTAAATTCACTAGTAGCGTTTTATAGCCGCGTTTCTCATAGGTCCGCGTTTATAGTTTGTAATTCAGAGTCCAAGGGCCCCCCTGAGCTTGGAGGCCCCGGTGCACTGCCCCGCTTGCCCTACGGTAGCTATGCCACTGCTCGTAGGAATTTCCGTGTAGTAGACTTAATGCACCTAGAATTAATTCACCCATGATTTATTCGTCCTTAATTCAGTGAAAACCAACAAATTCGACGGAGCCCTGCTTCGCGGGGCTCCTATTTCTGGGCGGTTTGCCCTTCGGGCAGGAGAAGCTACCTAACTGACCTAACCTACCTATTTTCTGGTCTGAATTATGGCTGGGTGAATTAACTCTAGGTGCATTAAGTCTACTACACTGGAATTTCGCAAAATTCGTCCCCAATCCTTAATTGATCTAAATGATAATGGAAACCTCTATGCAAAATTTCGTATAAGTATTCAACATTAATAGGATAGAATTCTGCTTTTGTGTGGTTTTTATATCAGAACTCTAAGGATTTCTAGAGACAAGGGTGAGCATCACTTAAGACGCGTTTTATCTTTATCGAGCTCGTGTCCTTGACATTTCCACTCCCTACTGTCGCATAAAATGCTTCAGCTACTACTTCATTAGACATATTCAATTATTTAATCACCAATAATACCAGTTGTATTGAACATTATTAAAACCAATTAATTAGCAGTTAATATTCATTTATCGCATTTACGAGGGTGAACCGTTCGGGCATTATCTTTTGAAGGGATTGGCAAATTCTTCTTTTGTAACCCAAGATCCCACTGTAAAATTCTGCACCTATATATTATTAGATCTAAATTTGACTTAAATAAAAAGTTATAAATACTACACATGGGGTCTTCAACGCCGCCAGGTTGTCTACAAAATTTTGCTGCACGTACCTTCACCATTATTTTGCGGTGGGATCTTATACTATTACAATAAACCTTGTGATTATTTTACCTTGTGATTAAATAAACTATTTATGTAATAGGATTTAGAGTTGTAAAAATATAATCTACAAAATAAAAAACCTCTAATCTAAATATAAGTTTCAGGCAAGAGATCACTAGTCCTTTTAACAAAGCTTGTACTAGGTGTAGGTAAGCTATCATGGCGTCAATTAACGCTTTCATTAATACGATTAGATTGCTATCGTTAAGTGTAGCATTTACCCATTAGTAGAAAAATTACTGCTAGCTAAAGCAAATAGATATAATTTTCATTAATCATGTCTATAATGTGTTATATGTTTTGTTTCAGAAAGCATCATGGGCTGTTTTGTCAGCAAAGATAAACTCACCAAGGAGGACATGGACTTTCTTAAAACTCACACATCGTACGATGAGACCACTATCAAAGAGTGGTACAAAGGATTTAAGGTACAGCAACTATACCTGTGACTATAGTATAAATCTTCCCAGGTGAATTTTTTGCTTCGAGCCATTACCTACATTAAATTTGAACCTTAATACTATGACAATACCGTTTGTTTTGAAAGATAAGGGCTTGAAGCGAAAAATTCACCTGGGAAGATTTATACTATATACGGTCACGAATTAGTACATTACTGCAGCGGCCGCGAAATAGGGGATTGCCTGCAATCCCTGTTCGTGGCCAAGGCTTGTATAGAGTTTTTCTCAAACTTGCATCATCATCATCACCACCATCATCACCGCCATCATCATCACCATCACCAACAACATCATCAACATCCATCAACATCCATCAACATCATCAACATCCATCAACATCCATCAACATCCATCAACATCCAACAACATCCAACAACATCCATCAACATCCATCAACATCCATTAACATCCATCAACATCCAACAACATCCATCAACATCCATCAACATCCATCAACATCCATCAACATCCATCCATCCATCCATCCATCCATCCATCCATCCATCCATCCATCCATCCATCCATCCATCCATCCACGTCGACCACGTCGACCTATTAAACGTCATGATGCTGTGTCACATAAAACAATAGACGATCACTTTGCTGGCCACGGCCAGCAATATTGTATGAGATTCCATTATTGACCTCTCGTCTAGGCGCACCTGCAACGTGTCAGTTCGTGGCGTATTATAAGGAACATAACGTCAATATTTCATAGCATGTTTGAGAAAACTAATTTATGAGCCACTGTCGTATTAACTCTGTCAATTCTTAGCAACGTATTTGTGAACAGTTATATATGAAATAATATCACAGTGCCAACGTTCCATGTATCTTCAACAATTTAAATCTTTTGAACGCCCTTATAATTATAGGTACTTAACGTTTGAATATTTTGTGATTAGTCATCATAATGCTACGAAACGAGGAGTTAAATGAATCTAATAAATAATAAACTATTGTGAATTCAATTTCTTAGACCATAAGAGGTATATTACACTGGCGATTTGCAAACGTATTAGAAACGAAGCGAACGCGCAACGGATTCGCTGCAAATGCTCAACGTATTCGCCACGAATGCGTAAGGCACCGTCTTAATGGTGGCACTTCACTTGGCGTTGCGTATTCGCGTTGCGCTATTGCCATCTCCGTCTTTCACGCTAGAATCGGCATAGTGCTCCTCTCTCGCACACGCAACTATTTCGTGAAATACGCCAAGTGAAGTGCCAGCATTAGGACGATGCCTAACTTATTTGCCGCGAACGAACACGCAGCGAGATCGGTGCGTCTATAGGGTTGGGACGCCATGATGTACACTCACGTTGAGTTAGTTAACATCTATTTTACCCACTTCAGTTTTTGTACATCATGGCGTCCCAGCCCTATAGACGCGACGAACTTGCTGCGTGTTCGCGGCGAACACGCTGCGCGTTTGCTCCGCTCTAATACGTTCACAAATCGCCAATGTGATATTATGGCTCTAAGATGTTTTTAATCCTCGAAAAAAGGAATTCATTGTTAGATTCATCTCATTAGTTTGGCCACAGATTACTTAATAGTTACTTCGTAACGTAACAGATACTGCATCCCGTTTAAAATCTTGGTACCTACCGCAGATTATAGTCTACCTACTCCGTCTCCTTAAGAATGTGTGCGTGCCGACAGTGACAGGGCTGGCAGTTTGGATAAAAATATTTTTTTTCTACATGTTGTTTTACCACTTTGTCGAGATAATTGCTATATAATGTATCTATGCAAACTTTCTAGCACTAATTTCCCTAAGCTAAGCCACGGACGGACAATGGGACAGACAGTCATGGCGAAACTATAAGGGTTCCGTTTTTGCCATTTTAGCTCTGGAATCCTAACAAAAATGATATTTATTGTAATACGTAGAACCCATTGCCAAGCTCACAGTACCTTAGCCTTATATTAGATACGAAGGTCGACTTTCGAACTTCGTATCGTGCTATCCCGCTCACGCTTATAGCTTTTTATAGAAGAGTAAGAGAGACAGCACGATACAAACGCCAAATTGTTATATTAGCTATTAATTCTGGCATAGTCATATTAAAATTTACCCCCTGTTTCACCATTCACATATAAAAGTCAAGGTGGCATATTTTTTCCGTGGAACACAAATGAACGTGCGTCGGCGCGCGCTTGTGACAACCTACTGAAATTTCGATCGCAGGAGATCAGTAGTCGTTCGTCCGCTCGGTAGGTAAATATCGCGCGTAAGTACATGGCATGCAGAAGGCCTGGTTTGGCAGTAAATAAAAGTGAGAAAATGAGACTGTTGCCAAATGATGCTTTATTTAATAATACGAAACGTACGAAGCTTTCCCTTGCTTTATTTTATTACTTTTACAATTAAACAATTTGTTCAATTCCACGTACCACGGGTGAATTGTTAGGATGTAGACATTATTGGAGTTATTTACCGAATACACAATACGAGGTGGGTGGAACAAACACGATTGCAGCGTTCGCCGCGTTTGCAATTCAATTAGTGTTTGGAAAAAACCCAGCCTTTTAGCCCAAAATTTAAAATTTTAAGGGCTGAAGGAAAAAGCTTTCGAAAAGCTATTCGTTTTAAAATGGATATAGATTTAAAAACCGGCCAAGTGCGAGTCGGACTCGCGTAGTGATGTAACATGAAAAAAAAGACTTTGTTTTTTTTCACAATGTTGAAAAAAAACATGAATAATAACTTGGTAGCCTTGGTTTTTATTCAGAAATAAAATCAATAGGAAATTAATTGTTTTATTAAGGTAAGTTTTCTAATTTCTTACATTCTACTAAAATAACAAATCGAATTAAGTACTCATGAAACAATTTTCAACAAAAATTTAATCTTCCTCTGTGTCAAAATAGAATGCAATGATAATAGAATGCAAAGATAAAAGTACGTATGAGAATGATATAAACAATGCTCTTCGAAAAATAATTGATTGGCTTGCAAACAACAATCTAAAAGTTAATCTTGGAAAAACCAAGTTGATGCATTTTAGCCAACGGAAGCCAATAGTCAATATCAGTATAAATTATCAGGGAAATGAAATTGAACAAGTAGATACAGCTAAATTTTTAGGACTAAATATTGACAGTAAACTTGAATGGAATTCCCACGTTCAAATGTTGAAGTCTAAACTATCAAAATCTACATATGCACTTCACAAACTTTCACAAATAGTTAAAGTCGAAACAGTAGTTATGTCTTATCATGCATTGGTTGCATCAATTTTAAGATATGGGGTTATTTTTTGGGGAAATTCAACAGACCGCGATTACATTTTTAAATACCAGAAGCGATGCGTACGGGCAATGTTTGGTCTTAAACCGAGAGATAGTTGTAGACCTTATTTTATCTATCTATATAATATAAAAGAAGAAACTGACTGACTGACTGACTGACTGACTGACTGACTGACATATCAACGCACAGCCCAAACCACTGGGCCTAGAGATTCCAAATTTGGCATGTAGGTTCCTTATAAGGTCTAGGGGTGCACTAAGAAAGGATTTTTCAAAATTCACTCCCTAAGGAGGTGAAAAGGGGGTCCAAAGTTTGTATGGGGAAACAAGATTAGTTCGACTATTTGATTCGAAACTTCACAGAAGTACTCCTAATGGTAAATGAGTAAACACGTGTTTCAGGTTTTTTGAGAATTCAACCCCTAAAAGGGGGGAAAGGGGTAACAAAGTCTGAAAATCAACATGGGTGTTGTTTCTATGGTTTATCGGGTCGCTGGTTATGAAAACAACAACGGTTTTAAAATCCGACGTGGTGGACGTAAAATAGCATCTCCCTGGATGGGGTGGGATGGGGTTGAAATGTCTAAATAAACTAAATGACTGTTGATATATCAACGCACAACCCAAACCACTGGACCTAGAGACTTGAAATTTTGCACATAGATACCTTATACAATGTAGGCATCTACTAAGGAAGGATTTTTGGGAAATCCCACGGGAACGGGAAAAAACGGGATTTATATATTCGATTCCGAGTGACCCTATCTCAGTAACTATAATAACTAGACTCTTCAAATTAAATACACAGGTAGGTATTACATTAGTTAAAACATTAATTTCAGGATTTTTCAAAATTCCCACGGGATAAGGAAAAAACGGGATTTATATATTCAGTTCAACGGGATCCTATGAACTATAATTATTAGACTCTTCAAATTTGGCATAAAAGTAGGTAATTATAACAGTAAAAAACAGTTTTAAGGATTTTCGGAAATTCCCACGGGATAAGGAAAAAACGGTATTTTTCGTTTTACTGGTCGTAGAAAGTTGAAATTTGGCATGTAGGTTGCTTGGGAAGTGTAGAGGAGGATTGAGAGATGACTTTCCAAAATTCCCATGGGAACGGGAAAAACGGGATTTTTCGTTTTACTGGTCATAGAAAGCTGAAATTTGGCAAGTGGGTTCCTTGGGGAGTTTAGGGGAGCATTAAGAAAGCATTTCCCAAAATTCTTACGGGACCGGGAAAAAACGGGATTTTGCGTTTTACTGGTTGTAGAAAGCTAAAAGCTGTAAGTAGGCCGCAAAGGGCTCTATAACCGACTTCAAAAAAGGAGGAGGTTATGCATTCCACTTTATGTATTTTTTATGTAGGTATGTTCACCGATTTCTCGGTCAATTGTGGACCGATTATAAAAATTATTTTTAATTCTAAAGAATGGAATATACTCCTGAGATGCTCCCATTGTCACCAAATCAGGATCTGATGACGGGCTCTCAGGGAAATCGACGGCAACCCTCAAATTTTGTAGGCACGCATTACGTTTTTCATATATTTTCTCAAGCTATTTAAGTGTTTGCGTCTGGTAGACATCATCTCATGTTGATGAGCTGATGATGGAAGGTAAATCTCCTTAACGGTTAGGAGTTGAGGATATTTTTTCAAATATTATAGGTACGTATAGATCGATAGTTGTATTCTTTCAAGTTATCCAAGTGAGCTGATGATGGAAGGTTAAACTCCTTAACGGTTAGCAGTCTTAACGGTTTGGAAGTTTCTTTAAATATCATATGCACGTATAGAACTTTAGTTGTATTCTTTCTGGTTATTCAGATGAGCTGATGATGGAAGGTATAACTCCTTAACGGTTAGGTCACACAACACCTTAACAAGATACTATAATATGTATAATATCAATGCTAAGTAGGTACACAGCGCTTCCAGTTACTCAAGTTTCCGTAGAAGGTAAGAAAACATTGAATTATACCTAATGCAGGACAGGGGAAAGTAATAATAGGTTTTATATTATTAACAAGTTTGGTTATTTAGTGCCCGCTTCCGAATTAGTGAAAAACATTGTATAATAAAGAAAGTTTAGTCGGGCTTGCTTGCACGCTTGCTTGCTTCCGTGCATGCATGCTTTCTTGCATGCTTGCTTGCTTGCCTGTATGCTTGCTTGCTTGATATCTTGATTCTTAGGAATACTCATGGTACACGCGAGCGAAGCCGCGGGCAAAAGCTAGTTAAATATAAATTACTGACATTTCCTTGTTTGTACATTTATGAGATGGAAATATTTGTTAAAAGTAACTCTCATTTATTTGAAAGGAGGGCCATAAATACGTTTCGTCATCTGAGACCACGCGATGACAGTAAAATCACCAAAGAGAAGGCAAATACGGCATTGTTCAGAAAAAGTATTTTTGGCATGGCATCCGTAATTTACAATAAGCTATCAAAAAATATTAGGGATTCTAGTTTTAATTTATTTAAGAAAAATCTTATGCTTTTTCTAGTCGACAAATGTTTTTACTCAGTAAATGATTATCTTCATGAACAATAAATGGAGGACAATAAACTTATTAGTGTTTAAGAGAATTTGTTTTAGTTTAATGGATTGACTTATTTAAAATTTGAGTAAGTACCTTACTATTTAATATACTTAATTGTTGTTATTTTGTTTTAAATTAATAATGACATTTTACTTTATTTTATTCAAATTCACTCTGTTTAATTTTAAATTTAATGGACTCGTAAAATTTATGTAAAATAAAAATAGGGAAGAAAACGAAAATGTACGTCGAAAGGCACAACATGGAGGACTGTTTTAATTTTATGTAACATCTGTATTTATTTGTAACTCATGTTGAATATTAAATTATCTTTATCTTTATCTTGTCAATGTCAGTACCACTTTAAGTAGTAGTCAATGTTGCCAATATATTCATGCAAACTTGGTACTATTTAACCAAAACGGTATGGTAGATTTATAAATAAATAAAAAACTCTAATATTAACTGTTAAGTATTAATCTTTTACGGAAACTGCCTTTTTAATTTTAAATTCTGTACTCTTGAAAAAAAAACATGATCCAGAAAAAAAAACCGTTTTTTTTATGTTTTTTTTCAAAGTTTTTTTTCACAATAGAAAAAAAAACAGTTTTTTTGCAACACTAGACTCGCGCACGAAGGGTTCCGTACAATTATCTATAAAAATCACGTTTTTTGTATGGGAGCACCCCTTAAATATGTTTTTTATTTTAATTTAATGATTTATTTTTAAAGTCAATACATAATTAAATATTCTGTGAATATTTCAAGCTTCTACCTGTTGCCGTTATCAATATCGAGCAAAAATGAGCAAAAAAATCACGTTTGTTGTATGGGAGCCCACTTAAATATTTATTTTATTCCGTGTGTTAGTATTTGTTGTTATAGCGGCAACCGAAATACATCATCTGTGAAAATTTCAACTCTCTAGCTATCACGGTTCCCGAGATGCAGCCTGGTGACAGACGGACGGACGGACGGACAGCGGAGCCTCAGTAATAGGGTTTCCGTTTCTACCTTTTGGGTACGGAACCCTAAAAAAGGTGTAGGTTTGAGCCTTATTTTTAAAGCTCGAGCATTTTAAGTCCCAATGTAGACATTGTTAGAATTCTAACTTGTTGGGACAATTTTTTTTATGAAATCGACAAGAAAGCAAGAATATTTTTGTGTCGAATTGTATCCTTCTATTGGGTCCATATTGGGTTCGCTAAAGTTCATCACCCGAAATTGATTTTTCTAACGATTTGTACTCCTAATGATCACTGTTCCTAAAATTTTGTTTCCTAAAGTTTTCGTTCCTACAATTTATTTTACTAATAACGTAGTCTATAACACTCAGTTTTCCGAAAATTGATTTTCATAACGATTTGTACTCCTAATGATCACTGGTTCCTAAAATTTTGTTTCGTAAAGTTTTCGTTTCTACCATTTATTTTACTATTAACGTAGTCTATAACACTCAGTTTTCTGAAAATTGATTTTCATAACGATTTGTACTCCTAATGATCACTGTTCCTAAAATGTTGTTTCGTAAAGTTTTCGTTCCTACAATTTATTTTACTATTAACGTACAAATACAAATTCTTTATTGTTACATAAATAGGAAAAACAAAAGTACATAAAACGTAAGTTTCCGCATTCTAAGAACTGAAATTAAATCATGTAGGTACTATTATTATGTACTATTGGAGCCTGTCTCGTAGGTAACCGATTCAGATATAGCTTTACATAATTGATGCGAATTGCTAATAAGGAATTGCTCCAATGTGTTATTGAAGTTATTAATTTACAAATTTAAAAGAAAAACGGACGGACGGACAGCGGAGCCTCAGTAATAGGGTTTCCGTTTTTACCCTTTGGGTACGGAACCCTAAAAAAGGTGTAGGTTTGAGCCTTATTTTTAAAGCTCGAGCATTTTAAGTCCCAATGTAGACATTGTTAGAATTCTAACTTGTTGGGACAATTTTTTTTATGAAATCGACAAGAAAGCAAGAATATTTTTGTGTCGAATTGTATCCTTCTATTGGGTCCATACTGGGTTCGCTAAAGTTCATCACCCGAAATTGATTTTTCTAACGATTTGTACTCCTAATGATCACTGTTCCTAAAATTTTGTTTCCTAAAGTTTTCGTTCCTACAATTTATTTTACTAATAACGTAGTCCATAACACTCAGTTTTCCGAAATTTTTAAGTAATAACTTCAATGTTGAAACTTTATAACATATCAAACAAATTAGATTTTCCGGGTATTCTTAAAAAAAATAACTAACACCAGGCTACGCTCCCGCATTAGCCTTTGAACCTAACCATACCGAGTCGCTTCCGCTCCGACAGGTCTTGCTCGCTCGCTTCGCTCGCTCGCTGGCTTCAAACGCTATCATTAGAGTCAGCGAGCGAGCGAACAAGACCTATCGGGGCGGAAGCGACTTGGTTTATTGCAACGGACATTATGAGGTTTAATTTATAATAATGTTCGATTTTAAAAAAAGATATTAAGTTTATATTAAGTTATGTTGAGAAAATATAGGAAAACAAATAGTAGTATGATAGATGTTTATTGCAACGGACATTATGAAGTTGAATGATTAGGAATTCAGAACGTTAGGAACAAAGTAGTTATGAGTAGTGATTATTAGGATGTAAATTTTTAGGGATAACATTTTCGGACTTCCGATAATCGACATTGAAAAATTAGTTCAACTTTGGCGCACTCCTTCTATTTACCACTATTAGTATATTCTGTTACCAATTTAAATTTACACATACCTACAACATCTTAATTAATGATTAACTATTTTATTTGAATTGAAGATATTATATAGCTCTGTACATTAGAACAAAATTGTTCATTCTAACTTACTTCAAGATTTGTGTTATGTGATCTAATTAACTTTAAATTGACGTTGTTTGTGTTTCTTCTCTTACAGCAAGACTGTCCCAACGGGAGACTAACACCGGCGAAGTTCGTCGACATGTACAAGATGTTCTTCCCGTCTGGTAATGCGGTCGAGTTCTGCGATCACGTGTTCCGCACATTCGACATGGACAAGAACGGCTATATAGACTTTAAGGTAACTCTCTTCTGGTAGTACAGAACAATGCGAAGCTTGCGATTGATATTATATGCGTGTGTGTATTTTTACGATGCCGAAAGCGAATTCCTCATTTATTAATGTCATTAACTACTTTACGTGCGAGATGATTTAATGTTGTTATAAAGCGAATGCATGTTAAATGGTTGTCAAAATGTAAAGCTTTGGAGTTGTCGACTATCGGAACGTTATGTTTGTTGTAGGAATTTCTGCAGGCGATTCACGTAACATCTAGCGGCACGCCAGAAGAGAAGCTTAAATGGGCTTTCCGTATGTACGATGTGGACGGGAATGGAGTTATAGACATTCAGGAGATGACGAAAATCGTTCAGGTACAGTGTGACTAAAGTTAAATCTCACGTAATAAACCCAAAGCCTAGTTACCGAAAATTTATTAGAGCCGCCTTCTGTTGATGTTGCGAAAAGCATTTCACTCATTTTATTGACATAACAACATTAATATAGTCGAAAATTTTATTTCACAACTTTCAAAAAATGAAGGTAAAACAAATGTTGAAGTATTTTTTCACTGTGCACCTTGCAGGCAATCTACGATATGCTCGGCGCGTGTTCGAGTAACCGCCCCGCCGACTCCGCCGAGGAGCGCGCTAAAAACATCTTCGCCAAAATGGACGAGAACAATGATGGCCAGCTCACGCAGGATGAGTTTCTCAAGGGGTGCCTCCAGGACGAGGAGTTATCCAAAATGTTGGCTCCTTAAGCGGCCGCGCGGCTCATACAGCCATCCACCCCCCTCACTGTATACCTCACACTCAACCGACGACGTGCTCCTGTAGACACGACAGCTTTTATGAGGCATAAACATAACAAATTACCATCCATTCGACTCTTTAGGTTGAATGCAAAGAAAGAGAGCGGATGATCAAACGAAGTCATTTGTAAATAACTTATTCGTAATTTACGCACGTAATTTTACCAAAGTTTAATTTAACACAATAACGTTTAAACAGTCAATTACTTCTTGTGTAGTAATTGATTTACTTATTATTATGTATTAACGGTATTTGTTACCGATCATTATGTATGCACGTGTACAATGTTGTACCTGTGACATTTGACAAGTATTGTAATGAAAATGGTTGTGAGGCTGTCGTGTCGGCATGGTGGATCTGCACAGTTTACGTAGAGCCCGAGATAATTCCCATTGTGTTTGCGCAGCCGTCGAGCGCCTGCGCGAAGTGCAGCCCTCGTTCTATAGATAAACAAACACTAGTCATTATTCAAATTCGATCTAAATGACTGATTTAAATTCTGCATTATTACGCAAACATGACCTAAATACGATGAATGACAAATTATTTTAAAAATCATTTATTGTAACAACAACACCGAAGTAAAAAGGTATGTTCGTAAAAACTTGCAGAAACCATGACGGTAAATTTATCGATAACGTTAGCTGCGCTTCTTCATTATAATCGTCTACACCGAGCTTTTTCCAATACGTGTTTACTAAGTATATATTTGTGAAAAGAATATTTGTACTAAGCGAATATTATTATAACGAACATAAAGTCAATGAATTCTTGAATATTAAAAATATTGAAATGTCCATTCCTATTTGATAAAGTAAATGTATGTGAATGATAATTGTATATGAAATTTCTGTCGCTGTGGAATGTCCTATATTTATTAAGTAATGTGTCCGAACCACTCACGTTTCAGATAATCTGTCGCTTAGATGTCCGAATATACGTAGGTCTGTTTGATGTCCCCCTCAATATGTATAAAATAGTAATTAATGCACTCGCTATCTGTTGGGCACAGACCCAATACACATAGCAACGTAATTATTTAATTATGTCATCACATCATTTTATTGTTATCATCATCAGTTTTCATATCGTGCCATGCAATGAAGCAATTTAAATGTTTATTTTCTGTATCGAGCTCGATGACGATTGAGATAAGTATTGATTTGTTTTTTCAGTCGTGCATTCGTTTCTACATGACTTCTGCCAATTTCACTTCTGAACTCTATTTTTATGTTTCTCTTGTAAATAGCTAAATTATCTAAACGATGTGAAAGGCAGACCCTGCGCGAAAATCGGCTTCTTGAAGCAAGATAGACATAGACATGCACGCGGGAAAATTCAATTTTTAGGTGGACTTTCATTCTGTCGTCGTAGCGTGTCGTGATTTTATGTTGATCTTTCATATAAAGGGATCTTCACAATGTATAAAATGCGAATTATTAACACACGCCTTTTAATAAGTTAGATCCATTTTTTTTTTATGGGATAAAAATCTAAAAATAAATAAAATGAAAAAGTAAAAATAGAAATAAAATTTTGGCATAAATTTCTCATCTATTCGCCTTTTTAGTTGACTAATTTAGGTATTTCACATCACATAGTTTCCTTCCACACTACTGTGCCTTCTAGTTCTCTTTGTAAATAGTTGTCTAATCATCGTTCTCTTACTCATTTTACGGCCATGATTTTTATTGGTTTCGATGCATGAGGTTTCCGTTCGCAAAATGGCGTATAGCTTTTTATTTTTTTAGTAATTAACCTTATAAAAGTGGGATTCATACAGTAACAAATAAAAAAATAATACATAAACTGAGTTCATTTTCTAGGTTGCATTGTTTTTTTTTTATATCAAATAGTTATTTGAAGGTTTTTAATCACGTGGTTATTTGGAGCCATTTCTAAATTATTGGACTTATCTCATGAATAAACAATGCAAATTAACCACTTATGTGCATTCTCTTGCTAAAACAAAATTTCCTTTAAAATGTACTTAAGTTATAGATGTCATAGAACATTTTGCGAAAAGATCACGCCTTACTAGGGTACGACGATAAAGAGTACTTACTAAACGGACGAAAGCAAAATTAAAAAAAATAATTCAAGATTATCATATCCAAAAAATAAAATTTACGCCAAAAATATGAAAGTTACAAAGAAATTTGCGTCCTCATTATAATTCTACTCCTCATGGTCGTACTCATTAATCATTTAATTTTGTCGAGACAATTAAAGAAAATTTCTTAGTGTATTTACACACTAGTCAAATTTTGTTTAGATTAAATTGTAAAAAATATTTATTTAGATGTTTTTTTACTGCTAAAATTTGTATCTATGGAAATATAGTTTTTTTGTAGTCTCTTTAATTTTACTCCATTACTTGTGTTGGCAGGGTATAGACAGGGTCGCGAGGTGACTGATGTTTGATATATATTGAAAGAAAAGTAAATGAGAACGACTTCAAAAATAACTAACAGTACAAAATATTCAACGCACAAATTGTTTTGTTGGAAAGAATATAAACGAGAACGTATAATAACAAATGATGGCTGTTAGAAGTGTCAAAATTCATTGCCTAAAATAGTAAGTGCATTTTGTAGAGTGCCAACTAAATCTACCGACGCCTGTCCCTTCGTACAAAAAATATCTATAGCGAAAGAACCTTATGTTAATTTGAATATAGATAAATTTTCTCCGGTAAACTCTTTAAAATTACGCACAAGAATATTACGTAAGATGAAAAGGTTAGAAGGACAGATGAAGAACATTGTGGTTCACTCTTTGTTCGGTTGTACAATCTTATACAAATATATCTGACTGCTGTATTATCAAGGCAGAAGAGTGTAATACTATGGTAGATTTGTTAGTCCGGTATCCGGGATAGTCCGGTGTATTCTTGTATACCGGAGTTGTTAGTTGATTATGAATTTGACTAACGAAGCTGTGGATTTTAAAAAAGACAGCACAAAGTACATAGTATTTTATTTACAATTATCTCCAAACAGTAAATTAAAATGATGGTACTGGTTTCACCGGATGATGAACTATGTAAACTCATAACTGGATTGTTAATATTGGCCGGGAATTTATTGTAGATTTACCTTATTTTATACATTCCAGACAACACCTGTAATACTTTTATTATACTTTAATATTTTAAGTCCTAAGTATACTATGCTTCTGTCGTTATTTATTATATTTTTATTAATTATAAGTTAAACTGGGTAATAATCTACGTGCAAAGCATTAAATCAGTGGCCCTACGAAAGGCCTTTCAATATTGAGTTCCACATAATGAACTCATGTCATAGCAAGTATGGAATATTATAAAAAATTATAAGAAATTAATTTGTGTAAAATTATAAAAAATAGTATTACCGGCTGATTCATATGTAATATGTGCTATATTTGAATCCGCTCTTTGGTGCACAATCAGTTTATTTTGATACCAAACAATAGCAGTCCTTTATTTCTTTATGATTAATTGTAACATTTGCGTAGGTATTATCTTATTGTATTCTGTTTTACAGTTTAGAATAAGACTTATACTTATTTACTGTTCAATGGATCACAACAAAAAAAGTAACGACTGAATTTTATACAAGTAGGGAAGAGGGATCAATGATACTCATGTTGGACCTGAAGGTAGCTCGCAGACAGGGTCTTGTGTAACATATCACAACATAAAACAATACATTGGTTTAGTTCGCCGTCAAGTTTTGTTAAACCTGCGTCAAACACAATTAGCACGCGTAGGTAAATCCATGATTTAATATTTTTAAATATGAACGAATAATACATATCTCATAAATTGAGAAGTAACACTTCAGAATTCTTAGTCAATTAGTTAATTTTTTTGATTGAATTCATTGTAACGTGACCCAGGCCTATGCGTCAGTTGCTATTATATTATTGTATAAAACTATTAAGTAGTCAGTATTAGTAGTTAGCGGTATGCATTTAAAAACTTGTTTCCACATTACAAAGTCTCTAAATCTCGCCACTCATAGAGAAAACTTGATCATCTTTAAAACGTATTAACCTGCACTTTTACAGCACCGATCTAATAAGAGAAATATTTGTACTTAATTATAGTATTGTCTTATTCTGTAGCAAACTCTTAATGTTGAACATTGCTTTTCTTAAATGCTTCAAGTGTCATTAATGTGCCATGTGTAATGCCGCAAGTAACGTTATAACAAAAACGAAACCTTAATAAATAGAACGACGGGTAATCTATCACTTGATGGTAATTACTTGCAAGCGAGTAATAATATATTAAATCAGTGTCTAATAGAAAAAAAAATGTGCATTTGTCGAAAGTTCTACTCTGTAGACATTTGAGTGATGTACAAGGTGCGATGCCCGGGCAGATCGTTTTGCAGAACGCTACTCCCGATACTTAGTTGCAACACGAAATAATTACGCACACGAGTACTATAATTTTGGGGCGTCTCTGTTATGTGATATTAAAAGTTATATGTAGTTTTTAGAAAAAACAATCTTTAATTATTCAGCCAGTCAAATCATCATTTTGCTCACAGTTGAAATGAAATTATTTTGAGAAAAAAAAACCAGTAGTTTTTTTTCTTATTATTTTGGAAATAAGATTTTATTTTGAAATGTATAACATAGATGGGTCATACGCAGCCTATAGACCCTTAACTTTTGCCATGACTACAGGAGAGACGCAAACAAAAAAAAATGGGTATGACCCAGATAATTGATAGTATAACCTAAACATAATTTAATGTACACTAATCAAGTCTTGGTGAGAGATGCTCCAAGCTGTATTTCCTTTTATAATTGATAACTCTAACCAAACCGTTTCAATTTAGATATTTGTATTTAATGGCATAAAAAATAAATGATTATTTGCATCACAGCTTGTTATACTCTTTAAATATTTACGTAATATTTTATATTTAATTTTGTCAGTCCCTGTAGTATATTCTGTCTTGATGAAAGAATCAGATACATTGTGTTTTTTTTAAAATAAAGAATATATTAAGTCTGAGGTACGTTTTTTAACACTGTTTATATTATAGCCTAATCATTGTTTAAGTACCGATGGATTGTCTTTTAGTGGTGTATTGTAGAGTATACCCGGTGTCATTAGTATTACATATAAGGCACTTGTAATAGATGAAGTAACCACTATGCCCCCATAAAGTCTCTGTTGTATTTCTAAGAATAAATATTTTTAATGATTCACATTTTGCCTATTCATGTATAATATACAAAATACAAAAATAGTTCTTAATTCGTCTCGTTATTTGGGTGTCGAATAGTAGTTTTGTTTTTTTTTAGCTTCATACTTTGTTGCTGTATTCTGTTTGTATAGAATTCTATATGGTTAAAATTAATTTAGTGTAAATTTAGGTTTAGTTTTATTACTTATGCTCTTTATTTGATGATTTTCAGGGGCCACGAGATACCTAACTAAGTGGAGCACGTTTTTGAGCATTGACAATACGTCCTGTAATCAAAGAGTAATCAAAAATGGGTAAACAAAATAGCAAACTGAAACCTGAGGTCTTAGAAGATCTGAAGCAGAACACTGAATTCTCAGGTAAATAAAAGCTTTCTCCCGAAATAAATGACAGACAATGCACAGCCTAAATCACTAGAGCCAAAGACAATTTAGAAAACATATACCTTACACCACCACCACGACGACGGCGACGTTACAGTAGATTAGGAGATAGGCCTCATTATCTCTCTAAAACGGGATTTTACTTTTTAAGGGGTGAAAAGAAGGTGGAAACGTGTAAAACTGAAATTCGGTAGAAAAGGTTATAAAATTTAATTATTTAAAAAATAAAAATGCATATAAAAATAATGTTTTTATTTAATAAAACGTAGGTGGTAGGAGTACGATCCTGGGTGTGGTCTGATTTGAAGCTAGAGAGATAAAAAAATCTATTAAGCCTTATTATGTGACAAATAAATAAAACTAGCAAATAAAAACAAACACGCTCATAGGAGGTTGAGGTTAAAAAGAACAAATAATTTTGATTAAAAATAAAAAAAAAAATAAGTACCCTGAAGAGTTAGAAATAAGAAGTGAAACTTTGTATGATATCTTTGTAATTTAAAAAACCGGCCATTTGCGAGTTGGACTCGCGCACTGAGGGTTCCATACAAATTTATATGTATCTATGAACATCCAGTCTTAGCAGGCCCCTGCTCCTAAGCAAAATGTGCGCAGTGTGGGATCATTGTAGATTGGTTACTGATATAGACAGACAGACAAAAATATTTATGCTTTTCGCAAGTTTTCCTTTATCTGTGCTATAAGACCTTGCTTTGTACCAAATTTCAAGATTCTGAGTTAACGGGAAGTACCCTGTGGGTTTTGATACCCTTGCGAGTTTCAAAAATTTGCGGAAATTTGCGGCATAAACGGCTGTATCTTTTGATTGCGTTGGCTTAGAAGTTTGATTTTTTCACAGCTCTAATGGACAGTAGACCTGAGTATTTGATATAAATTTCAGCTTGATACCTCCATGCGTTCCTGAGAAAAAGGGTCTTGACAGACGGACAACAAAGAGATCTTATAAGGGTTCCGTTTTTTCCTTTTGAGGTACGGAACCCTAAAAATAAAAAGAATAAACATAAATTTGAAGTTAATGATTTTGTAAAACCAACCCCATGGGCTGTGAAATATGGGTAGAAAGTTCATACTTAACGCATCTCTGGTTCATACCTGAGACGCGTTACTTTTATAGCCCGGCCACAACTTCGCGCGCCCGGCGGCAGCGGCGAGCGTTTTCTCCGTTCATGACGTGTGCCCCGAGATATTCAGACGAGACGAGCGCCTCGGCCGCGCAATGAACAGAGAAGACGCTCGCCGCTGCCGCCGGTCGCGGTCGCGCGAAGTTGTGACCGCCATTAAAGTTTTAGAGCTGAACATGGACTACTGCGATTAAAGTGAAAATTTTACTTGATGTTTTCGTCTACTGTTTGTAGTTATCCAATCTACATGTGTACATATTTGCATTGTCACATTTTAATTTTGACTTTATTTGTTGGTAAAGAGACCTGAGCCTTCATCAACGAAAAAATAACTGCGCGGATGAATTCGCGGGTAAAAGCTAGTTTAATGAAGTACTCTTCTGCCTTTTCGAACAGACTAAGGGCGATCTTGAGTCCGCTGCACTTCAATATTGTAGCTTTGCTTCTTTGCTCGTGTTTCGTTACTATGTATGCGAAAAAAAGCTAGAAACTTCGTGCGTGCATCCCTTAGCAAAAAAAAAATGTCAAATCAAGTACGAATTAATCATTAATGAGATAAGCGCTACTTAATTCAGCTAGGGTCCAGGGTTCGAGCCCAGGTTCGCACCTCTGCGTTTTTTGGAATTTACATGCGAAACTACGTTTGAAATATGTTTACGGTGTAGGACTTCGTGAGGAGACCTGCACATACTGGCGAAAAAAATCAATGTTGTGTGTGAAATTCCCAATCCGCCAGTGGCCCGCGTGGGAACTGCGGCCCTGCAGTGGAACGAATGTTGGCTACAATGATAAAGATGATGGATTCAGCCCCTTCATATTAGTCCAAGCATTAAACCCTGTGGTATGTTTTTTACAGATGCAGAAATACAAGAATGGTACAAAGGTTTCCTGAAAGATTGCCCCAGTGGACATTTGTCCGTAGAAGAATTTAAGAAAATTTACGGGAATTTCTTTCCGTATGGCGATGCTAGTAAGGTAATATTTTAGTTGAAAACTAAAAGCATAAAGCGATACATAAAGTAAAGCCGACGTCTGATTAATATTAATTAAAGTCGTACTAACAAAACATCAAAATCTTTAGTTTGCAGAACATGTGTTCCGGACATTCGACGCCAATGGAGACGGCACGATAGATTTCCGGGAATTTCTTTGCGCACTTAGCGTGACCTCGCGTGGCAAGCTTGAGCAAAAGCTCAAATGGGCGTTTTCCATGTACGACCTAGACGGCAACGGATACATATCGCGTCAGGAGATGCTTGAAATCGTCACTGTAAGTACTTTAACAATATAAATAGTTTTTCACCCGACTGTCGAAGGAGGGTTTTGTTTTTTGAGCGTATGTATTTATGTATGTATGTATACATACATGTACGCGGACGACACGTGCCTGGTGTGCGCCCACAGGGACGTTGCAACCATACAGCATCAGCTGCAAGCCGACTTTAATAATTTGTTGCGGTGGGCACACGATAATGGCATCATTCTTAATGTCGCGAAGACGAAATGTATGTTGATAAATTCTCCTCGCATGAGAAAACCCCAGGTTCCAATTGAAATCTTCGGACACTCCTACGAGTGCTTACATAATGGTTTGTCTATGTGTAATTGTCATTCTTTAGAAGTTGTGGATACTTAGAGGTACCTTGGCCTCATGATGATTGTAATTTCAATTGGAAACCTCATGTTGATAACGTGTGCAATAAGCTCAGATCTATTCTATGTAAGTTTAAAAACCTGAAGTGCTTACTCAACAGGGCGACATTGCTTACATTGTATCACGCTTTGGCTGACTCAGTAATTAGCTATGGACTGGCTGTATACGGTCGTACCTTTCAAACGTACCTTAATAGAATTTTAAACCTACAATTAAGATTGCTAAAAGTGATTATAAGTAAAAGAGAAAAAGAAAACTGCAAAGGAAAATATAATATTTTGTGTAAGAAATTTGATATCTTACCTGTGCATGCCAAGTTCAAATACCTATTAGCAGTTGATCAGTTTGGCAGCCAGGATTTTAAAGTGTGTAAGACATATAACCATAATTTAAGAATAACGTCGCGTGTGAGCTATAGGGAACCAAGATCTTGTAATTACTACGGACAAAGAACGAGAGCGTATCTAATCCCGCGAATTTTCAATAAACTTTTCCCTGAAACAGAATGTATTAGTAAAGGAGCATTTAAAACCAAAGTCAAAGCGTATTTGATTGATGCTTTCCTTGAATAAAATAATTAAGTATCATAACTAAGTTATATAATAAACTACGTGATGTAACTGAATTAATAGTAGGTACCTATTGCTAAATATCATAGGGTATAGGTAGTGGTGGTATGAGTATAGGTATAGAAACATAATGTTAAAAATAAGGAGTGTAGTATTCGCCAACAAACTGTTTTGCAGTTTGGCGAAGTTTTTGTCATAAATTTAATGTATTTTTTTTGGTTGATAAATAAAAAATAAAAAAAATGTATGTATGTATGTATCATTCTTTGGCACGCCCTGCAGCCTAAACGGCTCAATGAATTTTGAAGTGTGAGGTGTCATTAGCTTCATCTCAGTTCCGCGAGTGACATAGGATATATATTTTCTCGGAATTCCCATGGGAACTGGAATTATACAGGCGGTTTTTTTTATCTAGTATTGAAATTAGTTATTTGTATGTATGTATAAATTACATTTATAACCAGCTTTTTGCTGACTACTTGTATTGTTCACTAAATAAAAAAAAGTTAGTACTATACATACACCTCTTCAACTGACATTGATAAAAAACTTTAATTTCAATACTAGATGAAAAAAAAACCGCCAGTCTAATTTCCGTTCCCATGGGAATTCCAGGAAAATATATATCCTATGTCACTCTCGGAACTGAGACGAATCTAATGTAATGACACCTCACACTTCAAAATCTATTGAGCCGTTTAGGCTGCAGGGCGTGTCAAAGAATGACACATACATACATACGCTCGAAAAACATAACCCTCCTTCGACAGTCGGGTGAAAAGGCGGAGGATTGTTTTTAATAGTCTATTCTTTATGGCAATTACATTTTAATTTATCTTCGTTTGTTGTTTCCTTTTTGATTTTTGCAAATATTCACATCTGCTAGAACAGCAATTCCTTTCTTCGTATTAATTAACGGACTCGCAAACTCTTCCTTCTAAACCAATATTCATCCAGCAACTTCCAGGCTCAGGCAATAATGTAACAAATTTAAAAAATGTTGCGTTTTTTAACTTAATTCACTAGTATGTGGTTACTTCTCTTTTATGTGCGTGCAACATTTTAAGTTTATGAATGAATCTTTACTTTTCAATATTTAAATGTTTTTATGGGAACTTTCAGGCTATCTACAAGATGGTTGGATCAGTGATGAAAATGCCTGAGGACGAATCTACGCCGGAGAAGCGGACGGACAAAATATTCCGCCAGATGGACCGAAATAAAGACGGGAAACTGTCTCTCGAGGAGTTCATAGAGGGCGCCAAGAGCGACCCGTCTATTGTGCGCCTGCTCCAATGCGACCCGCAGTCACAGTGAGACTTTAAAACAAAGTACCCCAAAACAACAAGATGCATTCAGATCACTTAGATCTATCCCAAAGTGTACTATGTAAACCTATTGTAAAATAGCACCCCATATTGGAATTGCTTTTAAGAGCTAGTGCGCAACGTCAATCGTTATAGCACAAACAAATTTGTCCTGTTGGTTGCTGTAATTTTTTTTGTAGTTATCCATAAGCCATTTTAATTACAGATTTTGGTAAGCAATTACATCTATGTATTTGTTTATAATTTAATTAAAGACACTACATTAAGACGACTCTGTGAACTGATCAAGCAGACATCAGGACAAAAGATATAAGTTTAAAGTATTAATAAATACATAATTTAGGACTTTCCAAGTCAAAATGATCTTAATTATTTTATTTTGTTTGACAAGATTCTCTAGTAGCGACCTCTCTTCTTATAATCTTAATAAGATCACTAATCATAATCATATTTTGACAAGACTAGTATGGATAAAATTTTCGGTCAGCTTATCTCACAGTATTGATATGGGGTTATGCCCGAAACTATCGTGTGAATATTGTATAATTATGAAGAGGATTTGATTGTTTGTTTGTTTGTTTGCATTGAATAGGCTCCGAAACTACTGGACCGATTTCAAAAATTCTTTTACCGTTAGAAAGCTACATTATCACTGAGTGACATAGGCTACTTTTTACCGCGGGAAAATACCTTTTCCTACGGGAAAATTAATTTATCGCGGGCGAAGCTGCGGACGGAAGTCTAGTATTATATACAACTGTTTAAAACTATCGCCTTTTTAATTCGAACAAAAAAGATCATGTTTAGTCAGGTACCTCGTGTGAATAAGTTATATAGATTTTGTTGTGTGTTGTCCAAACATAATTGAGAAGCCTAGTAAAATGGAATAATTTATGTGAACTAAATATTAAGAAAATGGAGTACATATTAATGAATATGCTGGCTAATATTGACTTTGTTAATGTAACTTGATTCAAAGTTTCAAGAAAATAATTTTAAAGTTTTGAAATTCGACCAACAGTTTAGAAATTTTAACAGAATAAGAATTACTAGACTATCCTGTGAGGATAATCGCAAGTCTGCTCTGAGATTAAATATAGAACCTGAAACAAGAGTTTTATGAGTAAGTATAAGTAAAAACACTTCACACGAGGTTATCATACATGAATAAGGAATTAAACGACTGTCGTTTTTTCGACGAATTAGTTTATTTAAGCAACAATACAATTTACTATTGTATTTTTTTTGCTATGGGATACAAAAAATGGTTCAAATCTTAAAGCGATAATTTTATCCTTATTGTTATTTGAAGTGGTATGAATTGAATAATTTGTAATTTATAGAAAGCATCACATTTCCATGCAAAAGAAAACACGCGTAACAATTACTAAACACATATTTAATCCTCTTTTGTTGGGATTTATAAAGTTCAGCGACTGAACCAAAATAATACTTCAAATAAAAACAGCTTCAGACCTACCATCCCACTGTAATACCTCTGGTGGTGTGATGAGTATTCTTAGTACTCGTAATACTCGTAAAACTATACCGCCGAATAGATATGGTGTAATATAATTTGGAGTATTTCTGAGTGGAAACAAAACACTTGTCTTTCGAACTTAACTTAATATTTTATTTGTATGAAACTTAAGCTGAGTGGAAATTGAATCTGAATATATGTATAGTGAAAATAAACGGATCACTCACGTCTTAAAACGAGTTTAACTCGACATGTTTCGGGCTAATCCGTAGGCCTTCTTCTCGAAGTCACACGTCACGGCGGCTGCCAAACACGCACAACGACGTTTTAAGACGTGAGTGATCCGTTTATTTTCTATGAGTGAGTCTCACGGTAGTTTCATGTTTAACTGAATATTATGTATGTATATATTACATAATGCTACTTTTTCTGATTTAGTTTTTAAGGGTACATACAATCCAGGTTAGTATGGAGGAGCGGGGGGGAGGAGTGAGGGGGTTATTTTCATCAAGACAAAATGTTATTTCGCCAAATAATAACCCCTACCAGAATTCCGAGAATGAGAGAATGCTACCAGATTTCCGAGAAAAAAGTTGTTTTTATTTTCTTTATTATCTTAGCTTTGAAAGTTAAATATAGTAAAAAATAAAACCAATTTTCTTTTAGTTTAATATTAACGAAAACCTGCAGTATTTTAATGTATGTATTTGATTAAATAGTATCTTATGTGTGGATGAATAATCCATGACAGGACAATTACTTTTACACCTGAGGTCGATTCTTCATACTTACCTGGCTATACCCTTTATTATAATATTTAATTATTGTACATAAAGATAACCTTTAAAAGGTAGCGAACCACCTACCTAGTAAACATAATCAGATTAAAAAATTATTTCCTAAGCTGACATTGGAAAGACTGCGAGTTATTGCACAATATGAAGACAATTTACGCATCAAACGATACAGACAAATATAAATATTATAATAATAATTTAATTCATAGTTATATACAAAATATTTATGCTGATCTATTTGCGTAGCTGATATTATTAAGATTTAGTTTTAATTAAGGAAGATAAAAAAGCATGTAGCTCTCAGTCAGCCTAAGTATTATTATTCAATTATTTTATTGTAAAATGATCTGTAAGTATGTTTTACATAGTTAGTGTTTTGTATTAATTGTAATCCTTAGTAGTTATGATGATTTGCTTTTGAACTTATAAAGTCCCAAATGAATAATTTAGTGATTTTTGAAAAATGTATCGGTCAAAAATTGTACCTACCCTACTGGAAGTGTTTGCCATTAGCAAAGAAAGTTAACAGAAAATCGTGTGGCTAGCTTGTAGGCCAGAGCTAAGCGGTAAGCGGACTATGGACGTTCCGAAGGCTGAGTCACTCCTTGATGGGGCCCCTAGTCGATGTCATACGCACGTGGTATAGCAGCGCCGCGTAAACCAGTTGTTGCACTCACTCTTAGCCAGCAATGCTTAATGCGTATAGCTGACTTACTGCATCTGGTTGCAAGCCGTTGTTATATTACTTAGTTGGCGTTAAGTAACGGCCCTGACCGCCTCGCGCGGTTCCGTCGCTGACTACCCGATCTATTGGCTTTGCTATCCATAGACTGAACAAATTCCATGATTGACTATGCGGTGTCTACAATTTACTAAAAACATTTATATAATGAATTGTATTTAATGTTTACGAAATAAGAAAGAAAAGTTTTTTTTAATTATTAAGATTGCACGATTGTATCATCGCAGTGGCGTAGAGTAGTGGGGGCGGCAGGGGCGACCCGCCCCGGGCGGCTCTTTTTAGGGAGCGGCAAAGTTTAACAATAAATAATAAAAATATTTTGTTCAAACCATTTTATATTTTTATCGCAACTACAAACACGGACAGATTGAAAGGAGCACGGAATTTTTCATTACCTACCTATTTATTTTGTGGCGAAGTCGGGGAATCCCCTTTTCTTTGAATGATATTTTCTGGCTGTACCTAAATAATAGGGCGGCAAAATTTTCTTCCGCCTCGGGCAGCCGACACCCACGCTACGCCACTGTATCATCGATGCCATATAATTTCTTACATGCTGGGATATGTAGATCTTCATGCACCGATATCAATGCGGATTCGTCGTTTCTTCGTCACGGGTTAAGCAGATCTTATTTATTTATGTTTTTGTTGTTATCGTGTATGTTATGCATTGCTTTACGATGTAGGACTTTTTGAGAACACTTCAATGTCTTGAAGCTGTAGTTCGCAAAAGAAGTAGCTAAGCGGTCGACGAGGTTAAAAGATGTTCGTAAAACGACTTTTGTGTCACGACATCGACAGTGTACCAATTTGTAACAGAGGCTCTTAACTAAACTTTTGGTAGGTACATCAAACATTTTTAGATTTCGTCGACTGGTTCAACTACCGTTGCTGTCACATGTGCAAGCAACACCCTCGTTACATTTGTTGTGAGTCATAATTCTCAGGAAAGAACTCTTAACGAAAGAGTGCCACTCACAACATTAAATCAATTTACCATACCGTATCCAGTCAGACAGAAAACCGTGACGAGGTATTTACAAATTACCTTATTATAATTTAGGATTTCCATAAGGAAGAAACAATATAAAACATATCGTTGCTTGCTGTAATAAGTCCTCTTTGACGCTGCAGTCTTATCGACTATAGCGAACAAATTGCAGTACATATACTACTTCAGCAAGCTTCCTGGCTGTCTTACAGCCGTTGCTTTTTGCACTTGACGTAGACTCATTTTACACCATCAATATGGAAGTAGTTAATTAGAGCCAAGTTCACTGGAATATATTCGCTGAAAGTTTAAAAAATGGGTATACCTTATTGCCACAGTACCCTTAATTTGTGAGACTTGGTGTGTACATGTTATTAGCCTTGACTGTATTAATCTTCATTTGACATCAATTGCAAAGAGCGATGGCCAGAAATACGATGCTCTCGATGGCTAAAGGAAAATAATATTATTATTGATAGCTTTTTTAGTGATGTAACAAACTATAGGATCTATTTTATCTGAACCGGAAAATTAGGTAAAATTTTTATTACGTTGAGAAATTGGCAGGCGTTCTTAATTTTGAAATTTAAATTAACATTGCAACGACATTTTAAAATCTAATCCCGTAACGTGTGTTTTTATTCGCATCGGGATTTTATTATTTTGATCGTTAAAATTAAAAAAAAAATAGGTTCGTAACACGGCATGGTTTTCATCTAGCTTTTAACTTTCATAAACGCATGTTTCTGTTATTTGCTTGGTAATGGAGAGCCTTTTAGTGGATCATTTACACGAATGAGTCTTAACTGTTGTCCGTCTCGCTAGTCGACGATTGCGAGGAAGTATCACAGCTCAATCAATTAAGTGCCCCGCGTTGGCACCTAATAAAATCCGAATGTACTTCAGTTGCAAGACCGGGATAATGTACACAATAGTGCTATAAATGTATTGTCTCCCTAAATTTGTATTTTGCTTAAGGTACTTAGAATTATTAATATATTTAACTGAATTTTTATTTATTAACGAATCTGCTTTGATAAATATACAGATAGATATGTAATAACAAAATATGAGAATAAAAACAAGTATGTATTGTTAAATATAGAACTTTATAATGCTATAAAATCATTTCCTCAGTGAGGGCTACCAAGAGGCTGCCACACGTTTCAATTCGATGTCAAAGGTTGTATATATGTAATCTGAGGTACAAAACTGAGTTCCAAGTTACAGAGCCGAGTCGCGACGTATCTATGACTTATCTATGATTATTCGTCGTATTCGTGTTTTCTATGATTATTTTATTGTTGTGTGAAGATAAAGTTTTATATGGAAACCAATTAGTGTCCGTTGCGCACTTAATAAAATGTTGTATATTATTTAATTTATCGTTTGGTAGTCCTCTCTCATCTCTTTATTTTGCCGTTTCATATTTAATGCACAATTATTTATATCCCGCACAATTTCGCATTATATATATATTTTCGTTTTCGTGCTTCGGTGTTAGCCTAATAATTTATGGTTGATAACGTCACTTATTAAGTGTAAGTAACTTTGCAATTTACCTACGTATACCATTCCTTTACGTGTTGATCGGTTGTATGTTGAGAGTGTAGGCGGCGGCGGCGGCGTTACTGTGCACTGTCTATTGTTATCAAGTTCCAGATATTTGCCTATTTACAGAACTCCAAGAATTATATAAATTAATGCTTTATAGGTGGCATTACTATTTGCAGACGTGCTAATGCTTATATTTTTTGGCATATACCTTTACATTTAACCGTTTGGCATCATCCGTTACAAACTTCCATTTAAAATGAGTAAACTAACGCCGCGTAGTGTGGAAATCGCTCAGGCTTGGCGTGGCGACTACTTCGTGCTTCCTCTCGACTGTTGTTAGTTGAGCAATCCTTTGGCTATTTATAGAAGCTCATCTCAACTGGCATCAATACGATATCCCGCGTATTGTATCGTTACAATATTGTTTGTTCTGTTCTTTCCCCTGTGCGCAAATCCACCTAAAGTTCGATTAACATTTAACTAGATAGATAGTTTTAATAATAATATTAGATAGGATTCAGTTGAGCTATACGCCGGTGGCTAGTCATTAACCCTGATTTAATTGGTAAATGCTTATTGTTTTTTTACAGTCTTCCAGTATTTTAAGCAGTAGAAGATTCTTAAACGTAATTACGAATCGTAATTTGGCCTTCATTAATTATGAAGTAAAACGTAATCAGTGATGAAACAGGCAGGAACCATCTTAAAGTTTGAAGTAAAACCGTAGAACATTAGACGCACCACACTAGTTTAATGCTAGCATAAATGGGTGCTAAAATATTATAACTTACATGCATAAAAAATAACGACTTAGAAAACGCTTTATTGGTATATTTTGATGCAAGGACACATTGTGCATAGCGATGGTTATGCGGTTTTTTTATTATAAGTATGGTTATAATACCTGCCCTATATACATACAATGTTTACAATCTCCCTTTTCACACCTAGTTAGACACGTTTGGCTCTTTCCCACACTTGCTTAATTAAACGCCTCTCTTTCTGATATACTTCACTATTATGTACTACGAATATCAACACTGATAAACCTATGGTGCATAAGGTGTCCTATGAGATTAATGGATTGTTAGATAATAAATCTCTATTACTACTGTTTTGTATCATAAACTAATACATGACGTGTGTAGCATTAAAGTTTTCTTTTGATACTGTTTAAATACATAGGTACAGTATTTTCCAAAATATACCTATTCTATACTATAGAATCCAGGGTGCTACATGGGTCGCGAGTCGTATCTATTACAGAAAAAAACACGCGCTAGGTGTTATTGAATGCGGTCAAGTGCCAACCTGATGCTGACTTGTGTGTTAATGTCACCTGAAAGATACAAACAAACATAGTGGAGCAGTTTTAATATCACGACTTTGAAAACATCTTTCGAAAGTGGTAACAACTTTATGTTGTATTTGAAATACGATAAGAATTACCGCTCTTATTAATTTAATTCGAGTCACCATTTCCGAACGATAATTTCATGGATATTATTTCTAAAAACTCCCAGAGAATGCACTACCACAAAACATAAAGGAGATTTTGGGTTTCTTGAATTACTCGGATTATTTAAAAAGAAAGAAGTTATTAATCGCAATATTCGCAATTAAGTTTATAAAATGAACTATCCGAGCCTTATAAACTCAAAACCCTTCTTGCAATGTAATAATGTTGACTAAACCTACTCAGAGTAGGTACTTAAAGAAGGTTTACTCACTAACGAGAAAACGAGTAATTTTCGCATTTAAATTTATGTATAATATATGCCTACGGAATTTGTAATTTGTGTGTTCTTTGAATAATTGTTGTGTATTACATATCAGCTTATCGACCGCCGTTTTTATTATGTCATAATAACTTACAATAGGTATAAGTGTCGGCTTGTCACTATTTCAAATTTGGAAGTAAAAGTTTTGTTCAGGTTTGAACAAAATTTTTTCAATAGTTTTAAAGACTCCTAATAGCACCCTGACTGACTTATGAGTATTACCTAACATACAAGAGTGGTATCATACTGTGTGGGTTGTTCTACCTTACTATCTATGAATGTTTGGCTCGAGCATTGTTACCTACTTACTTAATGTTTTACTCGAGATTATAATGTGCAGTCAATTGGGAAATGTAACATCGTTTACGTTGTTGATTGACGAAAATGAACTGGTTCACCGTTTTAGATTATAATTATGACATCTATTTATTAAATCTTTCTTCTCTCACATGTGAAGTTTTATTTTATTCTACTTGTACATAGAAGAAGGTTAACCCAACGCTCTCCGTAACCTTCCAAACCTAAGCTTTAGTTTAAGTGTGTGTTTTACTACTTAATGTGGCACAAAGAGTATACTCCATTTAATTCTAAATTAAATGAAGTACCTATAGAGGTAACGCCACCAGAGTTGAGGCCACGCACACAACCACATCACATGTAATGACAGCGGGATTTTGACGTTGTGTTGACGTTTAACGACAACACAACGTCAAAATCCCGCTGTCATTACAAGAGATGTGGTTGTGTGCGTGGCCTCAACTCTGGTGGCGTTACCTATACTTACGTTTGAATTTGTTAGTAAGATTTTGTTGTTACGTTTGTCGAATATTACCCACGAGCATCATTTTGACCACGTCTGGCTGTTTTTTTCACAATCACATTAGACAGAACTTATCATAATTTTTGAACGTCTCTTTATCTAGGGGGTCCGTCGGGGGAGTCACGAGACCGACCAGGGCCGGCCCGAGCATTTTTGGCGCCCTAGCCAAAAACTGAAATGGCGCTCTCTTACGAGAATTCGTGACGACAGAAAACAATATTATTCTATACAGGGTATCCCGTAAATAGTACGACAAACTTGAATGGGAGATAGGTGGGCAAGTCATCTACCAAATGACGTTAGTAAAAGTCTCACCGTTTTCGAGATATTTAATTTTTTATGGTTCTGTACCTAAAGGGTCCGTCTGTCTGTCATCAGGCTTTATCTCATGAACCGTGATAGCTGAGTTGAAATTTTCACAGATGATATATTTCTGTAGCCGCTATAACAAAAAATACTCAAAACAAAGTAAAGTTAAAAATTAAAGGAGGTCGTCGTACAAGAAACGTGTGTTTTTTTGCGTTTTTAACTCGATCTTTATAATGGCGTTAACTAGACCTTTGAAATTTTCACTGGCTATGTATTACTGTGGGCACTGTGGCCGGTACAACAATAAACAATAAAAATATAATTATATTCAATATTACGGAGGGGCTTGAAAAACCAATATAAAATGATCTCACACTGCGTACATTTTACTTAGAAGCAGGGTTCTGCTAACACTGGATTATTATACTTACGGCTGTTTACGGCGGATATTTTGACATACCTAGAAATTTGTACGAAACCCTCGGTGCGCGAATCCAACTGGCACTTAGCCAATTTATTTTGGAATTTTTGAGAAATGTATACCCGCAATAAGATTTTGAGTTGTGGTATTTGGAATTAATTATTTTTTACATTAATTTTATTGAAAAATAATGTAAAATAGTTGTGGTATCAGCTAAAAAAAAACTATTAAAAAAACTGTTAATTTTTTAGTGTTATTTCATTTAAATTTAAATTTTGCCCCTTTTAATTAGTTTTGGTCGGGTAAGCTATCACAATGGAAAAAAATACATGAACAGTGTTTGGCTTACTAGCTTAAAAGTTAAAACATATCCATTCAACGAAAATTAAAAAATGATAAATATCGTACCAAAAAACATTTACGGGAAAAAATCAGCACAAAGCATTAAGTACTCTACAAACCATGTTAAGCCAGTATTACTACCCTGTCTAAGTTGAGGTGTGAACTGGATCAGAATTCACTCTGATTAAATTCAGCAGCTATGGGTTTACATAGTTACATACAAAAATAAATTAAAAATCTTAATTTCGCGTGTTTAATTAAAAGAAATTAAAACTCGTTCACATTTGAACCCAATTTTACCAAATCGCAAGGGTGCGAAGCAATTCAATGGTGTTTGTTAAATTCTGAATTGCACTGGGTGCACGCGGGAACTACAGTCAGAGGCGAAGTCTGTGTAGGATCATACTGGCAAAAGTCACCAATTATCGAAATACTTATAATGTATTTCATTAATATGGTCAATTTTTTGTTGCGATATACTTAGGAAGTATACTTGGATGGAACTGTTTATTATTGTTATTCTGTCCCATCAGCGAGGGGACAAAAGTAGAATGAAATGAAAAATACAAAAAATTAAAAATGTTTACCTATTTCGTTTTTAACCTTACATATTAACCTCCTTTTAAATATAAAGATATCTGTGCCAGGAGGTCCCGCTCCTCTATAACTAGGTACAAATTATTACCTATATAAAAAACATAACCCGCCTTGGACAGTCGGGTGATAGAAAAGAAATGGCTTCACGCACCTTTCGCGGAATGAAGAACTTTTCTCTCGCAAGTACCGAAGCCTTATCAAAACGAAGTAGTGCGTCGAGCCCGAGTCCATTGAGTGTTCGGCCACCGCAGACCCCTTGTTGTCTTGCTTTTTTATACTGCGTATGTGCTCCGATAACCTTGTGGAAACATTACGTCCAGTCTCTCCGATATAATTCTTGCCACAGGAACATGGAATCTTATATACTCCGGGACCACTAAAGGGCTATCCTTCGGTGAACGCACCAACTGCCTGAGCTGCATATGAGGACGGTAAATCGACTTGATTGAGTCTCACGGTAGTTTCATGTTTAAAGTCAATTAGACCGCCTTATAAAAACACTGCTTTTTACGACATTGCTTATTACAAAATACATATCTCTTTAACGCATTCACTGCCACCTGACTTCCACAGGTGCCACCGACGCACATATGCGTCCAAAATGTATGAATAAATTATGAAAGCGGCACTGGGCGAAGTCTCAGAAACGCATATATGCGTCGGTGGCAGTAAATGCGTTAAGCGACTACATTTAACTGATATTTTCGGAGAATTGTATCTGTTAGAACGACCAGCTGTATTGTAAACATTTGAATAAGTAGGTAACAGTAGGTATCCACATCTGGCACACTGAGGGCCTGTTGTTTGATCAATAGTTAAACAAACTAATAGTTAAAATGTATGGCAAAAATAACAATAGTTAACGCATTTCAAAGGAAATTTGACTATTATAGGTAGTTAGTTTAACTATTGATCAAACAACGCGGCGGGCCGTAAGATCGCAAAAGTATACAAAAACGTGTCGAGTTTAGGTTCTATTGTAATTCTCAGAAACAATTATTTTAATTTTTTCTACTGAATTTGGACTCCGAAAACACGATTTGTGACGTTTTTCTCGGTAGATTTGACCTCTAATATAATTTTCTGTGCATCCATGTTTCGGGTCGTATTTCGTACGAAATATACCTATGGATTTCACGGGATAACCGTAAAAGTTAAAAAAATGGAGTATAAAATAAAAAAATAATAAAAATACAAAAAGATAATTCATACCAATCTTGAAAAGAATGGCTTAGTAGCGACATCTCTTGGTTCGGGTGAGCGGTTAGTTCCGAAGGAGTGATGAAGTCTCTCGTTGAGATAACATAACTAGGTGTTGCTTGTATCACTGCTATAAGTGATTATGATTAACCTTTTGAACGCCAGTGTCGGCTATAGACGACAATACGTTAATACAAAAATTAACCTGCCCACATCCGCATATGAATCACGTTCATAAGGTAGCGAGCTGAGACGGGTGATGCATCGAAAAAATTCGTGTCTACTTATTCTGACCAGTTGTGGTGTAGGGGTAAAAGCACGCAGCACGGTATGCTGAGAGCCGGGTTCGATTCCCGGAGCTGGTCTTTTTCTGTGTTTTTTCTGTGCATTATCGTATTTAGTATAAAATATATGGATTTCACGGGATAACTGTAAAAGTAAAAAAAAATGGAGTTGAAAAATAAAAAAAAGTACAATAAGATACTTCATACCCATCTTGTTGACCTCTAAAGTATCGTCCAAAAACATTTGATTTTGCTAATTAGGTATTCCAAAATTATAAACGTTCATACTGCAAAATTTTCAAAAATTATAGTAAATTATCTAGCAAATTGGGGTACTTAAATCGTTTTATCCAGACGCAGTTTACTTTTATGAGTAATTTTATACTTTTGGGCCCTATACCGCATACGATTTTGTTGGGTGCATTGGATGGGCGAAGTTAGCCATGGAATATTTTCGTCTTGATTTCATATTTTGTGTAATCTACTTCTATAAACCATAAAAGCTGTTTCACTATTTGTCGGTTAACTTCGACAGTTCTAACATCATCTGAAACAAACTCGAAGGACATCGTAGGTACAGTCAACCTCATAAATAAGTGATCAGATCACTTTTCTACCTTGACGCTTTCAGTCGTTACATAATTTCGTATGGCTTTTCAAACATGACGTTAAAGCGACAAGGTACAAAAGTGAACACTTATGAGTTATGATTATGACGTTGACCCTACTTAAATAGGTATCTACCTAATTCAAGCGAATGCGCGTAATACCCAATGGTCATTTAGATTTATCGGATGGGTAGCTAAGAATCAATATAAAATTAAATCTAAACATTTCATGAATTGAAATCTAAAAATATTTTGAAAATTAAAATTTAATTTATCTATATTTTCGATGTTTATACTGAAATTGATATTTTTTATGACTAGAACAAATAATTGTTTTAGGACCATTGGTCCTAAAACGGTGCACCTAGACCTAGATATCGATATAGATGGACACGTAGTACTAGTACCTACCTACCCCCGCCAAGCCAAGCCAAGCGAAGCGCAAGGGCACTACTACCTTTCCTCGCAGCGCTTCGTCTTTTTTTGGAACCCTCTTAACTTGGGTTTGGATAAAATTTATTCATATACTAGCTCATACCCGCGGCTTCGCCTCCACTGAAGTAGATTAAAACGTGTTTTCCCGTGGGAATGAGACATTTTCCCGTGGTAAAAAGTAGTGCTGCATTATTTATAATGCCGCATGTATTCTTGATTTTCATACTTTTTGCTTATTTTATTTCATTAATACTGGCAGATTTATCTACTTGGCCTCTTCTCTTATTCCTTTTTCGTGTTTCTTAGGTAGTATTCATAGTTTAAAATCCAAATTTCGGTTCGTTGTTTCGACAAGATGATTTTTCTGGCACATGATTGCTGGCGTGATACTAATAAACGTGATAATTTTGATGTCGGTTTTTTTTCCAAATTCCAAAAGTACCCATCGTAGGTGTTATTTTGGTGTTATTCTTTTCAGCGTTTTCAAAGCCGAAAATAAGCAAAGAGTATCAAAACCATAAATGCATGCGGCATTATAATGCAGCAGCAGCTTATGTCACTCTCTAGCCCTTCAACTATGTCCATACAAAAAAATCACGGCAATCCGCACTCAGTTTCGACGTGAAAGAAGGACAAACAAACAAACACACCACAAACACACTTTCATGTTTATAATATTAAAGTATGGAAGTATAGATTACAAGCACGCACACACACATCCTACTAATAAGTATTATAAACGCGAAAGTTTGTAAGTATGGATGGATGGATGGATGGATGGATGCTTGTTACTCTTTCACGCTAAAACGGTTTGACGGATTCTGATGAAATTTGGCACACATATAGTTTATAATCCGGATTTACATATAGGATACTTTTTATCCCGGAAAATTGCATAGTTTCCGCGGGATAGCGATAAACGAATTCTTCGCAGACGGAGTCGCGGGCAGCAGCTCGTGTTTAATATAAATAGATATAGGTAGGTATGAATAAATTTTAACCTTACGCCTAGTAAGTTTGTGAAGTTCAGTCAGGTTTGTAGAGTAGGACGTCTAGAGTTAGAAGCTCTACATTACATCTTATAACTTTTTGACAGTGTGAGGTAAGTATTATGGTCCAATCTGGGAACATTTTACATGAAAATGAGTTTGATGGGTGTCGTTTTTTAATATACTTACATACCTACTCGTTTTACCTCAAATATTAATAGTTTCGGGTACGAAAAAATTTAAAGACTCCAAAAAAAACCACGAAAGTAACTTTTAACTGATGTGTTTGAAGTCGGTGACATAACACGAGCCAGCAGGAGTAGACCTAGTCATCTAATACCAATGGTGTGGACGAGTTTGGCCCCGATAAATTCAGTGAAGAACAAGTATGATTACGATGTTCTTTTATGAAACTCTTTTCAGTTTCCTGAACAGAATTTTAATGAAATTTTTCTATTAAGTATACACAGTATCCAGTAACGTAAACAATAGCCCTTTGATAGCACTAAGAAGAGTGCCTTTGTGATTTTGTTCGAGGAATTATAAATCGCGGATTAAAGTCCCTCTATGTCTATTTTTTTACTCGTGTAGGTACATGAGTAAAAAACAGAGTATTTTATATGCGTGTAAGTACAAGTATGTACAAGAACTAATAGACTTTTTCGCTTTTTCCCTCTCCACTGAAGCAATACTTAATACATAAGTAATAATAAATAAATAAATAAAGTCGAACGCGGTCGTTTAGGTAAATAGTAGCAAAATAAATGAAAATAGTTTTAGAGCTGTTTGTAAATAGAATAATAGAGTTTAGGATAGTATTATGCATTTTCTAAAATAGTTAATCGACCCTTCATTTAGAAATAAATTCTCAACATTTCCAAAACTAAGAATTGTAGGAAAACGGTGACTAATTTTTAGGGCTCTCGAGCATCTCTGCATAAATTAAAAAAAATGAAGAAGCTTTGTGGCCTAGTGGTTTAACCTATGGCCTTTGAAGCGTCGTCGTAGTCGTGAGTTCTAGCCCGGGCTCGCACCTCTGAGTTTTTCGGAATTTATGTGCAAAATTATTTTTGAAATATTATAGGTACCATGAGCTTTACGGTCAAGGAAAAAACCGTGAGGAAACCTGCACACACCTAAGAAGAAATGCAATGGTGTGTGCGAATTGGGCCCGCGTGGGTACTACGGCCCAAGCCCTCTTAATCTGAGAGGAAGCCAGTGCCCGCAGCGGGACGAATATAGGCTGGGATGATGATGACACCTGCCAAAGCAATCGGCGTGAAATTTATTATGAGAAAGTCCCACCCTGGGTCCAATTGCATAAGAAAGTACAACTTATATTACAAGCGGCACTCCCTTACTAGTTAATATAACTGAAACGAGAGTTCCGCTTGTAATATTAGTTGTAATTTGTTATGCAATTGTTCAGTTTCCTCGATTGTACCCAATAAATACATATGTATACTCGTATTCTTTGTACTTATTTACATACTTTAAAGTGGTTGCTTGAACTGAAAACTAAAGTGGTTACTGACGACCGCCTTAGCCTAGTTGGTAGTGACCCTGCCTACGAAGCAAGAGGTCCTGGATTCGAATCCCGGTAAGGGCATTTATTTGTGTGATGAGCACAAATATTTGTTCCTGAGTTATGGATATTTTCTATGTATTTAAGTATGTATTTATCTATATAAGTATGTTTATCGTCGTCTAGTACCCATAGTACAAGCTTTGCTTAGTTTGGGACTAGGTCGATTTGTGTAAGATTGTCCCCCTAATATTTATTTATTTATTTATTTATTTTATAATTGACGAAGCCTAGTGCTAATCTTTAGTAGGCCAGTATTCAAATTATAGTTATGTTTCATTTGGTTAATGTTGAATAAATGGATTTATTTGACTCGAAGGTTAAATTACGAGTTAAGTGCCCACATGATTTTTTTGGGCCGAACCGACGATTGTGGTCTTTCCACCACTTTCGTTGGCATTCGTAAAATCAATATAGATCCAACCTCAGTTAATTAAACAAAATACATGAATGGTGACGAGACGACTGTATAACTAACTATTAAAAACCAACACGTTAACTGTTAAAAAATTGCTTCTCAATCGAAGTACGAGCTCTTCTCGAACTCACAGATCTTCGATTTAGTTCAGCCATTTAATATACTTAGTTGTAGTAGAAAAAATGGGATCGTAGTTTCCTGTTTGGACTGTTGCTTGTGCCTAACTACCAGCTTGAAGTAAACTTTTAGTAAAATAATGCCTTCGGTAACTAAGGAATGGAACTGGAATGTAGGTACTTTCGAACCATTTCACAATGACATCGCATTGCTTGACAAGGAGTATCATTATGAGAACTTTCTATGAACGGGCCAGGAATCAAATGGTTTGATAGTACCTGTATAGTAGCGGAATGAAAAGGTTCGTCACTTTTCGACCTAAACTCGTGGGTATAGAGTCGAAAATTGACGAACCTTTTCATCCCGCGACTGTACTAGTAAGTGCAAGTTCTCAATCGATTTTTAAGTTTCATTCAACCTGTTATGTTTGACGGCGTTCTAAAACCTATCTGAGCTTTTGAAATACTTATTGCTTGTATGCTCCTACGTTAAAATTGTCAGCAAAAAGCAAATTTACTGCAGTTGGCTCTATGGAACTCAATGGAACGAACAGTCAAAGTTTTTGTTTTCAACATATTCATAAGAAGGTGAAGAAATAAACACACTGATGAGAGCAAATTTATTTTCGAGTACACTATTTAGGAAATTTAAAAAATGTCAGTAGAGTTAAAAATTACAGTTTTCAAAATCTACGTTACGATTACTTGCACATAACGTAAGGTAGAGTAGAATTAGTGATGCACCAGATATATTTAAAACCCAAATTACAAATTGAGACCAAATGAGGTTGTTAATCAGATTCTCCTGTGTACAAAATTTTTAACTCTTTTTTTCACGGGACTTTGCCCAGCCCTGTGCTACTTGAATACACAGCTTTATGCTCTACATTCAGATGTTATAAGAGCAACGGGCTAATGTTTTCCCCGCTGACCTTTAACCTAGTCTTAGCTAAGCATTCTTTAGCAGTGTAGCCACATCACTGCAATTGGTCCGACTTGTAAAACCCTAAGTACTTATACATATGTATCTTCAATTCTGTTGCGCTATCTTCGTACGATTTCATTTGATTGATAAAATCAAACAATTGTCATTGTTGTTAGTTTTGTAGCTTACGTAATTTGCCTAAAAAGTTGCACATTAGTTTGTCTACGGATTCCAATTCCAATAGCATCGGTATTGTCTGTTTGGTAAGCGTGAAAAGATACATAATCACGACGAGTCATCCTTTTTGTGTTTATACTCAATTTGAAGTTGCAATCCTAATTTAAATTAGAATGTGAAATATACGCATAATCAACTTCTGATTTGGTTAAGTAAGGTAATAAATAATTGTTTAAGAATGAGTTGTTTTATGTTTGCAGTTTGATAACTGTCGGTATCATCAAATATGGTTGGTTGAAGCCATCTGTCTAAAAATTTCATTAAGTGATTTACAGATTTTAGGGGTGGCTCCCAATAAGTCTTAAATCGTGTGAATCGTCCTATTTATTTGTCATTTAATTAAGTGTAGGGAGCCGACACGAAAAAATGCTGCACTGGAGAAATGCCAGTGAGCAAACGAGCGAGAAAGCGAGTCTTTCCAGCGTTACTCTTTTGTATAATTCGAGTTGGCACGTACCTGCTTTCCAGCTGTTCTAAATTGTATATTTAAAACACCTATCTATAAGTACACATATGAGGGACTTTATAGAGGTTGGCAGAGTTAGTTCGCTTGTATGGTGTATACTATGCGTGAGGTGGGTCCAGGGGTGGCCAGATGAGGGAGGATGGGGAGGCTCCTCCCGGGGTGGCGTTCAGGACGCGCCTAAGGGGCCTCGTCCAGAGAAAGTAAAATATCCTGGTATGAGGGAGGCTAGTATTGTCAAGCCGATGTATAAGTATAGCTTTAAACTATATATTGGGACCCTATATAGGCTGTGGAGTACTTATTTACATACGTATATAAGTTTATCTATTATGCAGACATAGGAAATGGAGCAGGTTGGGAAAGGGACGCGCGCTTGGAAATTTGCTTACATCTATTGGACCGAGAATAGTTCTAGCTATACTGACGATTAGTTTGCTGGATTCACAGTCGAATAATGGGCAATAGATTTGCTTTGCTTCAGAAATATTGTAAACATAACCCTGACTAAATATATAATAATAGTTATAATATATAACTGCACCGTGACTGTAATTCCTTAGTCATATCATGTGAGATACTAATGCTTCCAGAGTTCTACATTAATTTAGCTAAAGCTGTAACTAGTTTTAATTATTATTAATTAAGAAAAATATATCTATCGTCTAACAACACCTACTTACGAGTTACTTACCCCTTTTTATAAAGCTTTCCAGCGGCTGGATGGTAGGTTTGGGTAGGTACCTATAAAGCGGGTGTAGTTTTTAGGGCTGCGTTAGTTTGTCATCAAACAAGGAACCTTAACGATTCTTTTGTTAGCTTTCAAGGCTAGTAGGTACGTGTATTTATTTTGACCTTTTTGTATCTCTTTACAAGACTGTAGAACTAAGTCTAACCCTATCGTGTACTGTGTTAAGAAATTGCATAAACGGCTTTAAGAGGCAAGGAATAAGAGTGCTGTATACAGTCAACTGTTGAATAAAAAATTACGTTTGACCGCTCAAAAAGATCTCTTAAATTTTATTCCTATCTGTTAAAAGAATACTGAGATAAGAAGATATTTTTGAATGGTCAAAACAAAACGTATTTTTTTTGCAGCTGTTGGTACCAAATTACGATGAGAATTGTAAAAGTTAAGTATTATTACTTATGTACGAACATTAGTGAGCTTAGATTTATTTTCACGTACATAATCGCTTCTATCGCTTGCCAGAAGTTGGGAACTTTTTATAATTTCTAATTCGTCGAAATTGTATTTAATGTTAGTGCCATTACAATCAAAATGAACATGAAAATTTTAGTTGTAACGTTATCCGTTAACAACCAAATGGCATACAAGTCGTACGTATAGCGCTTGCAATATAAACCTTAGCGCAGAGAAATTAGGGTTCAGAGGCAAATATAGGACGCTCGTTCAAGCCAGTTTAAGGGTTTGTTTAAAATAAAATATTCCAGGAGATTCGTTAAATTTATTACTTGTTTGTTAGGTAGGAGCAAATCAAATGTAATTTTAACAAGATTTTATTTTATTTTATTTTATTTTATGTTCGTATGTAAGTTGTCCGTTTCAATTGTTGGAAGTGAATTTTGATTAATATCCAGTGTTCTAGTAGTCGGATAAACTTCAAATTAAGAACGTGTAGGAGTATAGCTTCAACATAGTTAGAGGAATTAACTACCCCCTGTTCCACCATCCATTGGTCAAATTTATTTGACGGATAAATGTGATGCCGTCTCTGTTTGTTTTGTTCGAATAGACGGAAACGGAATCATATTTATCCGTCAGTTAAAATTAATCAATGGGTGGTGAAACAACCCCAGTATGGTAATTCGAGGTAGGTATACAATTTTGCAAACCATAAGTGATTTGTCATTTACACCAATCCACCAAGTACCTAAGTGTTTTAATATTTTTTATGACAGTTCCTATATCATATTAAAAACAATGAGGCTGATAGTCACGTTAACTTGTAAGTGAAAATACCCTTTGATACCTACCCTAAGCCATACAACGGACGCTGGACCATAGGGTGGTAAATTAATTTCTTGGTGGACTATACATGGAAGCCACTTTAGTTACCTATTTAATTTATTTTTTATATTTGCATTTTCCTTCATGGAAAACAAGTGCCACTGTGCTGTGCCATGTCTAAACATTTAGTATCGATATCGATCATAATGTCGGCTTGCCCAACTCTAGTGTCCTACGCAATCCGGGCCGGCCGACCGGGGTACAGCTTTCAGCGCTGCAGTTTGGTGATTTGTTTTCAAACAAATTAAGTGATATCTAGATCATGCACATCGTGAGAAACAAAAGTAGTCTCTCCTGTGGACATAAAATTAGCAACTCCGAGTCGGCAAACTTATGATTTACCTACTTATTTAAAATGGGCCGTAAGTTGGCCAGGCGTCGCACATGCTAATAATGTAGATTAGACTAATAAATATTAGTCAATAATATAATAATATATAATATAATAGTATAATATTAGTTAGTAATAGTAGTTGTTATTATTTAGTTCATTAATAAATATTGGCTATAGAACATTAATTTTTGCCATATCCACAGGCCTTATACTACGAAGTGCAAAATTCGAACTTCGTATCGTGCCATTCCTCTCACGCTAATAAGTATTTAATACAAGAGCGAGCAAGACGATGCGATACGAACTTCGATTTTCGAATTTCGGAGTAGCCCCCCAGAAGAGACGCGAACAAAAAAATGTGTACCCATCTCCACTCTATTGATTAATTAATTATATTAACTTCTAGATTAGTTCCGATGGCGACGAAATAATCAAGGTATAAAATAAGTATCTAAAATTTTTATAAGGAAATCGACTAGCACGGTAAGTAGTAAGTTTGGTGTGCCGGTAGAAAAACCCAGAATTTCGATTGTAAGACTCATCGAGATCAAACTCCATCGTTGCGAGTGGAAGTCGGACTACGGAGTTTCGTAATAGAGATATAAATCTGGATGGCATCAAGAACTGGGAATCCAACAACTAAGCACTCGGAATACGATTTTAGCCAAAATGTGTATGTGTATTTTCGTTTACCAAATTGTAGACATGAATCGCTGCCATACAAAGTGCAAAGTTTTAGCAATCCCACCTAATCTCAGACAGATATTTCATATTTCTGTTCAGATATTTTAAACAATAAACTTGATTGCCTTTTCTCAATAGGTCAACAGTGGCAACGCCCCAAAACAAAACCACTCGATTTCCACCGGCTTGTTTGTTATTTTGCTAATAAAGAGGCCTAGTAGCCCAGTAGTGGGGTTCAAATCCCGGTCTCGTACATCGAAGTTTTTCAGACGACTTCATGTGCGAAATTGGGGTTGTCTATTTTTTTTGCAATGTAGGTATAGTACCTACCTAAATTTAAAACCATTTCGGGATAAGTATTCTTTAACTAAGTTTTCTGTTGGTATTTCATTCGACATTGAAATCTATTTCGTGAACGGTCCAAGTTACAGGTACTTTATTCTGTGTGGTATAGCATTATTTAAATGGATTACACTACGGAGTTTGATTTGGACTCGCTGTCTAACAAGTGCGCCGGTACAGTGACACTAGTGACAATTTACCACTTCACCACAGATATAAAAATAATTAATGAACCGATCGTAACTGACATTGGCCCAAGCCTTAAGGCCGCCATTAAGGGAAATAATAATAATAATTAATGAACCGCCTTATCGTACGCATTTAGATAAATTTATGAAATACTAGCTGTTGCCCGCGACTTCGTCTGCGAAGAATACGGATTTAATAAAAATAGCCTACTTACGACCTATTCTCAGATTTATCGAATACAGGCAAAAAAGTTTCGTAAAAATCGGTCAAGCCGTCTCGGAGGAGTTCGATAACAAACACCGTGACACGAGATTTTTAACCCCCGACACAAAACTAAGATTGACCGCTATGTGTGTGTGTGTCTGTCTGTCTGTGGCATCATAGCTCTTAACCGGGTGCACCGATTTGGATGCGGTTTTTTTAATAGAAAGCCGGTTTCTTGGCAATGGTTCTTAGTTATGTTTCATCAAAATCGGTTCAGCCGTTTCAAAGTTATCAGCTCTTTTGCTAGCTGCGGATCTTAGACGCATAACGGGCATTGACTTAATGTCAAACATACGAGTGACATAATTGCGTTGGGGGTTTTAAAATTTTCAATTTATTATATAATAATATTAGATTTGAAGAAGAAGTAAGGTAAACGTACCAATGCTCGACACCTCGACGCCCAGTAGATGACACCCATCTGTCACCTCTCTTACTGTGACATAAGATTGATGGTGCCATGTATTGGGCCAGTGTAGAGCACAGGAACGTTTACCTTTGCTGTGTTCGGAGCCCTTTATTAAATTTTGACGTCATCATCCAAAATAGTTTCAATAATTAGACGGCCGGATAGCCTAGTTGTTAGAGAACCTGACTACGAAGCTTGAGGTCCCGGGTCCGATTCCCGGTCGGGGCAGATATTTGTGTGAAAAATACGGATGTTTGTGCTCGAGTCTTGGATGTTTAATATGTATTTAAGTATGTATTTATCTATATAAGTATGTTTATCCGTTGTCTAGTACTAGTACCCATAGTACAAGCTTTGCTTAGTTTGGGACTAGGTCAATTGGTGTGAATTGTCCCGTGATATTTATTTATTTATTAATTTAATTACCTAATTAAAAAAAGTATTGAACTAAATGAATAAATTAAAATTAGTTTCTTATATTTACCTTTTTTGTACAAAAAACATTGTGAGGAAACCAGCACACAATTGCGAAGCAATTCAATGTTGTGTGTAAAATTCCCAATCCGCTCTGGACACTAACTAGTCCAAGCCCTCTCTTTCTGTGTGTGTGTGTGTGTGGGCATTGGGATGTATACAGGGTGTCTCAAAACTCAACGATAGCCATTTTTTTTAAAATATTTAATACAGAAAGTGATATGTTATGTTATGTGACTAAATTATCGTTTAAGTGACATGAATTTTTTCTATAACTTGACCTCTTGACCAGTAATCTGTAATCTGTAATTTTTGAGTAATGCCTGTTACTTTTGCCATACCTACTCGATAACTATTTAGACGTCAGTGATTATATGTAAGTCTGACAAAGGTGGTGTATGTTTATGTCCACCCACAGGGTGGTGGTGTACCTACTCGAAATACTCGAATACATTTTTAACTCATGCATTTCTCACTCGCGCTGTTTTCACCCGCCGCTAAAGCCTAAACGTACTAAAGATACAGTCGAAGGCGAAGCCATCGCGTGAAATAAATGTAAACACCTATCTTATGGTTAGCGGCATAGAGTTTACTAGCTATTGCCCGCGACTCCGTCCGCGAAGAACAGGGGTATAAAAAATAGCCTACGACCTATTTTCAGACCTACCGAATGTTTGCCGTACCGTGTGTGTACAAATTGAAACTAATGTACAGAGCATAGCTTACTGCGAAGTTGTACAGAGCTATATCTACCTCGGCTCTACCATCTCCAGCACTGGAAAATGTGCCGACGAAATCAGGCGGCGGTGCGCCATTACCAGGTCAGCAGTAAAGCGGCTGGGAAAGATTTGGAGGGACAGAAGAGTTACCAAGAAAACGAAGGTCAGATTGATGAAATGCCTGGTTTTTCCAATCTTTCTCTATGGTGCCGAAACTTGGTCTCTGAGACTGCAGGATCGCCGTAAAATCGACGTGTTGGAAATGTGGTGCTGGAGGCGTCTCCTAAATATCCCGTGGACGGCATTTCGCACCAATGTTTCCATCCTCAAAGAGCTTCATATTAAGGACCGGTTTTCGTCGACTGTGCAATTGCGGATACTGAAGTTCTTTGGTCACATCTCCAGGAATGTGAACTCAATGGAGAGGTTGGTGGTCCAGGGTCAGGTGGAAGGCAAGAGGGCACGCGGACGTTCACCAACTCGCTGGACTGACCTGATTAAAAAAGCTACTGAGTCCACCATGGTCCAGTGTACTCGCAACGCCTCTAAACGGCAGAAATGGAAGCAAATTGCTAAGAGGGCTGTCCTCGAAAAAGTCTAAGACCCACCGAACATCTCTCCGTGCACATCGTCTGCGCAACCACGACCACTCTGACAAGAGTGTCCGACTAAGAAGAGAGAGAATGTGGAGCAAAAAATTTCATAAAAATCGGTCAAACCGTTTCGGAGGAGTTCGATAACAAACACCGTGACACGAGATTTTTATATATTAGATTTGATGACTTGGTAATTACATATATATTATGACTTTGATTGTACCAGTCTTTTTTTGCTCCGAGGCGCATGAACATTACGAATTACTAGATAACGGCTTAACTACTACGGTTGCTAATTTATTTATTAATTTCAATCAATTACTTAAGACTATAATGACTTAATGACTAAATGCGAAAAAGCAACTGTGCCTATCCTTCGTTTTTTTTAGCATTAGAAATAAGGTAAACAATCTTGATTATGTCTTTTTATTGAAAAGCGCTTTTAAAAAATAGTAACTATTAGGTACTTACGAAACCAAAAGAATATAAATGACCTTATTTCCTTGTTAATTGTTACATATTAGACGTGATTTAATTTTCAAAAGTGTGTTTCAATATAAAGGCACGACAAGAACGCTTACCTTCTTTCTAATGCTAAGGCCCATACTACACGGGCGGTTTTCCGCCGCGGGAAACCGCTCGACGGAGCTGCGCAGTGTAGTTTGCACCATATAACTTCCATATAAAATTGTGTCTAGTGGCGGTTCAGAAGCGGTTTCCCGCGGCGGGAGAACCACCCGTGTAGTATGGGCCTAAAAAAAACGAAGTATAAGGAAACCTAAAAACCGGTCAAGTGCAAAGTTTTAATAATCCATCTACCTCAGCCTATATACACACGTCCCACTGCAGGGCACAGGCCTCCTCTCAGAATGTGAGGGCTTGGGCCGTAGTTCCCACGCGGGGCCAGTGCGGATTGGGAACTTCACATACATCATTGAATTTCTTCGCAAGTTTATACAGGTTTCCTTACGATGTTTTCCTTCACCGTAAAGCTCATGGTAAATTTCAAATGTAATTTCGCACATAATTTGCGAAACCTCGGAGGTTTGACCCGGGATTTGAACCCACGACCCTCTGCTTGAGAGGCCATAGGTCGAACCGCTAGGCCACAACGGCTATTTTAAAAATAGATTATATAAAACTATATAAAAATTAAAAAGATCGAGTTAAAAACGCTGTAAAAAGCGCGCTACTTGTATGACGACCTCCTTTCGTTTTAAATTTATTTGTTGTTATGCATAATCGGTGAAAATTTCACGTATCAATTACAGTTCAAGAGATAGTAGATCCCTGTGACAGATGGACGGACCGACAGCAGAGTCTCAGTAATAGGATCTCGTTGGCCCTACGGGCACAAATCCCTCAAGACTAAGCTACTGTGTGTTTCAAACCGGATACAGCGAGAAATAAGCCACGTTTAGACCAACAGGAAAAACTGTAAAAATTGTAATTAAAATTGTACAAGGCCGTAAGGCGACCGAGTCCGAAGTGGTTAATCGACCGCCGCAATGTAATGCAACTTGTATGATTTTTCTTGGAGGTCTAAACTGCTTAGCTTAATATTGTTGCGATAGCGGTAGTATATCGATAGTATCGTGATACTGTCGTGGCCTTGAAAATCAGTCCTACTATCGATAGTCCTATCGAAACTAACGACCCTTGACGATACTATGGATAGTATCGATAGTCAAAATTAGGCGATACCAACGAACTTACTCGATATTATCGATAGTATCGTGTCAAATACAAAAGTAATTAAAAAAACTAAAAACCCGTCTGCGGTGTAAATAAAATAATAAATTAAAAAATCAAAAACCCGTCTGCAGAAATACTGAAAGGTGGAAACAAGATAAAATGATCAATAACAATAAAACGAATTTAAAACACGTCGATGGCAGTCTTTCAAAATTAACGTCACGTCACGTCACGTCTATGATCGTTAGTTTGGACGCAGAAAGATCGTGATCATGCTACGCGCCGTAGCAGATCGCTCGCGATCCATGTTGATGCGCGGTTATTAAATACCCCACATACGTGCGATCGGATACGCGTATCAAGATCGGTAAGTGTGGACGTGTTTTGATAGGGAACGTATCAAAATAATATATAAAGTTTAAAACGAATAATGGACGAAATACATAATGTTCATAATATATGCTAAAATTGATAAAAATAACTTTTTTAATCGTGTAATCTACAGATTGGTTTAGGTTAGGTTAGGTTCATTTTATGAAAATCCTGTAAAGTTGAGAATTTGCAAGAAAATTGCATTATATCAAATGACCATTATGTATTTCGTCCATTATTAATTTTAAACTTTATATATTTTGATACGTACCTCATGATACGGAGTTATGATTTTATACGTGATACCTACGCCTCGATCCGTTACGAGTAGATTTTTCCCCGATCATCAAAGGTAATCAGTGTTATCACATACAATTTTTGTAAAATGGTAGAACAGAATGCAAAAGTTAGTTGGTACAAATAGGATTTAAAATGAAAAATAGGTAGATCTACCACTCCAGATAGATCAGTACCGCTTTGGTGTCATTTTTGACTAAATTGGCACCGTTGTGTACGAATTTGACATTATTTTTTTAATCCAAGATGGCGGATGATGTTTCGAGGCCGGAAATTGTCATGGGTGTCATTTTTGACTAATTCTGCACTAGGTACTGAGTACGAATTTGTTATTATTTTTTGGATCCTAGATCGCGGGTGTCATAGAAAAGTACGATTTCTGGTCTCGTAATGTCATCTGCCAGCTTGGATCCAAAAATAATGTCGGATTCGTACTTAGCGGTGCAGAATTAGTCGTTAATGACACCCATGACGACATCCAGCCTTGAATTGTCATCAGCCATTTTGGATCCAAAAAATAATGTCAAAATCGAACTCAGCCGTGCCGAATTAGTCGATAAAGCCACACATGGCGATCTTAGATTATTTATACAATAGATAGTATCAGTAGCAAACACTGCGATACAAAACGCCTAAAAACCCATTTGACAGCTTCATCTTACGACCGCGTTACGTCAATCAGACTGAAGGGGGCAAATGACAAATAAGCCAACAGTTGGCTTATATTTTTCGGGACGTTTTCATGCCGCCTAAGCTCTATCTAGTGTATAAATAATCTAAGATGGCGATTTACGGCCTCCAAATGTTATCCGCTATCTTGGATCCAAAAAAACTAGAAAGCAAAAATAAAATCTGAAATTAAATTGAACCGACTACAAACAAAAAGCATGAAAATATCTTTCTACCCTAGTCATCTACCTTACAGCCTACATTATTATCTATTGGGTTTCTACCACTCCTGCTGGCTTGTGCTAAGGCACCGACTTTAAACAGATTAGTAGAAAGATATTTTCATGTTTTTAGGGTTCCGTACCCAAAGGGTTAAAACGGGAACCCTATTACTGAGGCTCCGCTGTCCGCCCGTCCGTCTGTCTGTCTGTCTGTGTGTCCGTCTGTCACCAGGCTGTATCTCGGCAACAGGTAGACGCTTGAAATATTCACAGAATATTTAATTATATATTGACTTTAAAAATAAATCTTTAAATTAAAATAAAAAAAAAATTTAAGGGGGCTCCCATACAACAAACGTGATTTTTATAGATAATTGTACGGAACCCTTCGTGCGCGAGTCCGACTCGCACTTGGCCGGTTTTTTGTTTGTACTTAGTCTGTTCAATTTTATTTCATATCTAGCTTTTGCTCGCGACTTCGTCTGCGCAGAATTCTAATTTGTAGTAGGTAAAGCTTCTTCATCTCTTTCATTGAATAAAAGAAAAAAATAGCCTTTGTTAATCAGAGATAATGTAACTTTTTACTGGTGAAAGATTTTTTTAAATCGACGCAGTAGTTCCAGGGATTACCCCCTACAAACTAAGTATGGATATTTCCCTGTCCCATGGGAATTTCCAAAAATCATTAAATCTATTTTTGCTGTTGTGATCGCTTACATTTATACCGAATTTCAAGAGTCTGGTAATTTAACCGACGACCGCCTTAGCCTAGTTGGTATTGACCCTGCCTACGAAGCAAGAGGTCCTGGGTTCGAATCCCGGTAAGGGCATTCATTTGTGTGATGAGCACGAATATTTGTTCCTGAGTCATGGATGTTTTCTATGTATTTAAGTATTTATTTATCTATATAAGTATGTTGATCACCGTCTAGTACCCATAGTATACTATCGACTTGCTATCGACTATCGACTAGCTTGTATACAAGCTTTGCTTAGTTTGGGACTAGGTCGATTTGTATAAGATTTTCCCCTAATATTTATTTGTTTATTTAATTATAGTTACGGATATATGTTCCAGGTGAATTGAATATATAAATCCCATTTTAAAGTTATCCCGTGGGAATTTCCAAAATCCTTGAAATCAATTTTTTATTCGTATTTAGTTAGGTACCTACTTGCATGCCAAATTTGAAGAGTCTAGTTATCATAGTTATGGGGATAGGGTCACCCTTAATCTAATATATAAATCCCGTGTATTATATCCCGTGGGAATTTCCTAAATCTTTGAAATAAGTTTTTTAATATTATAATTACTTGCTTACATACCAAATTTGAAGAGTCAAGTACCTAATCATAGTTACGGAGATAGGGTCACTCTGAACCAAACATAAAAAAGCCCGTTTATTCCCTATCCCGTGGGAATTTCGAAAAATCCTTTCTTATCTCGGGTACACATCATAATAAAAACCTCTGTGCAAAATTTCAAGGGTTTGGGCTGTGCGTTTATGAGTCAGTGATGAATGAGTGATCACTCACGTCAGTGAGTGTGTGATATTTTTTGTTTTGTTTTCTAGTTTTTGGGTGTTTTATGAAGGCTGTTTTATTTTTTATTTAATAATTATTTTACGTTTGGTTAACTTCATGTGCAAAATCAGTTTTGATAATATCATCTAGATATTTCCGTGTATTCTTACCATTACTGTTCTGTTGCCGTGTGCACTAACCGGGCAAGGACAAAGACGTGTGTACGCATCTTTCTATCTTATTCCAATGCGATAAGCTGTGCATCTTTGTCATCGACCGTGCGAGGGTGGCGAAATATTTGTAAACTTTAAATAACTACCTTCTTCTGCCTTTGTGGATTTTGCTTTCAACCGACAGATACAATAAATAACATAAGTAATATAGTTTATAAATCTCATGTAAGTGAATAATTGTTATTCTTATGAGAGAATAATAGTAGATTGTTCAACAAGGGACTAAAACAAGCCATAATGACACGAGATATTTAGCCACCCGAGCGATAGCGAGGGAGGCTATAATTCGAGTTGTCATTATGGTAGTTTAGTCCCGCGTTAAACACTCTACTTTTCACTTTGAATGCGAGGAAAAAAACGACGTACAAAATTACTTTTTTACAACGTATGCTCAATACGAGCAATGGACATCTGTTCAAAATTCAAATAGCAAAAAAAATACCGCTGTCTTTTCTTTTCTTTTATATTTTTTTGTAAAGTGACGCTTTAAATGCTTGCATAATTAGCCAACAGATTCTAACTTAAAGACTATGTTAAAACTAATTGGACTATGCATGTTAGAATGATAATTGTTCATTCATTAGAATCGGCAAATAAATTAACCTAATTGATCTAAGTTCACACACAAAATATATTGTTAACTGAAACACTTACCCGTGAATAAAGAAACGACTTTTTAAGTTTATTTTCTATATGCCAATTCTTTGTTAAATTATATCTAATTATGCTTTCTATTTACTATTAAATGCAACTGACATCGCATTATTTTGAAGTCACGCCATATTAACATTCAAACGTAACTGCTCTATCTACCGTACACTCCAGCACTGCTTTGCCGACAGTGCGGATTGCTATTTTATCGACAGAGCAGGGAACTGCTTTGCCGACAGCGTTTTTAAAAAAAAAACAAATTAAAAACACCTAAGCTAAAGGAAATCTTTCTTTACGTGCAAAATAAAATGAATTCATCTTTAATATTTTCTAATTAAATAGAATAATATTCGTAATTATTCAATGTGTTTCACGAAATTATTATTTTTTAAATATTTTTTATACAGTTGTCATTTTGAGGTTATTTCCACGCCCTAAAGGCTTCCACAGACCGAAGCGCAGGGCGCTACAGTGCGTCCGCAGCGCGCTTCGGTCTGTGGAAAGCTTTAAAATTGTCTATACCCAGTTACTGAAAATGACGATAATCCTCCATTCACAAACACCGTGATTGGCAGTTTAGGGGTTTCCATAGTCAATTAAAAAAAATTTACTTTAATCCCAAGAGATCAAAAAAGAGCATTAGTCCCGATATGCAGAGACTAAAGTAACATTTTAAGAGCATGAGAAGTGAAAATGATCTTAAACTAGATATAATCTGCTAAAATTGTTTAAATAGTGGCGCCCTCTCTCCAGCGCTTGAGTCTTAAAAGTCTACGGCGAGCCAACCAGGCTTCCGTATTCTGGGCGGTTTTTAGGGTTCCGTAGTCAACTAGGAACCCTTATAGTTTCGCCATGTCTGTCCGTCTGTCTGTCTGTCTGTCTGTCTGTCCGTCCGCGGCTAAGCTCAGAGACTGTTATTAGTAGAAAGCTGTAATTTGGCATGAATATATACCTATATCAGTTACGCCGACAAAGAAATTATAAAAAACAACTAAAAAAAAATTTGTAAGGTTCCTCCCATAGACGTAAAGTGGGGGTGATTTTTTTTCTCGAGTAACCCCAAAGTGTGGGGTATCGTTGGATAGGTCTTTTAAAACTATTGGGGGGTTGCTAACATGATTTTTGTATTCAGTGATTTGTTTGCGAAATATTCAACTTTAAAGTGAAAATTTTCATTAAAATCGACCGTCCCCCCCCCTCTAAAATCTAAACTGCTGGGTGGAAAAATTGGAAAAAATTCAAAATGTTAGTAAATACAGGGTTATTTGTAAATCACTAGCATCCTTTTAACCCTAAATTCCAACCACTTAAACAAACGTTTTCTTGTTTTACGGCTTTTGTCATAACTTAATATTTTTGGTGTAATAACGTTTTGAAAATTTGAGATTTCCTCTTATTTTTACGATACTCTTTGTATTTGTATGGGAAAAAAAGTACTTCATTTTAAAAAGTCGTAAAACAAAAAACATTTGTTTGAGTGATAGGAATTCAGGGTTAAGAGGATATCAGTGAATTACAAATAACCCTGTATATTAAATTTACAAGGAAAATTATAGCGGCTATGATTGCTTGGGAATTATTTGTAGTTTAAGAGTAAACAGTAGCCTAAGGTATAAAACATACCGTCACTACTTTGAAAAACTCGTATCTCAAATCAGCATGTAAACAAAACTGAACCTTGATCTGCGCGTAATAAAGTTCACTTTGCCAGATTATCGATTTTGAGATACGAGCTTTTTTCAAAGTATTGACGATACCTAACTTGGAAGATTCCGTACACATACAAAATCCTTAGAAAAATATTACTTGATTTTTTCGTAATGGCTACGGAACCCTATCTTGGGCGTGTCCGACACGCTCTTGGCCGGTTTTTTTATTTTCAATCATTATTATATAGCTAATGATTTTGACGCCTCCTGAAACTGCCGCCCGGGGCGGGTGCCCCGGTTTGTCCCCCCTAGACCCGGGGTTGGCTCCCGCGAGTATCGGGACTGAATCGGCTGTTGCAAATGACCGAGAACTGCTTATAGAAATCACGAAAGTGTCTGAAGCTACCATAATAATGTCTGGAATCTTGCAGATACTGGCGCTGCCCGCACAGCCGGAATATGTGCCGGTGGACTATACAAACATTGAAAATGTCATCCAGGCTAATGTGGAAGCAGTTAGGAAGAAATTCAGTGTCATTATCTACCGCGTTGTCCGAACAATTTCTACAATATTGTACATACATATCTATTATAAATTCAAAAGTTTCTGATTGTGTGTGTGCTTGGCGTATGTGTGTACTTACTAGCTTGGCGCAGTGACCCGAAGTGGGATTTGACCTCCGACATCAGATTACGCCATTTGCGATATTGGGCCAACTCTTGTCAGCCTTCGACTCCGAGATCCGAATGATCTCTCTCTTGGATCTCTCTGTATGTGGTTGTAAGTAGTAATTATTTCACGCTAAAAGAGATATTTGTTTGAATTGGTACCTATGTAAATAAATGAACCTCTCTGTAGAAACCTAACATCTTGTCCGCTAAATCAAGAGATATGAAATTTTGCACGGGTGTTTTATTGTAACGTAATAAATGAAAGCTCGATGTATTTAATTCTAAGAAATTCACTAGCTGTTGCCCGCGACTCCGTCTGCAAAGAATGGGGTACCTAGGTATAAAAAAAATAGCCTACGACCTATTTTCAGACCTACCAAATACAGAGAAAAAAATTTCATAATAATCGGTCGAGCCGTTTCGGAGGAGTTCGATAACAAACACCGTGACACGAGATATGTATAAGTATACATATTAGATCAAACTGGCATACTTGTATGGTTCTATTGAGATAACTCACGGACTGACTAATTAGAGCATGTTAGCATGTAGTATAATTAGACGATAGCTCGTCGCCGGTGGGACAAAACTGTCTAGAGGTGGTAACTACAAAGGTCCACGCGGGAACTATGACGTCAGTAACCCGTATATTTCACTAAGTATGTCAATATGTTCAAGATCCGTCTAGCTCGCGCATCGTGTCCGTCTGGGAGGCTTACCCGGGTCAGCAACCGCACCAGGTGTCGCTGCGCATGGTGAACGCGGCTGGTGACGTCAGCTCCTGCAGTGGCTCCGTCGTACGCTGCGGCTGGGTGTTCTGCTCATCGCCGCACACTGCACCGCGCTGCGAGTTGACATCGTGTTCTAGATCAGTCTAGCTCGAGGATCGTGTAGCTGGGAGGCCTGCCCGGGTCAGCACCCACACCAGATGTCAGCTCCTGCGGCGGCTCCGTCATGCATCGTGGCTGGGTTAGCATCATACATACTTACATACAATAATAGCAAACGGGGGTAGGCAGAGACTATTTGTTTCTTCTATGATCCTCATAATATTATCTTTCGCTTTCACAATATAACACTCATGAGTCTTTCATACACGCTCGCCGGTCGAATTCCGTTTAAAGTCGTATATCTATTGTAATATTTGTATTTGAAAATAATAATGCTTAAATACACAGACAGACACATTTTAAGTAGGTTTAAATAATAACGTTTAAATAAATAGATAAGATTACCGATTACATTTATTTGCACATATCTAAGCCATACCTACATATTATTATAAGTACCTAAGTATATATGTCATTGGTAGTAAGTACTACCTAGTACTAATAAGTATTAGTACTAGGTTTTTGCGATGGTCAGCCCTGTGTATCTTACGCACAACATTGACGCGTGTACGTAGACGTCGTCGTGCTTATGTAGATTTAAGAACGCGTATTTTGTACGTCGTGGCCGCCGTGTGCTAATACGAAGCCAGCAATTTCTATTCCAGCCGAGACTAATATAGAGATTTTCTCAAAAATGGTGAAGAAAAAAAAATTAGAATAAACTTTTATTAACTTAAACAGGTACAAAGAATTGCAAATCACTTAAAATTAAATGCCATTTAACCCTTTCCCGCCTTTTTTCATTAAAAAAAAAACTGCAGGTGTATTTTTCCATCGAAAACACTACAAGCTGTTTCAAACACAATAAAAAAAGTCCGGAGTTCCAACAAAACAACTGGCACCGGTCATTTGAGTTGGCTGTATACGAATAGTGCCAACTTATTACCATGGCCGTTTTAACTTTTTAAGAAGTTTGAGACTCGACAATAATAGAATTTTTCTCAAACATGCTATGTAATGTTTACGTTGTGTTCCTTAAAACAGGCTTCAAAATACACCGTTGCAGGCCTAGGCCGGCAATGCGATCGTCTATTGTTTCATGTCACACAGCACCATGATGTTTATAGATCTATGGCATCATAGAATTCAGCCATTTAAAAAAAAACTATAAGCAATATTTGCGTTTTGGTTCATTATGACATTCTGCCACTACGCTTATTTAAGGTAAGGTAAGATGTTGATGGTGATGGTAATGGTGGTCTGCCTAGAGAAAAAATTGTTTTTTAAATTAAAATCATGTCTTCTTTCAATTAAATGATTAATCAACAATATTCAAGGTACTTTCCCTCCATGCGGCATAGCCGTGGGACGCCCTGTATATAGATACATACTTAAATACATATTGAACACCCAAGACTCGAGAACAAACATTCGTATTTTTCATACAAATATCTGCCCCGACGCGGGAATCGAACCCGGGACCTCAAGCTTCGTAGTCAGGTTTGCTAACCACTAAGCCATTTGGTCGTCTGAACGCAACGTGATACGTCCCGGCCTATTATTTGGAACGTAGGTTAACATTTCATTGCATCTTTGAGAAATAGTAGCCGAGTAGTTATAGATGGCAGAGTGTTAACGAGGCAATCTATAGATACGATTGCCGGCAATCCCTGTTCGTGGTCGGGGCTTGTATAGAGCTTTTCTCAAACATGCATCATCACCATCACCATCACCATCACCATCACCATTATCATCACCATCACCACTATCATCATCATCATTATCATCATCATCACCATCGTCACCATCACCACTATCATCATCATCATTATCATCACCATCACCATCATCACCATCACCATCACCATCATCATCTTACGTTATCTTAAGTAAGCGTAGTGGCAGAATGTCATAATTAAATTAACCAAAAATCAAACATTGCTGATAGTTTTTTTTAATGGCTGAACGCCATGATGCCGTGTCACTCTGTGTTTAAAGGAAATTAAAAAAGATCACTTTGCTGGCCATGTTGAATGAAATTCCATTATTGGCCTCTCGTCTAGCCGCACCTGCAACGTGACACTTCGTGGCGTATTTTAAGGAACATAACGTCAATATTTATAGCTTGTTTGAGAAATAGTACATTACTACAGCGGCCGCGAAATAGGTGATTGCCGACCGAGTAGTTATAGACGGTCGAGTGTTATCGAAGCCATCTAGAGATACGAGGCCGGCAATCCCTGTTCGTGGCCAAGGCTTGTATAGTTTACAAATAACAAACATGCATCATCATCATCATCACCATCATCATCATCATCATCATCGTCATCGTCGTCATCGTCGTCGTCGTCGTCGTCATCATCACCATCATCATCATCACCACCATCACCATCATCATCATCATCACCATCATCATCATCACCATTATCACCATCACCATCATCATCATCATCATCATCAGCATTCATCACCATCATCATCATCATCATCATCATCACCATCATCATCAATCACCATCATCATCACCACCATCATCATCATCATCATCATCATCATCATCATCATCATCATCATCATCATCATTCATCACCATCATCATCATCATCATCACCATCACCACCATCATCATCATCACCATCATCATCATCACCATCATCATCATCATTCATCACCATCATCATCATCATCATCATCATCATCACCATCACCACCATCAGCATCATCATCATCATCATCACCATCATGATGACGACGACGATGATGATGATGAGGATGGTGATGGTGCATGTTTGAGAAAAGCACTATACAAGCCTCGGCCGGCAACCCCTTAAGTCCCGGCCTCTGCAGTATTGTACTATTCTCAAACATGCTATGAAATATTGACGTTATGTTCCTTAAAATACGCCACGAAGTGTCACGTTGCAGGTGCGGCTAGACGAGAGTTCAATAATGGAATTTCATACAACATTGCTGGCCTTGGCCAGCAAAGTGATCGTCTATTGTTTCATGTGACACAGCACCATGACGTTTATAGGTTTATCTATGGCATCATAGCATTTAGCATTTCAAAAAAAAACTATAAGCAATATTTGCGTTTTGGTTCATTATGACATTCTGACGATGATGATGATATGGTGATGATGATGATGATGGTGATGGTGATGATGATGGTGATGGTGGGTGAAGGTAAGTGATGGTGATGATGATGGTGGTGATGATGATGGTGATGATGATGATGGGTGATGGTGATGGTGATGATGATGATGGTGGTAGTGATGATGATGAGATGAGATGATGATGATGGTGGTGATGCTGATGATGATGGAGGGTGGTGGTGATGATGATGATGATGGAGGGTGGTGGTAATGATGATGATGGTGGTGGTGGTGATGAGATGATGATGATGATGTAGATGATGGTGATGATGATGATGATGGTGGTGGTGATGGTGATGATGATGATGGTGATGATAATGATGTCGATGATGGTGATGATGATGGTGATGGTGTGTGATGTGATGATGATGATGATGATGGTGATGATGATGATGGTGGTGGTGATGGTGATGATGATGGTGATGATGACGACGACGACGACGACGATGACGACGATGACGATGATGATGATGATGATGATGGTGATGATGATGATGATGCATGTTTGTTGTTTGTAAACTATACAAGCCTTGGCCACGAACAGGGATTGCCGGCCTCGTATCTCTAGATGGCTTCGTTAACACTCGACCGTCTATAACTACTCGGTCGGCAATCACCTATTTCGCGGCCGCTGTAGTAATGTACTATTTCTCAAACATGCTATAAATATTGACGTTATGTTCCTTAAAATACGCCACGAAGTGTCACGTTGCAGGTGCGGCTAGACGAGAGGCCAATAATGGAATTTCATTCAACATGGCCAGCAAAGTGATCTTTTTTAATTTCCTTTAAACACAGAGTGACACGGCATCATGGCGTTCAGCCATTAAAAAAAACTATCAGCAATATTTGATTTTTGGTTAATTTAATTATGACATTCTGCCACTACGCTTACTTAAGATAACGTAAGATGATGATGGTGATGGTGATGGTGATGGTGATGATGGTAGTAGTGATGGTGATGATGGTGATGATGATGATAATGATGATGATGATAGTGGTGATGGTGATGATAATGGTGGTGGTGATGGTGATGGTGATGGTGATGGTAATGATGCATGTTTGAGAAAAGCTCTATACAAGCCCCGGCCACGAACAGGGATTGCCGGCAATCGTATCTATAGATTGCCTCGTTAACACTCTGCCATCTATAACTACTCGGCTACTATTTCTCAAAGATGCAATGAAATGTTAACCTACGTTCCAAATAATAGGCCGGGACGTATCACGTTGCGTTGAGACGACCAAATGGCTTAGTGGTTAGCAAACCTGACTACGAAGCTTGAGGTCCCGGGTTCGATTCCCGCGTCGGGGCAGATATTTGTATGAAAAATACGAATGTTTGTTCTCGAGTCTTGGGTGTTCAATATGTATTTAAGTATGTATCTATATACAGGGCGTCCCACGGCTATGCCGCATGGAGGGAAAGTACCTTGAATATTGTTGATTAATCATTTAATTGAAAGAAGACATTATTTTAATTTAAAAAACAATTTATACTGCATTCATAGATTTTTAAATAATAACATGGTTGAACCGGGAATCGAACCCGCTACACGAGAAAAAAAATTACCCTGTAGCTTTGTCATACCGATTGAAAGGCTTCATCATAAGGACTATTTTTTGCTAAGTAACATAGTGTCAGAAATAAAAGGAAGACCAAAAAATTATAGGTTCAATTTTTATTTCATTTATTTTTGCTTTTTATTTTTTGGGTATTTTTTGATGGCAGTTTTATTTTTTATTTAAATATTATTTATTTTAGTAAGTGGTCGGGTAAGTCCGACTGGACAATCTTGTAAAGGTTGTTTACTTGAAGTTTTCAATATTTTCATTCATTCACTTTACGACTTTGACGCGTTAAACTTTAAACATTAAGAACATCGACATTTGCTTGATGCCGGTATCAAAAATCTTTAAAAACCTTCACAGGTTGTTACATCGAACTTGCCTAACCACTAGCTGAGATACAGCGTGAATTAAATTTTAACAACACTTAAATAGTAGGTATCTGTGATGGGAATATTTTATGTTACGATTATAGATGCAAAGGGATGCATTAACACTGCATCATTTCTATTTATCTGCTTCAGTGTTTTACAATGAGATTTAGCTCCTCAATGCTATTTTACAAATTGTATACCTCCCAGCAACATTACCCGTTCAAGTTGAAATGGGATGGAAACGCGTATAAATACAAAGCTCGTTCTGTATCTCCTCACGTATAATAGAGGAGTTGTTATCTATGTATAATGATAGCGAATTTAATTAAGTTTAGCCGAGACGCTGAGACATAAGCCGGCCTCTGCGGAGCATAGTGGCGAGGCCGGGTGCGGGCAATCGAAGGGGGCGTCCGAGTGGCGCATGTAAATGCGAGCAACGCTTCGACGCCACGGGCCGGAACCTACAGCCGCAGTAGCCTACATCGGGAGGAACGGAATATATATATCAAGCCGAGCGAAAAGTCCACTACACACCCCGCCGGGTGGCGGCCCGAACGTGCGTTCGATTCAAACGAGCCTCGGCCGCCCCCGCCTAAGGCTCAAGCAATTTTATCTTTCGAACTCGTGCTGGAAACATCTGCATGGCACGACGCTGCATCTCACGGCGCGCGCGCCACTCCGACCACGCGACAAAGCAAGCCTCTACCTAGGTACTAGTCTTCTTTCGACTTCCCATTTCCAGGGGCACTATGAAAAGCGATTTTCAGATGTAATTTCGGATTTTTCTTTTCGCCCCGAGAAACTCTCGCGTAAAATAAATATGCTTAAACCCGACCCTTCGCCGGAAAAGAGAGGCAAAAATATTAAAAATTAACAAAATATTTGTTTTACAGTTCTGTAAACATCTCTAATTACGACCTGTTCAAATTATTTTTTCCTTTTGCACCGTGCGGGGCGGCGCTCTAATTAACATCTATTACAGGTATTTCGGGAACAGAGGAGTATCATTTGGCGAGGGCGCTGAGTACACTCAATTAAACGAGGCCGGCGAGCGCCCCCGCGCCGCAGCCGCAGGCGACCTCCTTGCACCTTTTACCTCCTGCTTCATCAGGGTTAAGTTGGGTCTCGCTTTACGGTGCGTGTACCTATGTGAGTACTTTCCTTCTCGGGGCTATTGTTGGGTTCGGCCGCCTTGGCGGCAGCGTGTGGTCGGGGCTAGTGACCTCGGCGAGGTCGACGGCGGCAGCGGCAGCGGCCGCGGATGCTGGCACGGCCGCGGCAGCCTCGCAGCACGCGCTGGCAGCCGATAGGTGGCGCACGTGAGTCCGGTGGCCATCCGACACACTGGGTCGCCTCCCCGTGGTCACCCGTTCGGAACGGCTCGCCCGCCGCCCGGGGAACTTCCACCCGCCACCCTCTTTAAAAGCCAGTGGCGAGCTTCAAGAGAAAGTGCCGCGTACGTACACTCACATACGTAAAACCATCTTTAGCGAGAGCCGGCGGCTCGAGGCCGGCGGGGGAGCCTCGGATTACGTGGAGGCGACTCCCGGCCGCCCCGTATGCGTAAGTGCGTACACACAAAGCCTTCCAACATACATTTGCATAGTGACATTGTACGGTAATAATGTATGTGACCAGTCGGCTCGCCGCCGCCCTGCGGCGACATCTTTCAATAGATCGCTCGCGCTTGTTCGGTGCCTCCCGAGTCCGCTCCCGCCGCCCCCTCCCCGCACCCTGTCTCCCAAGCGAGCCGCTTTCTAATTAAAATATCTACATCTACGCTGTTATATGACAATTTTAAATTACTTAAGTCCACGTCAATTTTTGCAGGTAAAGGTTAAGACTATGGTTAGCTAGACATACTGTCATGTCTATGTATGTAGGTCGTAGGTAGTAAGTGAACGAGCCAAATTAGTATTCGATAGAAAAAGGTGTTTCATTAATTTCATTGTCGATGTTGGTACCTTTGCAGCTGGAGTTGACAAAAGAAGAGAACAATACTTTTTTTACTATTTACTCTCTACTCTCCTACTCGCTTGTGATAAACAGTCAACTGGGAATTTTATATGTGCGTGCATAATCTAATATATAAAAATCTCGTGTCACGGTGTTTGTTATCGATTTCCTCCAAGACGGCTTGACCGATTCTTACGAAACTTTTTTCTCCAGACTCGGTAGGTCTGAGAATAGGCTGTAGGCTATTTTTTATACCCCTATTCTTCGCGGACGGAGTCGCAGGCAACAGCTAGTCTAATATATAAAAATTTCGTGCCACGGTGTTTGTTATCGAACTCCTCCAAAACGGCTTGACTCCTAAACACAATACCTACTAATAAATCTAATAATACTTATGTATAAGTATAACTAGTATACATTTTTTGAATAAATGTCCTTCGTATTGTGTTCACTTGTGTCTTTTATTGTGTTATTGCTACGATACACTTCCATTATTCAATGATCTGATAACCCGATTGCCCATTTTTAGCCTTGCTTTATCCTCTCCTCAATAACCTAATAACTAATTCCACGCAGACGGCGTCGCGGACAACAACTAAACAGTTACTTGTTTATTTTCTACATTATTTGAAGCTTTCCCAAAACTTTACGGTTACTCCCGTACTTAAATAATACCTTCAAAATAAGCCTTAACAGATTACAATATTTCTAAAACGAAAATGACTAATGAAGTAATGTAAAGAAAACATCAATCAAACATGTACTTATTCCTTGTAATTATTTAACCTTTTCAACGCTCTGTCAAATGCAACAGCTCTCACTCATACGCCATGACATCGGAATGTCAAACGCGAAGTTGAACCCTACAGAAATGCATGTAGGTTTATACTGCTCTGCACGCCGTGACTGATATATGAGTCGTTGGCGTAGAACCTGTGGTGCTGATATATGTGTCGTTGGCGTCGAAAAGGTTAAGAATTGTAAAAAAAAAACTTACATAAAAGCAAGGTATCAACGCAATGTAGGTACCTCTAAGATGTAACTACTATCGAACGAATGAATCGTGGCCCACTGTGGAACCTTTTCAAGTCACAGTGACATCGTATTGCTTGACAAAAGAAATCATTATAAAATTTAGTTTGCGAATGTTTTACGATCGGTTAGGAATCAAATGGTCCGATACTACTTATGACCAAGATGGAGCGACGACCTGGTTAAGGTTGCGGAAACGCGTTGGATGATGATGATACTACTTATGATGATGTGTGTATTGTAGGTATCTCTAGGCTAGAACGACCGCGACCGAGTGGCCGCCTGATTAAATGTTACTATGGCACGAGTACGAACCTACTTAACCTAACATAGGTATAGGTCTTATCTAATAGGTACCCCAGTAGCCCAGTACCGAGACGGAAAATCTGGCATTCGCATTACAAACTTGTAATAAAACAGAGTGCGATTTGTAGTTCCGCGTCCTAGATATGAAAAGTTGAGATAATGATGTGTATTTTCTGATATAGCAAAGCTGTCTTGATTTCCTATATAAATATAAGACCGCGCGACCGTAAGATCTAGTCAGAGTAAAAATATATTCGCCTTAAAAACATTTGACGATCGTAACAATTACGCCGGTCAAGGATTGAATGCGTAATTTTGATTTATTGTACATTGGATAGCACATATGCGTATAAGAGGATTTCTTGAAGTTCCCTCGATATAGCGGGCGGGCGGGGGGTAGGCTCGGACGCACGCACACTAACACGCGCGTGTGTGCCATGTCTCGGACCCCGCACGTTACGCAGATTTCTCTAACGATTTTCCCGGAGTGTGAAATGTAAAATAAGGGGTTAGGCGAGCTTGAGTTCACCCCCTCCCTGCGCCCCTCACTCGCCAAATTGATGACCAGTTACGTACAAGCAGATCTGTTAAATTTACACAATAATGTTGCGGATGTTTAAGTCTTTAAAACGTTTTCTCGTTAATACGACAGGCATGCCAACTTTTAAGTAATAAATTAAAATAACTTTAATTAGGTACCTACTTAACAATTGGCATCTCGATCCCACCAAGTCAAAAAGTATTATTGTCAAACATATTCAATTTAAAAGTTACTGATATCTAAGTTAGTCGACATAAAGTTGAAATTATTATCATAGTGGACACTGACGCAAAAGAGCACATGTCTCTAAGAAAATCATGACGGTTACCTACTTCGTTTTAAGTAGGTAGGTACGCATGTAGTTATGTAGTAATGTTTTTAGGTAATTGTTTTTCGATTCATACAATTTTCGTTTCAAGAACTTGATACGTCTAAAGTTTTTATCCTAGATGTTTAGTAGTATAGTTTTATACGACTTTTTATTGGAAGTCAACGCTTGCCTTATCTAACTCCTGTGCTCCTGACTGATTCCTCAAACTTCCGTCGATACAACCAAAAGTAGTTATACTTGGAAAGTGAATTCGACTATACAGTGTTACGTTCATGGCCACATATAGGCATCTTAACTAACGATAGCTTAACGTTCTGTGAAATGTTTTATCCAAATTATACAATACCTAATTCCCTTTGTTATCGGCGAGTTATTATTTTTTCAAATTTTCTCGAGCGCAATGCAATGCAAACATGTATTTGACGTTTTATCAAACACTAGGGAGCAGTTTCATTCCCATTTTAATACGATGAAAACCATCGATACATATGTATGTACATGAAAACACTTAAAGTGACCCCATCACTGATATTTTCAGTGGCCGTGTACTTGTTTATTGAATAATTCGCTACTAGAAAATACTTACTTCGATTACTACGCAAAAAATAATTAAAGGGGTTGCCTTATCGTACGCATTTAGATAGATTTAGAAATTTGGTTGTGTTAGCCCTTAATTATAATCTGACGTCATCAACCAAAATAGTTTCAATAATTAATATTGAAAAAAGTAGTGAACTAAATGACAAAATATTTAAATTAGTTTCTTATAACTTTTCTATACAAAAAAAATGTAAAAGCTATTGGTAATTTTTTAGACATTCCCAATAACAATGAAACCTGCTTTAATACGCCTATATTGTCAAATTACGGTCTACAATCGATTAGGTGCTAAAATTTTTAGATCAAACTTTTTAAAAAAGTGACTGACCACTATTCTTTTTTCTCAAGAAGTTTTCATGTAATGTTTATCTTCATTGAATTTTACTTTTCAAGAATTAGCTCACTGATTTTAATGTACGTCGAAGCTGGAAAAATAGCCATTATTTTATTTTATTTTATTTTTATTCTATTCAATTTGTTCAAATTGTGTTCAATTTAAGTGTTTAGAGGGAAAATAATTTTAGTTTTGGATTTTTTTTCCTCGCAATGTGATGAAAATCATTGTGTGTATCACGGGCAGTAAGGGGACAACAAACTCTCGTTAGTAATCCCCTACTTATGGCCCTTGATGCACAATGTAATATTTTTGTTTAAATAACTTGCTTGTTTACACTGGTTTTTCTTCATGTATATCATCAGGAGAAATAGGGTTTTAAATATGTACTTGAAAGCCTGGTCTTCTTGACACTGATCTTCAAGCTATATTTACGTCCAGATTCGTCGAAATCGGACATCAACTGTTACAAGCCACCTGGGGATTCTGCCACAAAGCACAAATCGTCAGCGTACCTACATGATCTCTGTAACTACTGTGTGTGTACAGTAAAATTACATAAAGTTTACCACTGACAGATGGTTTTCCTTCATTTCATACTCAACTTTAATGACCTACAAATAAAGCCAATTTTAGAATACTGTTACCCACGTTTGCAGATTTTGTAATAGCTACTTTATTTGTATGGTGTTAAAGCTGGAAATTAAATGAAGGCAAGCCATCTGTCAGTGGTAAACTAAAAGTAAACGTATTGTACGAGACTTTTTGAGCGATCGTGTACAGCTCATCACAAATACCTTCTACGATCAAAAAATATAAAATATGATAAAATCTATAACTTTATATTTTTTTTAAGAGTGAAGACAAGCAAAATTGTACCTACGTCTGGAGAATGACCGTTTTATTGGTCGGTTTTCGACAAGGTTTTCGAGAAGCACATTTATAAAACCTGCATCATTTTGATCGTTCGTGTTTCTCAATATTTTAAAACATTGCTGATATCACCTTAATTATTTCAAGCTCTTAATAACTTTAAAAACTGTACTTACGAATGGTCCTAATCTTCCCCTATAATGTGGCAATATTCAATATTAAGATTTGATCGACGATTAGTACTCGATTTTAACAAAAAAATTCACATCACTATATCGAAAAATCGTCTTCACAACCCCATAATGATTCTCAGTGCACAGTTTTCTAGTGCTAAAAGTCTATTAAGTACATCACATCCTATAGGAGATATGAGAAACACCATCTGTACTTTACGTGTACCTACTAAGTAGCACCTATTTACGTGACCTTACATAATAATAATATAATAGCTCATAATGATTCGTAAAAGTGCAATAGCCTCTTGTTTACTGCTAAGCATTGTTTCATTGACATTACTGCACTAATACATATTCTTGCAAGTATACTTTAAAATATAAGACTAAAGTGAAATGGAAGTAAAACCACTTTTATATCCTAAAGCTTATAATGAATATTGTAAACGATACGGAATGCACGTACCCAAGAATGATCATGAGTATAACAGTGGATGGCAAGGCAACTATGGCAAGGAATCAAGGATGTTAGAGAACCGGTTATGCCCCGCCGCCCCCGACTAACTGTAAATCGCTTTTTATGCCGCCGCTGCATTCCTGTGCACCCCTATCACAGATACAATGCAACCCCTGCCACGATTTGTTTTCATCGCGCCTATAATTTATACACCTACTTATTATGGAACCTAATTCACTGTTTTTTACAGTGCAACTCCTATATCTACTAGATAAAGAAGCACCATTTTAGGTCCTTTAAGCTAGATGAGTGATTGATGCTATCATTTTCAATTTACCTAGCATATGGATAACCATACCTATATAGGTATTTAGTTTCAACGATCGGCTGCGTCGCAAGTTTTGTTCTTGGTCGAAAGGGTATATTAATTACGACTAAATATTTTTTTAAATAGGTACCCAGATTTGTGTGTCTCTAAAACTTTTTAGTGTGAATTAAAGCACTCACATTCACAAAGAAACTATCTATTCATAAATTATTGCAAATCTTTGGCGTTGTTGCAGTGTTGCGCCGACGCACCTCGCCCGAGCCGCGCCGAGTGCGTTCGGGTTTTTTTTCTGTAATTACACACCAACCCTCCCTGTGTGCGTGACAGGCTTTTCTGAGAAATCTTTCGTAAGGGCTGCAGCGCTGCTTGTGTGCGTTCGTTTGTCGTGTACGACACCTGTCTCTGGCATCGTTGTGTGCTAGTTTCTATCCCGGTGCTGGTGCAAGCGATGTTGCTAGATGCATTTTTTAAGAGTGCATTGGTAAATTTGACAACGTCGCGCAATTTGGATGCTCCACAAGGCTCAAGGCCGTGAGTTGTTTCGGAATGAACCGCAAGAATAGATGAGATGGTGTTACGTTTAATTTTATTCAAGTTTTAGTTAGGTGGCTGTTATTGATTTTTTCTGTATAAGCGTATTGATATCGTCATTCTCTCACAAATATTGATATGGTCATCTAATTTGTTTGAGGATAATGCAAAACTTTGAATATATTTGTGGAGGCTACAGCAGTACTGTATTTTTTACCTTCCTATAAAAGTTAAGGAACATGGGAAGTAGAGTTATTTAACTTATTTTAATCAGTTTATTATTTGATAGTTACCCTTTCAACTCTTTATGAATGAAACTTGATGGTTGATTGATTACACATAAGTAATAAAAAATCTAAAAACTGAATCATAACTACATGAATACACTTACATACAGTACAGTGGGTATTAAGTAGTAAATTTATGCGATCCATTTAATTAGCACTTAAAAAACAGCTTTGGAAAAAAAAGATATGCATGTCAATTCGCATTCTGAAGCTAAAACACTAGACCTTTATTAAAGTGCTAAATAATAACACGTCGGCCCGCTAGCGCATTCGCGAGGAATGAGAGCGTTCGCCGAATCAGTATCATCAATGTGACCTCTAAATTTGAGGTCGAATCGGAGACTGAGACCTTAGTATTTGCCAGACTTCCTAATAATACTAGGTCTACAGAAATTATAAGACTGTAAAATATTACGTATAATTATACGCTGCGGATCTCGTGATGCTTAAATAATAATTAGTGTTGATTATATTGTGCGAGTAAAAGCGGCGTGTAGGTAGCATTAAATAAAGTACCTACCTACATCGCGGACTAAAAAAGTGTTCGAATAATCCGTCGCTAAGTAACTATCCAGCTTTAGTTGCTAAGTTTGGAACTGGGTCAAAGGGTGGTATTTGTGCTATGACATTCTTTATTTATTTTCTACTTAATATTTATTTTATCTACAAAAATATTTTAAAAATACATTACAATGTTTACTAACAATTAATAATAATAATAATTATTATTTACAATGCACCTAATCAACTACTATAATATATATCTTCCTCTAATAAAGAAAAATCTCGTGTCACGGTGTTTGCTATCGAACTCCTCCGAAACAGCTTGACTGATTTTTATGAAACTTTTATACCTACCCTAGCCTAGGTACGACCTATTCTCAGACCTACCAAATATAGACATTTGGTAGGTTTGAGAATAGGTCGTAGGCTATTTTTTATACCTACCCCTATTCTTCGCAGACGGAGTCACGGGCAACAGCTAGTATATATAATTATATTACATAATATCGATCAGACACGAAAGTTCAAAATAACAACCGCTCCATTATGAATATGAAACATTTGGTATACCTAAATACATACAGTAGTAGAAGGCGGAAGTTCTTTCACAGAAACAACAATTAAGATATTAAAAAAACCGACTAAAACTAAAGAGGAAACACCCTGATGTGCGCGCTAAACTATCCACGACAGTAAAATACCATACCAGCAGTGTCGGGAAATTAACTGCACGAAATAAGTACTTTCTGGGTGTTTTAAGACAATAGAGACAAAGCCCACACCTTTGTTAAGTACTTAATAGCGCGGCAAGTAAGTTCTCATTGTCCGTATAATCTTTCTTCGAAGTTTAGTCTGATAAAACTGACTGTTAAAAAATGTAATATACCTTGAATTACACATTGAATATATCATAAAAGGATTAATATAAAAACAATATTAAATATATTCATATTTTCTAAAAAGTGAAAACAAGAATAGTTATGGATCATTATGGGTAGGTATTAATGAAATACAATGCATTTTTACAATATCACTTTTTGCTACTAAAATACGAGTAAGGGTTTTCGCTGAAACAGCCATTTAGCTATCATGCTTATCCGCTGCGCTTTGTTTTATAAAACAGATACTTACTTACGTATAGTTTAATAAAAAGAAGATGCAGGTATATTGTTGGTCTCAAATTTGTTTTAGACGTCTAAAGATGTATTTAGAGCCCTTCTCAGCTGTACGTTTTTTTCGATGGACCTTTGCTATTATCCTCTGTGGCTTTTACATCTTTGCGAAGAGAAGGTGAGTTGCCAGGAGGGTCGCTTAGCAAGGAGTTTAAATACGTCGGAGCGGTAAGCTCAAACATTCGAGTATCTGATCGTACTCTGCCGCCATTGCCAATATGGTTATAGGCATAAGTATATTTTAGAATCCTTTCCTTTAAACGAATCTTGTCTGTAGAGTCAGCGCTACATTCGTCAGACGATTATAACTTGACGTGTTGACTCGTAGTCTTTATAAGTATACCGAGTCAGAGTTGTCTTGACTTTGTCAACGTCAACGGATGATGATCACTCCCTCACTCCATGTTAATATGTAATGCCTATGAGTGAATGGATCAATTTATGATTGCCTGGACGTGGTTCGTTTGGAGTCCGACAAACTTTCGGTTTCGGCGAGTTTCGATGTGAAATCGAAGTTTCGGTTTACTTTTAGTTTCGCCGGAACTAAAAACTAAACCAAGGACCAAAATATGTTTCTGTAATCAAATCACTTCTATTGATTTCGTGTTATTTGAATCTTAATTACTAATCATAATTATTATCCTATCAATAATTCTTGGTAATGCGATAGTTTTAGGTTGCGTCTGTCTGTTACTAACCAGTTTGTTAATCTTTAACCCTAGGACGGCTAGACGAATTATGATGAAATTTGAATCATAGATAGTTTGTAACTTTCATGTTTTGAGTACAACAAAACAGATCTTACATAATTAATTGCAATACTCATAGATTGAAGGCTTCTAACAAACTACGAAACTTTTAATTTTCATAAAAATATCAAAGATTTCGAAACATGTAAATTATGCTTTAATATCAAAAGAACAAATAAAGTTCCATAATGCTAGTAAATAGGTACTTATTTCTAAAAAGGTTCAAAGTAAAGTTGAAATTGATTAATCTAAGTACCAGTAGTTAAAAGTGTTAGAGACTTTTGAGCCGGGTACGATGCTTGGATAGGAGGGCGGTTTCCATGTTTATATTTGTTTATATATGTGAAACTTTTTGACCATACCTGCTTTTGTTATTAAGTACCTACTAGTTTATTTCTGCAATTTAGCTGTTACAATATGCCTTTATAGTCTGACAAGCTTGTGCGACCCTCCGCGGAACCCTGTCGCAGTCAGCATTTGCCGCACTTATTAAAAACAGTCTTGTTAAGGACAGCAGAGGCTCCCTGCGACAGGGTTCTGCCGAGCGCTGCGTACGAGCTTGTCAAGGTATAGTTCACGACATTGGTATTAAGGTCATCCTGTAATCAATGTTGACTATTTTTACTTTCGCTTGTTGTTATAAATATTAAGATATTTTCTTTTACCAAATATTGACGAAGTTAATTTAAATACACCAAGTGCTTAGGAATTAGTGGCAGTAGCAGGAAGTTTGGCGGTTCTCGAACAGAAGAGGGAGCTAGTTCGGTCGTACCTATGTGTGTGTTTATTGCCCCGAACCCTCATAAAATGTTATGAATGACACGGCTCGTAGAATGGGAATAACATAGTATTAGCTTTATAGTAATACCGGCTATTATGAAAGTCAAATTTTCGATTTTGTCATCTTACATTTGATACGGATAAGTAAAGTAGGTAAATATATCATGACATGACACCAAAATTTTCGTGTTTATTCTCAAACTAACGAAACCTTCAAGCAATGGGAACTAGTAAATGGGTGGATCAACTATTTCTTGTTGTTATTCTGTCCCGTCAGCGAGGGGACAAAAGTAGTAAGTACCTACAGTTTAATTAGAAGAAATGTTGTATCACATTAACTAACATGCTATTATATGACCAATTGTAGAAGGGGTTTAAAACTACCACAAAAATGCATGATTGGCAAATTATAATCAGATAAAATTACGGTTTAAAGAGTGACCCAGGAGACTGCCACTAATAATAGCAACGAGTGACAAAAATAAGTTGATCGACCCAAATACATGTATGTACCTACATAGTCCTGTTTTTTTAACCCCCGACACAAAAAGAGGGGTGTTATAAGTTTGTGTGTGTGTGTGTGTGTGTGTGTGTGTGTGTGTGTGTGTGTGTGTGTGTGTGTGTGTGTGTGTGTGTGTGTGTGTGTGTGTGTGTGTGTGTGTGTGTGTGTGTGTGTGTGTGGTGTGCGGTTTTTTTTATTTGAAAATGGTTCTTGGACACATTTCATCAAAATTGGTTCAGCCGTTTCAAAGTTATCAGCTCGTTTGTTAGCTGCGGAAGGGATCTTAGACGCATAATGGGCTTTTTACTTTATTTTCAAACATATATGTGACCTAATTACGTTGGAGGTTTTTAAAATTTTTAATTTATGGATATTATCTGCCCAGATCCGTAATCGAACCTTTGAATTGTCAATTGGGAATGTCTAAAAAAATTACCAATGGTTTTTATATTTTTTTTGTATAGAAAACTCAATTACAAGAAACTAATTTCAATATTTATTCATAGATTACTATTTTTTTCAAAATTAATTAAGTATTGAAATTATTTTGTTAGATGACGTCAGATTATAATTGAGGGCCACAGCCAAATTTCAAAATCTATCTAAATGCGTAAGATAAGGCAACCCCTTTAATTATTTTTTGTATAGTGGTATACTGTAACTAGTGTCACTTTACTGGCGTTGTCAAAGTGCTAGATGACAGACAGCGGGTCCAAATCAAACTCCGTAGTCTAATCCACACCGATTACAGTAGGTACAATTTGGACCGTCTACAACATCTACTTCAATGTCAAATGAAGGTCATTGCCTGCCTATATGTAATTAAATAACTACAGAAAACAATTTAAAAAGCAAATGCCTCGAAATGGTTTTCGATTTACTATACATTACAAAAAGAAAGACTACCCCAATTACGTACGAGTACTCATCATGTGACAATTCTTTGTTCTATGTATAACAGAGAACTGATGATGGAAAAGGAAGGTATTAACTTCTAGTCACAAAGTAATTATGGAATATGTAGTAGGTACCTACCATATATGTAGATAGGGTCTAACGTAACATCATAACATTATGTAAAATTTTTCAGTTCTTCTTTTCGTAATTTAGCACTTACTGTCGTATGTCGTGTGTATTTTTATTAACACATACTTATTATTAACATTTTTTAACACATTCACTGTTATCGAGACAATTAACCTTACTAATGTTATAAATGCTAAAGTGTGTCTGTCTGTTGCCTCTTCACGCTTTAACAGCTGAACCGTTGTAGATGAAATTTGGTATCTAGAGATAGTTCGAATCCCGGGAAAGGACATAGGATAGTTCTTATCCGGGAAATCACCCTTTAAGGGGGAGAAAAGGGGATAGAAGTAGGGGGAAACAATAGCTGAACCTAAACCGATTTAGATGATTTTTTTTATGTTAGAGAGGCTGACAAACGAACTAGTTGGGATGGAGACCCTTTTCTACCCGAAAATTGCATAGTTCCCGCGGGATAGCGATAAAAAACTTCTTCTCTCTAAGTCTCGGGCAAAAGCTAGTAATATTTTCGAGATTTGCGGTTCTGTCACAATATTCAGGCATTGAAATGCACATGTGCGTTTGCAACACTTGAGAAATTCTTAAGCTTGTCAGTAGTGAAACCATTTGACCTTTCGGAGATATTTTGATTCGACTTTATTACAAGGGTATAAAGTCGATCTTACGGGAAAAGGGATGCGAAAAGGTGCTCCTATAGCCTAAGCGACCGCTTAATAATACGTCCTAAATTTATCAATTTTCTGAAGCTTTTACATTGTAGTGACGTCGACACACGTCAACATGTTGTCACATGACAAACGTCTATCACCTAGGTAGACCTAATTGTAGAAATTCCGAAAAAATTGAAAAGCATCGTTCCATTGCGGGGGCCTCCTCTTAAAAAGATATAAATAATCGACCGAGCGCCGCAATGTAACGCTTCTTCCATGAAAGTGTTAACCGGCCTTCAAGCTATTATTAGTTAGAAGTAGAAGTGTTGAAACAGAAAAGTCTGAGAGTGGAAACTGATGCTGCGACGTTCAGAATGAGCCCAGTGACCTATTCTTTAGATTCGGATTTGGTGAACGTAAAAAATCATCTTATTGTCCTTTTCTTTTCAACCTTTCAAATAGAGACGGACGGATATAGAGAGCAGGATCAGATTGTGACGTAGGCGGGATTGATATAGAATCCCTTTGACATGAAAACATTGCTCCAAATGAAACGTGTTGGACTTCGCTTATTAGTCCCCTGAATCTTAGGGCCGGCACTCACTGACGGCATGGCACGGCATGGCATTTTATTACTATCAAGTTATTTTGAATCTTATTTCAATGAGTTTAGAATTCATGTTACTTTATTGGTTAGGCGTTTAGTCATCCCTCGGCACGTAGCGGCATCGTGGTATCGAAATAAAGAAACATGAATTCTAAACTCATCGAAATAAGATTCAAAATAACTTGATGGTAATAAAATGCCATGCCGTGCCATGCCGTCAGTGAGCGCCGGCCCTTAGGCCGTATTAAATTTAACTTGCTCAAGACGTGACGTCAAATGCGAACTTACGTGTTCAGGGGGCTAATACGAAATTCGAAGTTCGTATCGTGCTGTCCCTTTCGCTCTTCTGTTTAATACTATTAGCGTGAACGGATCGGCACGATACGATGATTTTCTAAAAACGAATTTCGTAGTCTATGTACCTACAATGTACAAATAAGGACAGTTAATTTTATTAATACGGCCTTTAGCATCCAAAGGTTATGAAGTTTTACTTACAAGTAACGTAACGTGTATCGAATCGGGTATCTTAGTGATTTTATCTATGGTCTCTCAAATATTGGGAGTAGGTTCGGGTCCGGGCTCGCAACTTTAAGTTTTTTTTTAAATTTTAGCTATTTTTTTTTAAATTATTTCGCTAGCTTAGTTTATAGTTTATGCATGTCATATTTCTTTCTCAAGTAAGTGAATTATTGTTATTCTTTTGAGAAATAAAGATCTTTAAACCGAAATTTGCGAAAATGTGCGAAATCACATATAAAATTTACCATGAGCGTGAAGCAATAATATAAAAACCCGCAAAGAAATTTAATGGCGTGTGTGAAATTCCCAAATCTGAGAGGAAGCCTCCAGTGGGACTCCGGTGAGATGAACGTATGAAAGAAAACAAAGACCTCTTAGAGGTTCTTGGGTTTTCTCAGCTTGGAGATTTTTGTTAAAGTGCAAATGAGCTTTTATTTTTACTAGGTATTTAGGTACTTATTATTGGTTACCCCACTCTTGCACCCTTTTACGTCGCCATCTGTCTTGACTTGCCTTGCGACTCGTTTCGCTCTCGCGCGAGTGTAAATGATATACATCTACAGATTCTTAAGATTTATTCATTTACAGTATCTAGGTTTCTATTATGCAGTTTACAAAAGGCTCCAACTTCTGAAAATTCTAATAAAGACACCGGGGGTCATAAACGTAAACAGCGGCATTGCTTTTGTTATAGTTAATTGCACGACACGTGTGCCACTGCTGCTTAAAATATGTATTGTGATTGATTAGTGAAAATTAGTCGTTTTGTACTTAGAAAATAAAATGTTCAGTTCTGAGTATCGTTACAACTACACGTTGGTGGTACTCATTGGGTATTTCAGATACGCGGTGCAACATGGATGGTGACGTAAAGCTGCGTACGCGTACCCGGGTGCGCGCAGTCCGTACGCAGCTTTAGAGTATTAGATACGGCGTATCTGTTATATGATCGCGTATCTTTTCGGGACCAAACGTTAGTTGGGCATTTTGGAAAAAAAGTGTAGGTGTACACTTTTCGTAAAAAAAACCTTCTTTTCCAAAACAATTTTTTTGACTCTAGTTTTGTAACGAGCCATAAACTGTATAAAAAACGTCACAAAAGTGACAAAACATTAGGGACATTTTTATCATCAAAATCAACAGTGCTCTTGATTCTGAGAAAGAAAATCCCAAAATTAGCTCATTAAAAGAAAGGAAAGTTTACATTTTTCTTAGAAATTAGGAATTAGGAAGGAGCTACTAATAAACGAATCTGGACGCATCCTCATAGAGTCCCAGAAAAAAACGGGGTGAATAACCTCGGGGTAAGTACAGTTGACTTCAGATTCGGTGGATGAAACAAAGGACTCAAAACTATCTGTTGACATTGACAACAAACTGGCTATGACCAGCATTATGAACCTAACTTCTCGCCCCCTAAGATGGTCTTTATCGAAACGTAAACTACTGGGTTTTCTTTTCTCTGAGTGTACTAAGTTAATACGTACCGCATGGCGTATAAATTAAATTAAAGGAAACAGGTATGAGCATTTTCTAAAATCAAAGCATTAAGTAACACTTCTTTTGTTTAATCGGAATATATGAATAGGTATGAAATAGTCAATGTGTTGTTCTCTCTGGAATTTTTTCCGGCTACATAAATTCGACGGTTAAAAGACAAAACGCATGAAGCGACACTTTTTGTCAAAATGAGTTATATACATATTTGAAATCAGCGAATTTTTCTCCGTCGTTTGAGCCGGGTTTCCTGTAAAGTTCAAAAAATGTCGCTTGATGCGTTTTGCCTTTTACGTTTTTTACGTAAAACTTTCACATTTAAGTAGGTATAAGTGGTAGTATTAGTGAGAAAGAAATACTTATAAAAAAATGGTTTACTAATGTTTCGCAAATTATTTTTCCCAAACTGATTCATTTGGAAAATGTTTCATTTCCCAACTGTTTATTTTTTCTGAAACTGTAAACTTTCAGGATTGTTATAAAACAAACCTAACCTACAAAATAGTCCTGAAATATATCCTGAATCATCAGTTTGGGAAATATAATTTACCAAACGGAAGTACACCAAAAAAATATATACCTATACGCAACGATTTGAGTACCTCCTCCGTTTTTTTCGTCGGTTGAAAATGCGCTGACATTGTAAAAAGCCCTATGGATGGATTTCCGTAAATTTGAGATTTTAGCAACTGCACTAAAACGAACGAACTAAGCCTTGCTAAGCTAGCCTAGTGATTAGACTTGTGGTCTCTCAAACAGAGGGTCGTGGGTTTAAACCCGGGCTCTCACCTCTGAGTTTTTCGGATATGACGTGCGAAATTACATTTGAAATTTATTTTGAATTGGCGGTGGAGGAAGTCATAGGTAGTGAGGAAACCTACACACACCTGCGAGGAAATTCAATGGTATGTGTGAAGTTCCCAATCCGCACTGGACCCGCGTCAGAACTACGGCCCACGCTCTCTCATTCTGAGAGGAGGCCTGTGCCTGCAGTGGGATGTATATATAAGCTGAGATGAGGATGATACAAAAACAATTTGAAAATTACTGAGTCCAAATTAACCTATAGTATAAATCTTCCCAGGTGAACTTTTCGCTTCGAGCCCTTATCTTTCAAAACAAACGGTATCGTCATAGTATTAAGGTTCATATTTAATGTAATGGCTCGAAGCGAAAAATTCACCTAGGAAGTTCACCTAGGAAGATTTATACTGTAACTATGACTTTTTTAAATTAGTAGGTACCTATGTATGTATACTTACATTAAATAACCTGTGGCTTTGTAAAAAAAAATAGGTAACAGTAACATTACAAACCTATTTTAGTACTGATGTACTTAACACATAGACACAGAATATATAATAGTACTGACGTACAGAATGGAAACGGTCCGCCCCGCACCGATTCGAATTACCCCACCCCTCAAGGCGCAGATAGCCGGAAACCGCCAGAAACCAGAAGAGTGCGCGCGCGATGTATGTAGGCGTACGCGTGTACAGACGTCGTCGTGCTTATGTAGATTCAAGAACGCGTATTTGTACGTCGTGTCCGCCGCGTGACATAGATTAGATATCAGGACCTTACACATGAAAATAAGTACTTGCTTTGCTTTCTTCTGCGGGTTGGGTTAAAAACTAAAGGAGCATTTAGTATTTAGTTAAAGAAGAAATTAATACTTAATAAAAATACTTCCCAAATCCGGTTTTTGAAATACTATCCTTCTGTCTTCATCTTCGTTCGCGTGGGTATAGTGATTTGCTTAAGTTTTAAGGAATAAAAGGTAGCCACATGGCAAATGCATGGCATGGCATCCATTCGAAATTTCATTGAATTGAATTCTGTCCTTTCGTTTTGCAGCAAAGAAGTAGTAACATACGCACACATTTAGAATCAAAAAGTTTATACATTACCTATGTAAGCCAGGTAACACATCGTACTAATATTATAAAGGCGAAAGTTTGTGAGTGTGTGAGTGTGTATGTTTGTTACTTCTTCACGTCTAAACGGCTAGAGCGATTTTAATAAATTTTGGTATGGAGCTTGCTGACACCCTGGATTAATATATAGGGTACTTTTTATCCCGGAAAATTGCGTAGTTCTCGCGGGATAGCGATAAACGAATTCTTTGCAGACGGAGTCGCGGGCAACAGCTAGTCTAATATATAAAAATCTCGTGTCACGGTGTTTGTTATCGAACTCCTCCGAAACGGCTCGAACGATTCTAATGAAACCTTTTTCTCTGTATTCGGTAGGTCTGAGAATATGTCGTAAGCTATTTTTTATACCTACCCCTATTCTTCGCGGACGGAGTCGCGGTACCTGTGGTCGCGGGCAACAGCTAGTACAACAATAAAAATTAAATTTTTATTGACCTAGTACCCTAGCTGGTACTAGGCAACGGATAAAGATAGGTACTTAGATATATCATATAGTAAATACATACTTAAATACATGACTAGAGTACTAAACATTCATATTTTTTACACAAATAGGTATCGGTCCTCAAGCTTTGTCAATCAATCAATCAATCAGATCGTTTATTTGTTACAGATGTTGTTTAGGTAAGTGTTACAGATGTTGTAGTCAGGTTCTCTAACCACTAGCCCATCCGGTCGTCAATCTCTCGGTTATCTTATCTTTTTAGGGTTCCGTACCTCTACCATGAGTTACACTAGTTTACAGTGACCGTACTCGCTAGCGACGGCGTAAATGATTTGTATGGAGAATTGTACTTCCGTAAGTGACCGCTAGAGGCGCTGTACACAATTCTCCATACAAATCATTTACGCCGTCGCTAGCGAGTACGGTCACTGTAAACTAGTGTAACTCATGGTAGAGGTACCGTACCCTAGGGCGAAAACGGGACCCTATTACTGAGACTTCGCTGTCCGTCCGTCTGTCCGTCTGTCACCAGGCGTATCTCATGAACCGTGATAGCTAGACAGTTTAAATTTTCACAGATGATATATTTCTGTTGCCGCTATAACAACAAATACTAAAATTAAAATTAAGCTAAAAACTAAGGGGGGTCGTCATACAAGAAACGTGTTTTTATCAGCGTTTTCAACGATTATGTGTTACTGTGGTCGGTATAACAACAAATAATAAAAATATAATTATATGGAGCGACGGCCTGGTTAAGGTTGCGGGATCGCGTTGGATGCGGATGGCACGGGGCCGATCTGTTTGGCGAACCTTGGGGGAGGCCTATGTTCAGCAGTGGACGTCTTTCGGCTGAAATGATGATGATAATGATATTAAATATTAAGGGGGTCTTTACCAACCAATATAGAATGATCTCACACTGCGTACATTTTACTTAGAAGCAGGGTTCTACTAACACTGGATTATTTTAGTTACGGCTGTTCACGGCGTATATTTTGATTTGACATATCCAAAAAGTACGGAACCCGCAGTGCGCAAGTCCGACTCGCACTTGGCCGATTTTTTATTCAAATTAATTTGTAAACGAGAAAGTTTGCTAGGATGGATATTTGTTGAAAGTACCTACTGAAAGGATTTTGATGGCACTCAGGTAATTTATAATAACCTACATTAACACTAGTAGGTACTTTTTACACCGTAATAAGCTTAGATTCATTGGGACAGCAGTAAACGAATTCTTCGCAGACAAAGTCACGGTCAGCAATTAGTACTCTAATATGAACATTGACCTCCACGTTTTAAAATTAAATAAAAATAGACGATATTAGCGTTTTTGTGACCAAATTCGTTTATTTCTCAATTTTGACAACAACCAAAGAAGCAAAGACAATAATACTAATCATAAAAAAGGTACAAAAAACATAGAAAAATAAGGTTATATATGCAGTCGTGCACAGTAAAGTTAACATAAGTGTTGGGTACTTACTACAATTTTATTTTATAAAAAACTTATCGTACCCTCTCATTAAAATTCTCAGGTTTAAAATTATTGTTTGTTACAGAAAATATGAACAAGAATGTCAAAAGTCCTACATCTAACAAAGCTTTTAAAAGGCTTTACGAGTAGGTCGTGGATCGTAAATAGCACAAAAAGAAAACTGAATGAACGACCTCCATGAAACAAAAGCATTCTACTTAATAGAGGTAGGTATGACAAAAGTGAGCAACATACTTATTTCTTTGAATTACATATGTTAAAATTTGGTCATTTATTTCTTTCCCTTTTTGATATCTAATTAAAGTGCGTACGAGTATATTTATAGTGAAACGGGGATTGTTATTAGGTAAATATCGTATTAAGTTTTATGAATTTAAATACTAGTAAGTACTTAGATATACTTAGTAAGTATAATAATTAAAGCAGGCCTGATCGAAACTGTGGCGTTTACAAAGCACGCATTAATCCTTAAGTCGTTGGTAGTGCCTAGATAGGTGAATTGTGTGACAGTAGTCCCTTAAAGTTAACGAGAAACTAAGGAAAAGTCCGGAATTTAGATAACGAGGAAACGCGAGTGTAAAATCGCACAGCTAGCGTGGATAAGGAAGCGATCGGCATAGTCCGAGAAAATCGATGTCGGCACCCCTCATAGTTTGCATGGCCCTCGTGTCCGGCCGATAACTGCGTACACTGCGTACCACCCCCACGAAAACCATAATGACCATTGCTTACAACCCCTCTGCCTCTCGTTGCTATTCACGAGAGCAACTTGTCGTAGCTACATGCCGATAGCAGTGTGCAATGTCCGAGTTTGGAGCGAACGTTGCAGAGATGGTGGTTCGATGTGTTTAGAAAAAATTGAAGGAACCGCGCCTGTGAGCCTCCCCCGCTCCCTACCCCTTCGGCCGTCCACGATGCAAAATTTTCAGTGCCCTGCGCGGTACCCGGCTATCGCGATGATACTAGACTTTGTTTGTGATTCGCTCGAAAATTTACTTTACCTTCCGGTGTAAAATACAGAATACGTATTGTTCATTAAAACCTTCGATATATAGTGACTGTCACCAAGGCCGTGGTTATTCGTTTCTATGCAGCATTAAAACTAAACAACAATTTATGAACCACAAACCTCAAGGAAGCCGACTTCGATAAGCGCTCGCTTAGCCCGTCCGTAGAGCCGCAAAGTCCGCACCGCCACTTGCTATTACATATTACACTAAATAATGTCCGTTATTTATCATTAGTACTAGATAACACTATTTACAATGTTTTTTATTTACACAGCACAATTCACAATATAATATACGTCCGCCGATAAATTTAAGAAGTGCTGCCCTGACAGCTCCTTTCTTTTTTGCCGCGGTGCATGGCATGGGCTTAGCGCCAATCAGCCACCGACAGCCAAAGAGGATAATAATCCAAAAAATTGTTGCCTATTTAAAATACTTGCACACGTATATAATTGCAGAAAGTTTCAATTAAAAGTTGCCAATGAAATAGGTAAAGAAATTAATAATAATTAACATTTATTACTTATTTCCTTTAGTTTATACATTTATGAGAAAGTGACACTTTTACATCAAAACAATCATACAGACGCCTAAGTTATGTAATTTTGTGTACAGATACCTATACTTCATTTCATTTAGAATTAGAAATCACACAACATTATATTGCGGCTCGTGAACTGTAATCTCTTTACAATTTGTACTAGAGTAACAATTGACGACACGAAAATAAAGTGACATCAAAACAATTTTATTTTGCGGCTCTCAGACTATTGTCCTATACTATTTGCTAGGTAAGAAATAGTTGACCAGACGCAACATAATACAAGACTTTCTTAGGTACTTGGGTGTATTAATTATACTTACTGCATACCTATGCAGCTTCAGGTTGCGGCAGACATTTTAATAAAATGACAAATTTAACGGTGCACTGCCTTTTCGGCGAAAAATGTTTCGCCAAATTTCGCTTGGCAATCAACTTTTCGCCGAAGTTTTATTTGGCAAACCAATCGATGGCATAACTTTACTTCACAATTTTCTTATTTCGCAACATTTTTATAGTGCAAAATTTTACTTCATCGAAGTTTTATGTGGGAAATAATTATGTAGCAAATGATATGCTTGGGCAAATAACTAAATAACATTTAGCCAACTTTTTTGTTGCAAAGTTTTACTTCAACAAACTTTTATGTTAGCAAGCGCTAATAAGCATTTCACTTGTTTATTGAAAGTCATATCAGCTGCATATTTTTTTGCGTAACCTTGAGCTTAAAATTGTCTGGAACAAACATAAAACACATTTTAATTCCTTCATAATATAATTGTAGGTTAGGTTAGGTTAGCTTAGAATTGCGTCCCCTTAGAAGATAAACGGCTGGCAGAACAGTAGGTTAGGTTAGAACTGCGACCCCTTACAAAATAAACGACTGACAAAGCAGTAAGTTAGGTTAGGTTAGAATTAGAACTGCGACCCCTTAGAAGATAATCGGCTGACAGAACAGTAGGTTAGGTTAGGCTAGAACTGCGACCCCTTATAAGATAAACGGCTGACAGAACAGTAGTTTAGGTTAGGTTAGAACTGTGACCCCTTACAAAATAAACGGCTGACAAAACAGTAGGTTAGGTTAGGTTAGAACTGAGACCCCTTTGAAGATAAAAGGCTGACAGAACAGTAAGTTAGGTTAGGTTAGAACTGCGACACCTTGGAAGATAAATGGCAGACAGAACAGAAGGTTAGGTTAGAACTGCGACCCCTTACAAAATAAATGGCTGACAGAACAGTAGGTTAGGTTAGGTTAGAACTAAGACCCCTTAGAAAATAAACGGCTGACAGAACAGTATGTTAGGTTAGATTAGAACTGCGACATCTTACAAAATAAACGGCTGACAGAATATTCACTATCAACGATTACTCGAGAATGAAATGCTATTTTGAGCCATAAAGCATGTAAACAAATACCCTCTGAATTTAACTATATGGTGCATCACTCTACCGTCTAAATGAAATAAAATCATACTGCAATTTGAACCTTGCATTCTGACAAACTAGGTTAGATTTTATAATGCCATTCAATTATGTTACAAAATAAACGGCTGACAGAACATTCACTAAGTATCAACGATTACTCGAGAATGAAATGCTATTTTGAGCCACGAAGCATGTAAACAAATACCCTCTGAATTTAGCTATATGGTGCATCACTTACCCACTAAATGAAAAAAAATCATACTGCATTCTGACAAACTAGGTTAGATTTTATAATGCCATTCAATTATGTTGCTAAAATTACGGTATGCCAATCAATACATTTGTCAAAATCATAAATGAAGTCTTAACAAAATCCCAGGTAATAATTTGCATAACAATAATTTATCAAATCATTAGTTGGGAAATGATATCAGTGCGAACCGTTGAGTTGGGAAATAACATTTCGCCCTAGTAAAAATATGGGTTAAAAAGTTTGGGAAGTAATAATTTGCGAAATAATTTTCGCCGAAACATTAGTAAACCCCCATAATGAAAACATGTCTACTCCGCGCTTTTTTGTATTACCTAAGTATATTTATTTGCAGCAGTTTCAAATTCCGAACTAAGCTTGGCACAGGGTCTAGTCAGTGTGTCCAAAAGGAGGCCTATTTTGTAATTTTCCCCACTAATGGAGGTCCTTCCGAAATACATGTACCTATATCGCTTAAACGCGTCATGTTACAGAGAATTTGTGACGTTATCGGGTAACGTTATTTCAGTGGTAACTTACATAGGTAAAGTACTACCTACGGATAATACAGTATTGATTTTTAGTTAGTTAAAATGTGAAGGAATAAAGTAATAAGTCGAAGCATGAGAAGTATTGAAAGAGTTAAAATCAGTGGTTTTATTCATTTAACCAAAAGTTTACCAATTACTTTTATGACTATTGTTATATAAAGGAAGAAAATACCTACCTTAAAAAATAATGGTTAGTGATGTAAATAATTTAACGTTAACTAATTTCCTACTGACTAAAATCATTTTAGTGTTTCGGATTACCTAAAGTTATAGGTAATAAGCATGCTAATAAAAATAAAAAACTGCAGCTTATAATTTAAATACCTACCATTCAAACTGGTTTGAAGAACATGCGACTTTTAGCTGTGGTTATAGATCCAGACAGCTAGTCATACAGCTGTGCATAACCTGTTAACAGTTAATTCGATGACTAATGGTAAATTTGTTATATGAACTCAAAAAGGTCATCGATGACTTTGGAGATTTCTTTTGTTCTCACGTTACGAACGTAATAAATATTTTAAAGTGTAAGTACTTACTTTTTAAAGTACTAAATATTATATTTGTTCAATGAACAAATTTATAATACTATTGTTTTTAGGGTTCCGTAGTCAACTAGGAACCCTTATAGTTTCGCCATGTCTGTCCGTCTGTCTGTCTGTCCGCGGCTAAGCTCAGAGACTTTTAGTACTAGAAAACTGTAATTTGGCATGAATATATATATTAGTTACGCCGACAAAGTGGTTAAATAAAAAAAACTGAAAAAATTTTTTTTTGGGTACCTCCCATAGACGTAAAGTGGGGGTGATTTTTTTTTCTCGACTAACCCTATAGTATGGGGTATCGTTGGATAGGTCTTTTAAAACCATTGGGGGGTTGCTTACACGATTTTTGTATTCAGTGATTTGTTTGCGAAATATTCAACTTTAAAGTGAAAATTTTCATTAAAATCGACCGTCCCCCCCCCTCTAAAATCTAAACTGTTGGGTGGAAAAATTTGAAAAAATTCAAAATGGTAGTAAATATATTAAATTTACAAGGAAAATTATAGCGGCTAAGATTGCTTGGGAATTATTTGTAGTTTAAGAGTAAATAGTAGCCTAAGGTATTAAACATACCGTCACTACTTTGAAAAACTCGTATCTCAAAACAGCATGTAAACAAAACTGAACCTTGATCTGCGCGTAATAAAGTTCACTTTGCCAGATTAATGATTTTGAGATACGAGCTTTTTTCAAAGTATTGATGATACCTAACTTGGAAGATTCCGTACACATACGAAATCCTTAGAAAAATATTACTTGATTTTTTCGTAATGGCTACGGAACCCTGTCTTGGGCGTGTCCGACACGCTCTTGGCCGGTTTTTTATAATAATATACATGTGCAGTAAAAATTAAACAAGTGCGAGTCGGACTCGCGCACGAAGGGTTCCGTACCATTATCTATAAAAACGGCAAAATAAAACACGTTTGTTGTATGTAATATTTGTTTTATTTTAATTTAATTATTTATTTTTAAAGTGAATATATAACTAAATCTTCTGTGAATATTTCAAGCTGTTGCCGTTATCAATATCGAGTAAAAACAAGCAAAAAAAATCATGTTTGTTGCCCCCCTTAAATATTTATTTTATTCTGTTCTTTAGTAATTGTTGTTATAGCGGCAACCGAAATACATCATCTGTGAAAATTTCAACTGTCTAGCTATCACGGTTCGTGAGATACAGCCTGGTAACAGACGGACAGACGGACGGACAGCGAAGTCTCAGTAACAGGGTCCCGTTTTTACCCTTTAGGTACGGAACCCTAAAAATCAAGGTGTCAAAGTAATTAATTGATTATCAGATGTTTTTTTTTATTTCAATGCATACAAAAAATAAAAACAAAAGCATAATTTAGACAAAAACAAAAGCAAGATTTTTTTACTGCTAAGTATTTTGTGATATACAAACAAAATTTTAAATTTATAAAGTTTCGTCGCAGGGCTCTGTCCGCCCGCATTGTAAGGGTGGGTGCTATCGCTGTCCTACTCGGACGCAGCATCACCGGACATTTCGACCGGGCATTTCAATTTTGAGAAAGAGTAGGACCAGCCGCGTCCTCCGCGTCCCGCGCTCCGCGGCGGCCGTCTCGCTCGCTCCAAGGACGCACAAAAGGACGAAGGAGCGATAACTTCATCACCGCGCGGCGCTCTCGCTCGCACGCACGGCTCGGTGGGGGACGACGTTGCGAATTGTTATTGAAGTCATGCCCCCGAAGGCGACTTCGGGAAGGCTGTCAGTTGCTACTAAACGTCCGCTCGCAACGTTCGTTCCTACCCCGCGTTGACCCGAGCGGCCCTCTCTTCACACCGAGTTCCTCACGCTGTATAAACTATACAGCGTCTCGCGATCGGGTCTTAAACAAGTGCCAATTAGTTGTTTGTTATTTATGTGTTTACGTTAAGGACCTAAATCAAGACATTCCGTCAAGTGATTAAAACTTATTACAAACTTTTAAAATTAAATAAAAACAGTGCAAAATATTTAGTGAGTCACAGTGGTAGGAGTGAAGTTGGACTCGGCAAGTTAGTTTGTTTGGCCGGTGCGCGAGTCGCGGAGTGTTTACCGCGCGCACGTGGCCGCGCCGCCCGCCCGCCGCCCGCGCGCGGAAATGCCGCGAAAAACTTTGTTCGACAACAGCGCCGCAGCCGTAGTATAAGGCGAGACGTGGGGTGACGCTCGACCATGACTTTAACCTGTAGCGCCTGATTGATGCAGCGCAGACTTCATGTACGTCGAGAAGAGCACTGTTGCTTTTTTATTATTTTTTTTTCGTTGGAGGAGACGGTGTTCTCCGCTGGATTGATGTTTTAAATGGCGAACAGCAGCGCAGTGTCGTCGACTTTACCGTCGAGGGATTATCATTGTGATATTTGTGATCTCTACCTGGACACTCTTGATTCGTTAAAGGTACATTTACAGTACCATAAAGAGAACTTGTACGCGAAGTGGAGTACGCAAAACTCACAAAATGATACCGAGAACAACAACGGTGCGAAAGTGAAGAACGAGACGACAGTGTCGGCGCCGGCCGACTCGAGTGACACCATGATCACCAAGCCGAGCCCCGAGTTCCAGCAGCGGGCCACACCGGAGACCTCAGCGCAGTTCCCTCACCCGGCGACACCCCAGAGTTACCACAGCGCACCTTCGCCCTACCAGAACCCTGATCAAACCAATTTTTCACCTGGAGCACAATTCGGTAACAGCTATTCACATTCTGGATTTCCTCAAAGTCAACATCCGGATCAAATAAATTGGGAACAGTCGCAATATAATCAAGACTATCACAAACCGAACCGCTTCCATCCTTACAATATGCAAGACAGAGTTTCCCAAGTGTCGTCGTCGAGCCCTTTGTACGGTCAGCCCTTAAACCAGCCGACGCCATCTCCCTCGCCAAATCAGTGCGACAAGTGTGGCTTTGTGTGCGACTCCGCGGTGCAGCTAAACGAACATTGTAACTCAGCCCATGCAGGGTCGAGTGCTCCGACCTCGGGCTCATTACCTTTTCAACAATTTCCATCAAAACCGTACAACAACTCTGGCTACCAGAATGACAACACAAAGATTAAAGAGGAACATGAGGAATCTTCCGACATACTCGATTTGGATTCTCAAAAAGTGGTTTATCAAGGCAATGAAGGTGAGCAACCGAATTCCTCTTACGATCAGTCAGCTACTCAGGGACGTGAAGTTAACTCTCGTACTGTACCTATGATGCCATGGGAAACCCAAAAACTTTACAGTAATCCTCAGCTCAACGGCGATGTTTCCTTGTTCAAAGATCAGAAAATGTTCGGTGAAAAAGCTTACACAACAGAAACCAAAATGTTCCATCAGGAACAGAAATTCCCCTATGCTCAAGATAAATTTTTAGCTGTGCACCATGACCAAAAGCCCTCATTCATGCATGTCGACCAAAAGATATATCCTGGAGTACAAATGCCACCCCTCACGGATTATCCTGGGTCTGTAGCTTCAACCAACCCTGATATGAAACCACCTTATCGGCCCTATGATTCGCCAGCAGCACCTCAAATAACAAGCACACAGCCAACTAATCAAGCGTCATCAGCGATGCCATCTATGAGTGGAAAAGGCGCCAATTGGAAGTCGAATGAAGCTAGAAGACCCAAAACTTACAACTGCACCGCCTGCAATAAATGGTTTACCAGTTCCGGCCATTTAAAAAGGCACTACAATACTACGTTACACAAAAACGCAGTCAGGTCATCAGGCCAACCCGACCCAGCCACAATGCCGATATCGAGCCACCATCACCCCAGCCGCGACGCGATACAAGCGCGCGCACAGCAGCAGGCTGCCGACTCCAATACGCAGAGCCCCGTGCCCTCCGAGGACGGCCGCAGCGTCGAGGACGTCGCGCTGCAGTCGCCGTACGCCTCGCAGAGCTTCGACCGCTCCCATCGCGTTGCCACCATGCAGTCCAAGTCACCATACACGCATCTTCAACAGGGTAATTTAGATAATAATTTCAGTAATAATCCATTAGCCAACCACCCTTTACAGCATCAACCTGGGTCTCATCCGCTCAATATAGGTAGTCAACCACCAGGTATAGGGAATCCAGCGGACAATAATCATCAAGGAACAAAAGGAATCCCAATAACTACAACTGGGAATCCCCCAAACGGGGAAGCAGGTCCCTCTGTTTCTCAAAATCACCATATGAGGGGCCTGCTATCAGTGTCAACCAGCAATATTACAACTCCAGCTCTAACCCAGACTACGCCAGCGCTTACACCGCACACGCTGCCGCCGTTCAGTCATTTGGGTGTCAACCCGTACAATCCGAGGTCTACGGAACCTTTGGGGGCTTCGGTTCCGGACCCCACGCACACCCCATTATATTTGGGTCAGAATTTTCAGCAGACTATAGCGCCGAACTACCCAAACGGGATGGCCCCCCACGTTATGGATATGGCTATCAACAACCTGCCTATAGCCAATCCGGCTACTTTTGGTGAATCAACGCCTGAATCAGCCGAAGTATTGGAACAAGATGCGTCGGACCAGCATGCTAGCGGTAGGCTACCGAGTTTTGCTCATCTGCAGACACAGCGGTTCGGCGTCTATGTTTCTAACTACATCACATCACCTAACGTGGGGGGTCAAGTTATTGCTGATGAGTCGACTACCGGTTACATTATTCTCGATCCGGGTCACGCTCCCTTGCAATATACTAATATCGAAATCGGTGGACAGAGTATGGATTATGAATATAGTTTAGCTCCTAGACCAGTTAAAGAAGTCGTTTCTTACAATCCCGAACATGTTAAGATTTATTCGTACGGTTACGCTGTGGGTGGGAAAACTATAAAACGCGAAGACGACGTTTTGCGCACTAACTCTAGCGAGCTTCAAATATTAAAAATAGAGGATATCATGGATTACGCTAATAAAGAAAACTACAGTTTGCAAATGAAATCCCCTGCTAGCCCTGAGAGTGCAAAGGTCGAGAATGAAAGTCGGACCTCTCCGTTGGTATCGTCGACAGTGCCGAGTACGCCGCTAACGGAGCGGAACTCGCTGAAGAAGGGCGTGCCCGCCGCCACCGTGCACAAGTGCTACGAGTGCGATAAGCTCTTCAACAAGGCGTGCTACCTCACACAGCACAACAAGACTTTCCACTCGGGAGCTAAGCCCTACAAATGCGACCGTTGTGGCAAACGTTTCTCGGATGACGTTTCTTATGATGGCCATTACAAGAAGCACGCAGACAATAAACCTTTCAAGTGCGTCGAATGTCCCAAGTCCTTCAATCACAAAACTGACTTACGGCGGCACATGTGCCTGCACTCAGGCTGCAAGCCCTTCGCTTGCGACCACTGCGGCAAGGGATTCATAAGAAAGGATCACATGATAAAGCACTTCGACACGCACATCAAGAAGAACATGCGCACGTCATCCATGTCGTCGGCGTCGTCGACGTCGCCGTCGTCCTAAACGTGAACGTTTCGCGGGGTTCCCATTGCGTCTCTGACAGAGACAAAGGTGTCGTTTAGACATATCATTTAAATTTTACAAATTAGCAACTTTGCAATAAAGTTTACCTTTTTAGTAGGATTGTAGTTTTATGTCTTTAAATCAGGACGTTTTGTTACGGATGCAGTGCAGCGCAGTCCGCGCCGAGGCGCCGCGCGACGGCGCGGGCGCACGCATCCAGTTCGCGGGCTTAGTTTTTGTTGTTCATTCAACCTAACCTTGTTTTCGGCGCAAGGTGACTTTACATGCCTGGGCGTCTGAGCTCCTAAACGTGTAATTACATGACGGAATCATATTCCGCGCCAGTTGTTTGGTAGACGAGACCATATCATTCTTACATATGAATTACGACAAATATCAAATATATTAGGAAAATTTTCCACGTGAGCGGACAATTTAAACATATACAATATTCATTATACATTGTTTTTACTATTATTATATGCAGCAACGTTTCTTAGTTGTCATGTTAAATAAAAGAGTGTACATATTGTACACCGGTTAAAATATTTTTTGTAAATACTATAATATTTGGGACTTATTTGCCAGACATGATGATTAAATAATTAAGATATTGTATTTTTTCCCAAATTGCTTGATTAAGGATTTAAATGAATACAACTTTCAACGCTAACAAGTCAAAATAATAAATATGGATCAGTTTTGAGTCGCAAATATCGAGGCACCTGCGCCTGCGCCGAGAGGCACGCGCCGGCCGGCTCGGCGGCTTACGTTCCGTGCCCGTTCTAGGCCGTAACGTTTTGTTCTAGTTATGAATTTTCTATTGACTTGTATTAATATTTTCCCGGTGCTTCCTATTATTATTTTTCTGTTAAAATTTGTTTAAATATAAGCTAGTTAACTACTTTGTTTGAATTTCGGAATGTTTTTCATTAAACTAATTTATGTCCGATTTAAGTTACCAATTTGTTATTTGAACGAATTTAGTTTACAAACATTCCTGTTTCGTTAGTGGTAGGAAAGTAGTCTTCCTGAACGTTGCCAAATTAATACCGCCAACTGTCTGTTGCGAAACGATTTAATTTAATAAGTTTTAGCTTAATAATATCTAATGAAATTCTCTAGCAATAATTTGAATAATAATAATGTAAATGTTTTATTTGTATAGTAATAAATACAATTATCACGATTATTGATTAATGTACTTAAAATTATAAGGCAATCATGAAATCTTTTGTACATAAGTGTGAGGAAACGATTGTTTGGATACATAGACAGCATATCATGGCCGTAATGTGCGGTTGTTTCGAAGTACTCCGCTCGTTGGTTTACCTGATTGATTACCGAAAGCAGCGCTTGCGCCGCGCTCCGGCCCTCCCGCACCGGCCGCGTCCCGCGCGGTGTCGGGGCCGCACCAACGACCGGGGTACGGAGAGACGTTCGCTTATCAATCCATATCATTGGTCTATTAGAAAATTTAGAACCTACACAATATTCGTTTACTTTGGACTAAATGTGCAATATGAACATTATGATGGAAATAATTTTGATAATGTTTGTATTTGAATGTTGATTATATTGCAGAAGTATTTTTATACAAATAGAATAGCACTTACAATGTTGATCTACCTCATCAGTGACTATATCTAATAAAAAGCCAATATAATCATAATTATTATACAATGTTGTTTTGTTCAAATATGAAGCAATAACTTATTATCATACATTTTGGACCCAGTTGGCCTACCTCCTAGATATGAATAAATTTCTAACATGTTTTGTACAATATAGAGGATAAGTGGAGAGTACGCCCGCTGTAGAGCCGGCGCATGCGCATAGGCACCTAGTTTATACAAAGTACCTTCACAATTTACTAAATTTGTAAACATACGTACAAACTGTTTTAAGCAGAGTAAACAATAAAATATAAGTAATACTATTGTTGAGAAAAAATTTGTATAACAGAAGTTTTCTTCATAGCAATAATGTAACAAAATGACACAATTAATGAAACTTAACTACCTCATGTAACGAGTAATAGGATTAAAGTGGTGTTGTGAGGGAACCGCCGGCCGCCGCGCCGCCGCCGCCGCCCGCGCGGCTTGCCTTCTCTGTACATGTGTCCGTGCACCAGCGTCGCGGACGCGGCGGCGGCGCGGGCGGGCCGCGGGCCGCCCGCTTGCAGATAAATATATTTTAGTAGGACATGGTTATCTTCCATACCGTTTAAAAGCACACATTTAGATGTATCCGTTTCATTTTCACAATGTAAATATAAAATAACGATAAATTTGTTATTTATCATATTCTATTATCGTATTCATCGATAGACTTATTTTGAAATAAGTTTAACGTAGTGATTACAAGTTTATAACAATAGATTGTAAGGATAATAAGATGTAAGATTCTTGTGATGACGATTATGTTTGTGTATAACGTTTAATTTAAAAATCAGTTACCAGATGATTTCTGTTACTTTGAGTTGAGTAAAATTGGGAAAGTTATAAATGGTAAGATGTTGTTTTCTTGAATTGTTCCCTTGTCCAATCGAGTCGATGCGCACGAGTATGTGGCAGGAACGAGCACGGCGTGCAGTTACATTGGAGATTTGTTTACAGTAAGCGTAGCGCAAATTTTACTAGGTGTCCCAAGGCCGGGCGGCGCCTGCGCGCCCCCGCCTGGACACATTTTAGACCTAAGTTTTAATTATAACTACCCTAGAGTAATGCGACAGGTCTTGTAACACCGCTATGGCGAATTATTTAGACTGTGACTGCTTTGCGTTCGATGTGTTCACGTGTCCGTACTTAAATATCGAGTAAACATTTTTGTCATTCTAGTTAACAAAATGTGATACTAGTCCTTAACTCGCATCACACCACGTAAGTTAAGTATGTACCGTGAACAAATCTATATTTGATTATGCGAAAGAGTGCCTCTTTCCCGCCTCGCGACTTGTTGTGTGTAGTCTGTTCTAGGTAGAGGCGCGCGGGCGCCGGCGCCGCCGACCCCGCGCGGCTTGCTTTGTATTACGATTGTCTTGAGCCAGAGGCTGACTGTACCACTGTAACCGGACTTACACATCCAAGTATGTAACACTGTTATATTATAAACATGTAGCTTTAGTGGTTGTTTCAGATCTGTCAGTAAATATAAATTTAATGTGATATTGTTGTTTCATTTCCCTTCTCCTTGCTGCTATTTGCGAATGATTTGCTAAGCTCCCTGTCATTAGGTGTACGGTGAACAACTTTTTTCGTAAATAATTTGAGTTAAAATCTAGTAATATTTAAAATTTTCTACCTAACATTTCAAATTTTGGTTTTTATAAATTATCGTCAGGGATAATGCAATCTCTTGCAATCCGCTTAGCTGGCATTGGATAATTCCGCGTATCTGAAAAATTTGGCCAATTTCCAATTTTTACTCCAAATTCATTAAAATAAAACAAATAACTATGAAGTTAAAACCTCCCTTTTTAAAACTACACGTAGTGCAGATACGCGGTATTTACTTACGTATGATAGATTTATAAGCGGATTTGCACTGTCTCCGACATTTTAAGTCTTGGAAGCTTAACTCGACTTTCAAATACGACATGTTTCTCACAATTAGAGTGAACTAACAATTTACAGTTTTTGGTTAGGCAGGTGTCCACTAAGTCAAATTTGAGAACATAATTTTGTTTAGATCGAGCTCCAGGAATAAATAATATGAAAATAAAACTGATTATGTAAATATGAACGAGTCGGATCGATTCTTGTAGTATTTTTTATTTAATAGGTATCACAGTTGTACACTTAGCAGAAAAATAGAATTGTAACAAAACAATAAAATAAGACTGAAAAATAAGAAGTTTAGGGACTCGGTAGTTTGTCTCAAGTTGAAAGTAGAAAGTGGTAGTTTGCTGACAGCAACTTATAGTATAAAACTTCCCAGGTGAATTTTTCGCTTCGAGCCATTACATTAAATTTGAACCTTAATACTATGACGTTACCGTTTATTTGAAAGATAAGGGCTCGAAGCGAAAAATTCACCTGGGAAGATTTATACTATAATCCTTTCTATATTTACCTACGTAAGTATAAGTATAAAACGAAACAAAACAGATCTTTTTTAGAAAAATGCAAAAAGTACAAACAACGTCAATTTCTATTAAATAAGTAGTAGTACGGGATCCCTCCATAAGACGACCTTCACCGAGCAGGTTAATGGATGAAAAGTATTTTATGTTAAATTAAATATTAAATACGTTAAAAAATATATTGCAAGTGGGTTGACTAAAAAATTTCAGTCCAGAATTATGATTAATTAACAATTAAAAATATTTTTTTTCACTGGTTTGGTTAATAGATAAATTCCATACCAATCGAAAGTATGAAGCCCATAGAATATGCAAACGTTAGGTTGACTATTTTTTTCCCGTCACAACTCTTGGGTAGGCAGGTATAAACAGGTAAATCGATACAAGTAATTTGCACCGGTCTGGTTAATGAATTAAAGTTAAATTAAAATAAAGATTATTTCATTACGAACACGGTGGTATAGGGTTGTCTGCGAAAAATCAGTTTTGAATTCCAGTTTTAAAAAGTGAAATATTGGTTCGCTGGGACCTCTCTTTCGTGTCGAACGTATTCACTCGCAGCAAAATTTAATGTAGGTACCTAAATACATTATTTTGGTTTCAAAAGTAATAGTCACTATTTATTTAAAAGCGTTTTAAACAAAAAGACTCTCCAAGATTGTTTACCCTTTTCTAATGCTGAAAAAAACCGCCCAAGAGCGTGTCGGACACGCCCAAGATAGGGTTCCGTAGCAGGTACGAAAAAAATCTTTGCATACTTTATTATTGTGGTTGTTTTGGTCCCAACTCCCACCGCGCGCTAGGGTTAACAGCGCGATGTACCTAGAATTTTAACGTCGGTGGTACAGTGCCATCTATCGGCGAATTGGGTAACTAATCTAATCTGCAGTCTACTAGAAGTAGTATGTATATTGATGGTTTTCAGATGTAATTCTTTATTATATGAAACGATTTCATTTTTTTTTTATTTGAAAGAAGATACTGTTAGCGTGATCTTATGGTACTAAAAGAAAAGAAAATGCTTGCAGTGGCGGTTTTAAATTACAATCTTAGTTTAGAAATATTTTTTTTACAAAAACTTAAAAACTGCTCAACTGATTAAGTTGAAAATAATTTTCCTAGAAAGTTTTTATTAAGTTTAACTTACGTGATTTTTTTCATATTTTTTAAACGTGCGGTTCAAAAGTTAGAGGGGGGGGGGGGCACATTATTTTGAACTTTCGGAGTGAATACCTCCGATAATATTCATTTTATCAAAAAATGGTTTTAGGAAACCCCTATTTATTTTGAAATACGTATCCAATGATATCCCATACTATAGGGATAGTCGAGAAAAAAAAATCACCCCACATTACGTCTATGCCATACCCTAAAAAAAAATTTTTTTAGTTTTTTTATTTAACCACTTTGTCGGCGTGACTGATATATATATATACATGCCAAATTACAGCTTTCTAGTACTAACAGTCTCTGAGATTAGCTGCGGACGGACAGACAGACGGACAGATTTGGCGAAACTATAAGGGTTACTAGTTGACTACGGAACCCTAAAAAATTAAATACATATATGTGAAGGAAGAGAGAATTATAAAGATTAGTTATCTACCTATGTATTATTCTTTACTTAGACTTGTCGTTGGCTTGTCTAAGTAGTAGGATGATTTTATCAGAACATAACATGTTGTCTGCATGTTTTGTTGTATTAAGACCTTGTCTATAATATTTGTGAGGTCTTCAATTTGTGTTTTAGCATTTGCGAACGACAATACCTTTTCAATAAAAATCTCGAAAATAACCCCTATGTATCGGGATAGTTACAAACACTTTGGTACATTTAAAAAAATAAAATTCTCAATCTCGTTACACATTAAAATTTATTAATTTTAGACGAGATAACAGTGTAGTGCCGGCGCAGTGGATATTTCATAATCCGTTTTAATTTTGTATTCAGAGCTCGAAAATTACATTGAAAGTCAGCAGACACAGAAACAAATTTTCCCTTTCTGACGAAGTAAAGTGAAAAACAATAAACATGAGAGGCCTTATTATCCAACGCTTCTTCTGACGCTTGCCTTCGCTTTCACCATCTCTTTCTGTCATCATCTTATACCGTTCGACAGAAAGAAATAGTGATTGCGAAGGCAAGCGTCAGAAGCGTTAGACAATAAGCCTGCTGGTGTCGGAGCAATCGAGGTGGTCAAAAGTACCAGAATATGCACCAACGTGCTTGAGAGCGAAATTGTGCTCACATAAACATTTTTGAACTCCTTGACCGCGCTGATATATTTGACATAAGACAAATATTAACGTATAGCAATGGAATCGTGATCCAAAGTGGAACGTCAAGTTATGCCACGGCAAGAAATATAAAGAAGCAGAAGCACCTGGAAGTAAAGACGAAGGAGAAGAGTAGGTAAGATAGAATAAGGATGTAAGTATTATGACGTAAGTATACTAAAAAAAACTTGAGTTCCATTGAAAAAAAATTGTATTCAATTTGTATTGCATTAATAATAACATTATTATTTTAGGCAAGGGATTGCAGAAATAATAATTGTTTTCTATTTTACCTATGAAACTCAAGTGGTCACTTTTCGTCGTCCTATGTCGTCATTCATGCGTAAAACAGCCTTTTTTAATCACACCCTGAAACTCAATGTAATCTATTGTTTCTATCTACTTATACAGTTAAATTTAAAATTTGGTCATTTAGTACGATTTGAATAAGTACCTAGTTCTAATGTTCAAAACAGAAATTATTTTGCATTCATTATGATTTTTTTTTGTTTTGTTTAATTCAATCAAAACTACTTACAAACTCCAAAAATTACCATCTCAGAAACCATTCTAACTTTGCCAGGAGATTTTCGGGGTGAACGTGGGAAAACGCAAATTTAAGTAAGAAAGAGAACCCCAGGCAAAGCTTGGTCGTCCAGGTACTCTACAGCAGTGTTTTTCAAACTGTGGGTCGCGACCCCCTGGGGGGTCGCGAAGCTTCTGTAGGGAGGTCGCCAGAGGTACTTATATCCGAATCCTAATTATGGAGAAGCATAAAAACGTCGTATGGAATGAATATTTGTAACACTTGGGGGGTCGCGAAATATTTTTTCATACCAGGGGGGTCGCATCACGAAAAAGGTTGAAAAACACTGCTCCACAGTAAAATAACGAACAAAAACCGAAACATAATCTAATATTTAAAAATCTCGTGTCACGGTGTTTGTTATCAAAATCCTCCGACATGGTTTGACCGATTTTTATGAAACTTTTTTCTTCGTACTCGGTAGGTCGGTAGGTCGTAGGCTATTTTTTATACCCATATTCTTCGCGGATGGAGGAATTACTATTTAAAAGATGCGTGTCACAATAAACATTTTAACCTATTTAACCCTCCTTTCTAATCAAGAACATAATTAAGTACCTACCTTACTTCATTTAATTAAAAACAAAAAATATTATTTTTCGTTAACATTTTCAACTTTTTAAAAATTTTACGTCCGCATCACAGTCTAAATATTAGTGGTCTTCAATTTTTTTATGACAGTCGTAGTACCTCCATAGAAATGGCACTAGCCATTTGTCTGTCCCTTTGTTCCAGGTCCAGGCACCTGCAGGTAGAAAAACCGCTCACTAACAGAACTGCGGAACAATGACGGTATAGACAAAAAAAAAATTCAGATTTTTCTGGAATAAGACTCTTTTAGAGGAAACTAACACGTTCAGCAGTAATGGCATGGCTCGCAAGTAAACAAACTACAGTCTGTATTCGAGATGGTTTCACGCGTTATCGGTGTGCAAGGCGAGTGATGTTTGGTCTCGTTCTAATGCACGACGCTTGCGAGCAAGAGTGAGAAAGAATTCCGTTTGGAATGTGCAGCAATATCGCATACGCACGTGTCGAATACAGAAGAAGAATACGAAGGATTAGAATGCTCTTTGGGCTTAAGCCCAACTTTAATAACTTACGTCTAATTTTAATTGTTTGAATGAATTACAAACGTAAATAAAACCCTGCTTGTATTTGCGAGATTTTGTTTAAATCGAACGTATTGTTTATAAATTAGTACCTACTAAATACGTCGAGGGAAATGGCAACAGCGTAGAAGCTCCACATATTAATACATACAATGTGTTTTATAGAGTTCATCCGGAAAATTTTCTATCGTTTTTGTCAAATGTTTTCATACACAGGTACTGTTCAAGATATTACGTGCCACGACCGTGATTACATTATGAATCAAAAATCCAGATAAAAAACCTTTAAAGTTGTACAGGGTTATTTTTAATTCACTGACATCCTCTTAACCCTGAATTCATATCACTCAAACAGATGTTTTTTGTTTTACGACTTTTTAAAATGAAGCACTTTTTTTCCCATACAAATACACAGAGTATCGTAAAAATAAGAGGCAGAATCAAATTTTCAAAACGTTATTACACCAAAAATATTAAGTTATGACAAAAGCCGTAAAACAAAAAACATTTGTTTTAGTGGTAGGAGTTTAGCGTTAAAAGGATGCTAGTGAATTACAAATCACCCTGTATATTCCATTAAACAAATCCAACTATGTGAATAATATTCCTCTTTAGTTGTGAAACATCTTGTGTATGTTTGATTATCACGCCTTACTTATAAAGTCCTTTAGTAAAATATATGTAATTATTACCAACTTATACCGATATTTCATAACGTTGTAAATATGTTATGATATACTTACGAAGCTTTAATATGTTCAAGCGAGACTGGCAGAAAGTGGAAAATAACCGCGTAGCCGTACAAAAGAATTCAACGCGAGCGTGGAAGGATGAGTATATGTACAATTATGTACTTATATTCATTCAAATGTTTGGTAGGTAGGTATTTAATTTTCACATTGTGGTGTAATTATACTAGGTTTGTACTAGTCCACAACTTTATATCGTTTTCATTCTATTGTGATAAAAGTACCACAGTTGGACTGTAAAATAAATAAAATACTTTTTTTAAATAACTCTGTGAAGCAATCAGAGTTACAAGTTTCTTTAAAATACTCAATATTTCCAGTAAAAAAAAACATATCTTTCGATGATATATTTTGGGGAGGTAGCCTGTGCCCAGCAGTGGGACGTACCTATCTCATATGTACATATAACCTTAGAGACTAATTGTGAATTTAGCGCGATATACTTACGCATTGTTATGTAGTCATAAGTAGTGGTTTGCGTAATTTAAAAAATAATTCAAAAACGTAAGACTATATAATTATTTAGCGAAGGGCTACTCGCGAAAGGACTTGAGATTTAAACATGTGAACAATTTGATTAATAATTTTAATGGTTCACGAAACTACCCACCCTGTTGAAATTATTAAGTGCGGTAGTAAAAAACTTGACCTTAATTGTATTTAGGTATTAAAACAGTCCAGTTTATTATGTAGATTGTAGATCTAGACCTAGACAGACGGTCGTCTATCCCGTTAAAAGTTGTGGCGATCACAGATTGTGTTATTGCATTTTCAATAATACAGGGTTATTTTTAATTCACTGACATCCTCTTAACCCTGAATTCCTATCACTCAAACAAATGTTTTTTGTTTTACGACTTTTTAAAATGAAGCACTTTTTTTCCCATACAAATACACTGAGTATCGTAAAAATAAGAGGAAATTTCAAATTTTCAAAACGTTATTACACCAAAAATATTAAGTTATGACAAAAGCCGTAAAACAAAAAACATTTGTTTAAGTGGTAGGAGTTAAGGGTTAAAAGGATGCTAGTGAATTACAAATAACCCTGTAGATTTGTTTTCTTTTTTTTTTATAATAGCGGAACTTTTGGGGGTTTCTTGCTCAGAATCAAGAACGCTATTGATATCGATGATTGAAAAAAATATCTCTAATTTTCTATAAAATTTTTTTGTGTCAGTTTTGTGACGAGCCATATTTAAACTGTAGATATCCATGGAAAAACATCAAAAAACTGACTAAAAATTGATAGGCGTGATTTTGAATACGAAACCCCCAAAATTTAAAATGAGGATTTAAGAAAAATAGTAAAGGTTACACTTTGATAATGTTTTCAGTTTGTTCTAACCAAATTCAAAGAAATCTCATAAAATAGGTAATGTTTTTCTAATTGATAACTGAATAATATTGCCACTTGTAATAAAGGTACATATAAAAATGTAAGTAATTATAACAAAAACCTACACATACCTACTTTCCGCCGTATCATTTCTACCCATGTTTCAAACAACAAGAAGAAAATAGAAAAAAAAATCTATTAATACCTATTATTCTCATAATTATTTGACTTCTTTGATTAAATAGGACGCTAGACTAGTCATTCACAAAGACAAATAGTTCAAGGCATTAAGTTATTCGAGACGTTGAAAGCGAAGTGCGTCCGCGCAGTGGTCGGTGGCACGATGACCTACACCGGTTTCGCTTTCGTTCGAAGGTCACTGAATCACGGCCGGCGCGGCGTTAGGGTTATTACATACCTATAATATACAAAATATAAAAGTTAAATCACTCAAAGACAGATATAATCGATTTTTTGTACAGAAAAGCAATGCCATATTATACGTAGTATTAAAAAATATGTAGGTGCATACATTAAAGGCTTAAGGACAAGAAAACCACTATCGCGTCCTTTGTGTAACGAAAGTTAGCCTTACAAACTGTATGGGTAACTATTGTTACACAATGCAATCATTTAAGTAAGTTATGTTTTTATTAAAGTCCTTAATTGTGTACAATTTTTTTGAAAAGTCTCATGTACGATTACATCCGCTATAATAGTCCATATAGCACTGCATCGCTCCGCTATTTTTACAGAATTTTGTGTAATGATCAAATGACAGATCGATTTTAAACACATCAACAATAACTTAGTTACAAGCTTGCAAGTTCTTAAGCAAGTTTAATACAAACTTTGTTGTGGTCTGTACTTTTTGTAGACGGTATTTGCATTGTTATCCGAACTACATATAGGTAGTTATAGTTATACCCAACTAGTGACCAACTAGTGAACTAGTTGCTCTTGAATCACTCTATCTATTAAAAAAACGCATCAAATTCCGTTGCGTAGTTTTAAAGATCTAAGCATACATAGGGACAGACAGACAGCGGGGTGCGACTTCAATCCGATCACTAAAAGTATAATTTATATAAAAATATGTAAGTTTCAAGACGTAACATCATCATTTAATTTTCGATTCAGCTTTTTGTTTGTGTGTTGGTTTGTGCAATATATTCATAAAATGTCTGTTCAAATCCTGACGAGTGGCAGCCCTATTTACGATCGACTTAAACGCGTTCCGATACATGTTTTACAATTCTATACAATATTCTAAACATTAGTCTGAGAAACAACATAAGCCGGAAAATTAGTAGACACTGCCTACCGTATTTACTGCTGTATGGTTTCATTAATTTATTAATTGAAGCATTACTTTGCATATTAATGGCCACAATCTTTTCTTCATGAAAACACGTAATAATGTGTCGCACAGAGAGCCGTCTTGCACGTGTGGCATCGGACTAGCAAGGTAATAAAAAGTATGTATTAAAAACTCTTTATTGTACATAAAAGCATAAAATTAACAATTAAAGGTTATAGTTTGTATGATTGTAAATATCCATAATTTACGAGTTGGTATTGTAAAGTTTTTCCTGTCGAACATTTTGTTATGTTATAATTAAAAGAGGTTGCAAAAGTTTAATATGATGTAGAATTTGCATCGTTAAATCGACGCATTAAATGAAACAGAAATATGTAGAAATAAAAGATGGTAGACTTGAAAAAAACAATAACAAACAACATATCCGACGAATTCTAGTCTAGGGTGAATGAGGGGCAATCGAGCATGCGTGTCACCTTTTTCCCACACGGATTCCCTCGTTTGCCACTGTGAACGCCACGGGAGCACAAGGAGTCACCGCAACGCCCACTGGCCGCCCCGGGATGGGGCTCCTCTGTCGATACCGTGCAATGCGGGCTTGGCACTCCCCGGTCTCCCTCGCTGGTGAAGGATTGTTTAAAGAGGTTTACTCCTCGTGGCTTCCGCAGATGCCCACGTTCCCGGCAAGCCGGGGTTACGTGCCCTCACGTTAGCTTCCGCGCCCTCATGTCCTGCTCTGAAAGCAGAGCGGTACCGAGGGCACGGTCGCTTCCGCCCACCAGGCTCCCCCTCGCCTTTCCCTGTCCGCCGTGGCAGAGCAGGTACTCAGTTCGGGTTCGGCGACGTCAAAGGCGCCCGCCCAAGGGCGGGACGCCGTCCTCAAAAGCGGACCCACTAATGGGCCCGCTACCCCTCCCCCCAGTGTGTCAGCAGATCCCACAGGCCATGGGCCCAACCGCTACTCTTCTCCCCCTTAACCATCAGGGTTAACAGGGGAGAACCATAACGGTCGTGCAGCCCAACCATGCCCAAAATATCAAAAGCGTGGCCGGGCACATGTAGAAGCTGCTGACCCGCCTCCCCCCCCGTCAGTCAATCGCCACAGGCCATGGGCCCATCCGCTACTCTTCTCCCCCTTAACCACCAGGGTTAACAGGGGAGAACCGTAGCGGTCGTGCAACCCAGACCATCTAGTCGTAGGCCTGGTGGCCCGGGCACATGTGGAGATTGCTGACCCCCACCCCCCCAGTCGGATATTAGCCAACGGTTAACTAAATCCCTAAGGAATTAATTAACCGTTGTTGCCCAGGGTGCACCGTCCCAGGCGTTACCCTTCCCCACCCCAAGAGGCCTTCGCCTCGGACAGAAGGGAGTGGTAACGCCTGGGCACTCGAGGAGGTTTCCGACTTCGCACCCCATGCGTGTCACCTGCCTAATGGGAAGCAATCACTGGCGCCTCTGGAAACCTACAACACGAAGGGTACCAAAGGTGTGTTGCCGGCACTTTGAGAGATAGATAGGCTCGTTTTTAGGGTTCCGTAAAAACGGAACCCTATTACACTGAAACTTCGCTGTCCGTCCGTCCGTCTGACCGTCTGTCACCAGACTTTATCTCAGGAACCGTGATAGCTAGACAGTTGAAATTTTCACAGATGTATTTCGGTTGCCGCTATAACAAAAAATACTAAAAAACCGAATAAAATAAATATTTAAGGGACTCCCATACAACAAACGTGATTTTTTGCTCGTTTTTGCTCGATATTGATAACGGCATCAGGTAGACGCTTGAATTATGCACGGAATATTTAGTTATATATTCACTTTAAAAATAATAATTATATTAAAATAAAACAAATATTTAAGGGACTCCCATACAAGAAACGTGATTTTTTTGCCGATTTTATTTAGTCCGACTCGCACTTGGCCGTATTTTTAAAGATCCCAAAGTTATACCACTCCGGGAATGTCAATGTGGGATATGATGGCAAGGCGTCAAATATTTGTAATGAGGCTTAAGCCTTGAAGTTTAGTTACGACAGCGCACGAGCGTGCATCTCGCTGCGCAAGAGATTCACATGGGGCGATAGCCGCGAGTAATTTATTCGGAATTCAATTAGTTTCCGGTCTCACACAACTTTAGTTGATAACATAAATTACGCCGACTGGTCGGCTGGAGGCTTTGATGCGGTTTGCTGTTCTTGAAATTTGTTTCCGAACCTCATGCGTGGTTCTTGGATCTATAAAAACTGAGGTTAAAATTGACTTCTCGAAACGTTCGATGAAATCGATTCGAAGCTCAAGTTTTTTTGGGAGCTGTAAGTGTTTGAATTTCATAGTTGATTGGGCTTGGCTCTTCTATTTTGTAGTATAAGCTGGAAATCTCGTTCAGAAGTTAAAGAAAAACAGTTTCATAAAGTTGATTATTAATAAAAGATTATGGAGCTTGACTGTTACAAAAATAGGCTTAATTGGCGCTCCAGAACAGTAGTTATAAGATTAGATAGATATTATTGTCTATTCATTTGACTCTGATGTTTTAGGTAATTAGGGAGGTAATTAAAAATTAGGCCAGTGAAATTAAATACGCGTAGGGGGAAGGGCGGCACATAGATGCAAGGGGCACATTTATACAGTGACAATATTTGAAAACCGAAAAACGCTACGAAGTCTGGGATATCACTAAAACGCTCAAGGACATGCACAAGAATGACAGTTGTGACGACATTCGCCGCCAGTTTGCCGTTCGCTTTCAACGGACATAAATGTGTTCGTGCTGTTACCTACTGAAATTTTACCCGAAATGTGATCGCGTCTCAGCACCGTCTTGTTACTTTATTTTGTTGTTTTATATTATTTAAGGTAAGTGAATATATTCAAAAGTGATTTTAAATATGATTTTGAGTATAATTATAATAAATACTTCAATAAACTAATTAATTAAATAATTAATAATAATTTTAATTAATTGTTTGTGATAAAAGTCTGTTGGGGCACTTTGATGCAGTAAGGTGCGGGGTACAATGATACGCAAAGTGGTTAGCAAAAATGGCATCAAATTTTCAACCCTACAAAATCGCATAGAGAAGTCCAGAAAATCATTTGAACCAATCGGAACATCATCATCATTAATTTCGAGAAGAAGAAAACTGTCATTTATTACTTTATTACGTTGCCAAAGTGCTATTTTAAGTATGGTATGACAGGCGTATTAATTATTAATTTATTTATTATTTTATTATTATATGTTAATTTTCAGTAATATAAAACAATTTAGATTGCGGTTTATTTTGTATTTTAAATAATTTTCTCTTGGATTTTAAATAAGCATCAAACTGCCCCTCCCGTAGTATCAAAGTGCCCCTCTAGTGGGGCAGAATGATGCAAAAATGTTTTTTTTATTAAAATCAGTATATCTTTATATCTGATCACTTTTAGCAGCTATTTCGTAACAAAAATGTAAACTGACATATTAGCCAATGCAGACGTCGAAATAAATATTCAAATATGATAATTTTTGTCCATTAAAAAGGAGTTTGAATTTTTATGCATCAATGTGCCCATTTTCCCCTAGATTTTAAATATATTAAAGGAACTACCTACAAGCTCTTACCTTGCTACTCTGCAAGCACACGTGAAGGTTAAACACGTCTGTGCGACAGATATGTATTAACGAAGGAACCGTAGCTTTGACCATGAAACTATAGTTTGAAACGTGTTACTAACGTGTATTGTGTGGTCATTGTGATAGTTCAGGCTATGTGTATGCACTTCTTCTTGGCAATCATGGTTTTTCCAAAAGCGCTGGTGGACTCAGAAAAAAAGAGACTTAGTTTGTAAAAAAGCCCCTAATCTCCGACAAGTCATTAACCTGACCAATACACCATTTCGTTTTTATTTACTGACTTGCTTTTGCCCGCGACTTCGTACGCGAAGTTAGTTGTTTGGATGAAATTTTGGCATACAGGTAGTTTAATAGGATAATACCAGGAAAATGCAAAGTTCCCGCGGAATAGGAATAAGTGAATTCTATGGCCGCTAAGCCGTGGTGGCCTAGTGGTTTGACCTATGGACTCTTAAGCAGAGGGTCGTGGGTTTGTGCCCGGGCTTGCATCTCTGTGTTTTTCCTAATTCATGTGCTAAATTACGTTTGAAGTTTACCATGAGCTTTACAGTGAAGGAAAACATCGCGAGGAAAGCTGCACACACCTGTGAAGAATTTCAACACTCGAGTGAAAATCCCGATATTTGGTTTAATAATAATGGTTTCATGAAGTTCAGAACAAAGTAGGTACGACGGAAAACTCTAAACCTAGAAACAAACATAGTCTTAATAAACGTAGGTACCTAAACGTAGACTTGGCATTTACATTTTAAACCAATTAATATACCTACCAATGCCTTTGTTCGCTACTCCTAAATGAGTTAGTTGTCGCCTGTTTCCTAACAGTAGGGAAGCCCAATAGGGGATTTGTGAAGTTACTCGAGCGCGGCAGATTAATATACGGGGGGATACCTTATACCTTCTAGAGTACCCCCATTGAATATGAGCACTTCATGTAGGGGGGTTTGGCTATGGCACCCCGTCAAAATACTTACTAAAAAAAATTGATTCTTTAAAATACTCGAGCGTGTCAGATTAAAATGGGTTAATTATTAACAGAACAATTCACATTTCACTTCCAAATCGTCAGTCTTTGGAATTAACATCCCCTATGAAAACCTGACGCGCGCCCTTCCGTATGGCCACCCCCACCATGCCAAGTGGCAGTTTATCATACATTTATTATCAGTGTCACGCTGGAGTGTCAAATTATCAAAATCTGACGCGCGCGAATATTTCAAAGAATCAATTTTTTTACTAAGATTTTTGACGGGGTGCCCTCATATTCAATGGGGGTACTCTAGAGGGTATAAATGAGGTATCCCCCCGTATACTAATCTGCCGCGCTCCAGTAACTTCACAAATCCCCTCTTGGGCTCCCCTACTATAAGATAGGTATTTCTGATATGTTAAGAGTATAGAAATCTGGTAGGTAGGTATTTATTCTACTAATATTGTAAATGCGAAAGATTGTGAGTATGTGTGCATGTGAGGGTGTTTGTTTCCCGCTAAAATGGCTGAAAAGATCTGGATGAAATTCGGTATGTAGAAAGGTGGTTCACGGGAAAAATATACACAAGCCCTGATCAGAACTGCAAGAAAAATCGTGCAAATTGCATTACATTGCATGGCTGTAAAGGGTTCTGGTTTGAAGTGGTCAACTGATCGCCGCAATGTGATGCAACTTGCTCAATGTTCTTGCAGGTCTAAACTGGGCTATAGGATATTTTTTATTCTGATACTCCCACAGGATCGGGACGTACTATCGGCCCAAGCGCCGGCTTGCCAGTTTCAAAACAAATTTGCTTGCAGCCGTTGATCTTCATTGGTATGGATTGGTATGGACAGATGTCTAGCCACTGCACGCAAACTGGGCCTTTAAGGTGTCGAGCTGGCGTCTGGGCCGATTGTACGTAGACGCATGTACAGTCAGCCTCAGAAGTCGCTGAACACTTTAGTTTAGTAGGTACTTTGTCGCAAGTTTATTTTTTATATATATATAAGAGGGGGCAAACGAGCAGACGGGTCACCTGATGGAGAGCGATCACCGTTGCCCATGGACACCCGCCCGGGCCCGGGGGGCATCACAGGTGCGTTGCCGACCCTTTTAGGAATTGGTAGGTTACATAAGTTATACCTACTCTGAAGTTTGAAATAAGTCACGTTAGTGAAAGTGGCAAAGTACTAAAGTGTTCAGCGACGTCTGAGGCCGACCGTACAATCGCTGAATCGGTATTCTTCATGAGACGTAAATGAATATTACCTACTATGTTATTTCAGGAATTCCCACGGGATTTTAATGCACTTCCAGATTTATCAGAGGTACATACCTGCGCTCCGACTTCTGGCCGGAGGGTGTGGTGTTCCGTCGTCTTAAGGAAGCGACGAAGACGAGTTTCAAAAATCCCTTTGTTTAATCTTCTTTGTACTTATGTTTTTTTTCTGTGTTTTTATGTTACATTACTTTTCTGTATTTTCATAATAATATTTTTGAATTTTACTGCTCACCGGTTTCTTATGTTATGTTCTATTTTTTTATTTGACAAATAAATAAATATATTAATGAAATTTTAAAATTAAATTAATGATTCATGCGAGCCAAGCCGCGGGTAAAGGCTAGTCGGTCTATAAATATATTGAGTTATTCTTTTTTTCCGTTTCATTATGAATCGAGTCCGAGTGCGGGCGATGGGTGTAAACGACCCATCGTACTTGAGAGACAGGGGTCAGTGTCGCCGAACACTGACGCCATTATGTTAAAAAATTAATGAATTTTAAGTTAAAGCTACGCTGGTTTAGGTTAATGCCAATTGAGAAGTATGAGCAGTCAGACTTGCAACATTGTTGTTTCAAAATCGTCAGCAAATGCTTCTGTGTCAATTACTCGTAGGTACAGGCATAACTTTCTGTTGTCTGTTCTGGAATCTCGATATGTCAAGCTCAAGTAGCTTAACCCCTTAGTATTTTGTAATTGTAATTATATTTAAGTTGTTATTTTAGACAGGTCCACGTGTTGTTTACCGCGATAAAGTAGATACCTACTTACTGATTAGCTACTTTTGTGTTTGACTGTACATTTTACTATTTTTGCGGTAGGAGAATTGCAACAGTGATCTATTACTCAATATCCTTCTGGCTTCACGTGCACCAGGCGTGCACAGTGTTACTTCATTTCAATGTATCACGAAAATTGTATAAGGCAGTTGCCTTGTTTTTAATAACAATGTTCAAATACATTGAAAACGTAATTTGCTTCTAGATAGGAAATCTGTAAGTCCCTACGTGATTTTGACTTATCTCTCAACAACTGATAATCGTAGGGTATTTTCCATATAAAAAAATTTCCAAGCATCGAAGCATGCTATAATAATTGGGCAAGACACCTTTAATTACAAATATGTGTAACTAGCGACCCGCCCCGGCTTCGCACGGGTGTATTTATGCGTATTATACATATAAACCGTCCTCTTGAATCACTCTATCTATTAAAAAAAACCGCATCAAAATCCGTTGGGTAGTTTTAAAGATCTAAGCATACATTGGGCTGTCCCGCGTGTCTGTACAGCGGAAGCGACTTTGTTTTTATACTATGTAGTGATACCTTAAATGCAAGTTCTGTAGAGTAGCCGATAAGTATTTAGTTCAATTATTATGTACACATTTGTATGCTGTGTAATATAAGAGTCTTTCTAAATATCAGAGTCATACACAGTGTAAGAAACAAAAATTGTCTCTCCTGTAGACATAAAATTAGGGGTCTCATAAATCCCTAACATCGTTTGTTTGTCGTTGTTTGTTTGCTTTTTTGTGATTATCCTCTAGAACTCTATAGGTTAGGTTAGGTTTGTTTTATAAAAATCCAGAACAATTAATAGATTTTAAATAAAAAGAGTTAGGACACACATTACATTAGGACAAACAATCATTAGGGATTTAGATATATGTAGAGCCTAAAATTAGCCGAGGCAGCAAAGTTAAGATTGGCTAGGCGTCCCACACGCCGATATACACTAGACTAAAAAATATTGGCTTAAGTGTTGCCATGTCCACAGAAGAGACGCAAACAAAAAATGTGTAGGACCCATCACGAAGTATAAAATAACTGTAGCCTTAAAGTTATCAACGACGATGTACTCGTAATAATAATAAATATCACGGGACAATTCACACCAATTGACCTAGTCCCAAACTAAGCAAAGCTTGTACTATGGGTACTAGACAACGGATAAACTTACTTATATAGATAAATACCTACCTAAATACATATTAAACATCCATGACTCGAGGACAAACATTCGTATTTTTCTCGCAAATATCTGCCCCGACCAGGAATCGAACCCGGGACCTCAAGCTTCGTAGTCTGGTTCTCTAACAAATAAGCTATCCGGTCGTCAAGGCTATTTTTCTGCCGTGTTTCCCGTGTTATGAGACTGTATGAAGAAGTTTCTGATTGATTTTAACAAGCTTTTACATATTTAGCTCACCCCGTTTGTTTAATTCTTGGGTCAAATCTTAGAGGTCTAATTTGACCCACTTCCAGTGGTTGGATTCACCTGAAATTTGGTATACTTATGTAGGTTGGATGACAATGCAAGTACAGTCAACAAAAAGTACAGTCAGCTAAAACACTTGCTTTAAAAATTAAATTTTTAACAAAACTTATGATATATGAACTACGCGACCAAAGAAGAAAGCCTGTTACAAACGTAATTTCTAATTTTCAACGATATTCGTGAGAAAGAAGGTGCATTGTAATTATTCTTTGTATTAACAACTTACTCGATCCAACTGGTCAAGTAACGTAAATAAAAATGATTTGATTCGGAAGGAAAAAACAAGCATTACGTCTGATGGTGACTGGCCTTGCGAGTCCAAGGAGGCTGCAAGGGGAATCGTTCTTTGACCCATATTGAGCTGCGAACGCATTTAATTCGTTTGCAAGGAGGTATGTACATGTGGACATTTAACGTATTAATGGCTGGTCCACCCAATCCTGGACACTGGAGTGTTACTAACGCAAATACGCAAGCCATTTCAAAATAAATCGGAATATTTCATGTTGTTTCTGTACCTAGGTGTTTGGATGGAGGTATTCATATTTCGGGTGTGGTAGCCTGGCGGTTTGACCTACCGCCTTCTCATGCAGAGGATCGAGGGTGCAAGCTACGCGGCGGACACGACGTACAAATACGCGTTCTTGAATCTACATAAGCACGACGACGTCTGTACACGCGTACGCCTACATACATTGCGCGCGCACTCTTCTGGATTCTGGCGGTTTCCGGCTATCTGCGCCTTGAGGGGTGGGGTAATTCGAATCGGTGCGGGGCGGACCGTTTCCATTCTGTACGTCACTACTATTATATATTCTGTGGTGCAAGCTCAGGCTCGCCCTGAAATTTACCACGAGCTTTATGGTGAAGGAAAACATTGTGAGGACACGAGCACACACCGCGAAGAAATTCAATGGTGTGTGTGAAGTTCCCAATCCGCAATTCCCTTTGGTTAAATATTTTTTTGTATTTTTTTTATATTTTTATCATTGAGGAATAATGTTATACAACCATTTTCTGTAGTCGGACTTAAAAATAAACAGCTTATAGCGGAAATATTCCAAAAAAACTGATGTCTTTCATTTGATCTTCTAATAACGTCATTAAAGGTTCAAAGGCATTTTTCTTTTACCTTTGCTCTCACGCTTCACTTAAAAAAAATGACAATGTCTGTCATAATGTCATTTAAATTTAACTGATGTCAATAGGATAGGTTTTTTACAAAACAAAAAAGATATTTTCATTTTTGAAACTAAAAAATGGACTATAGAAAGTGTTTTATTTGTTCAAATGACTCCATGAATAGCCCCGGCAAAATATTCGTCCGTGTTAGGGAAGATCTACGTGAGAACTGGTGTCGTCATGCAAATGTCGAATATTTTAGGATATCTCTCTTGTACTGCTGCGAAGATCATATTGATGTATGTAAATGGACCTACCCATTTTGGGTAGATTGAGCGTGTCAGCCTTGACAAATTTATCACCGGAGTTTCCACTGGTAAGCATTTTTTCAAAAATTATCGTGGAAAATAGACTTTCAGAACCAGAAGGTTAGAAACGTATTGACGACATGACGACGTACTAATGACAGATAACAGTATTTTTTCTCTAAGCAGATGGACAAAGGAAATCAAGAGTTTCGAGCTACTGGATGACGTATATCCGGTCAACCATATCCGGTATTTAACAAATTAAATTTAAAAAAAATACGCGACCAAATTTTAAAATATTCAAATTAGTTTCTTAAATTGGCCTAATCTGTAAGAAAAAAATATAAAAAAAAACATTTCTTTTTTCTAACCAAAGGCAATTCCGTACTGGGTCCGCGTGTGAAATACGGTCCAAGCTCATTCTAAAAGGTTAAGTGTGCTCTGCAATGAGACGTACTACCTATAGTATACGAGTAGGATGGAAGGATTCATATTTGGAAACTGTTTTAATTTTTTACGTTGTGGTTGAATGTTTGCATTGATTTTTTTTTGTAAGTGTATTGCAATTCAACTAACCTAAACATTTGCTGGAATATTCCGGATTAATTTTACATACATACATGTATATTTAATTTTCATAATATATTTTACTTATTATTATTATTATACATATTTCTTAAGTTTTTTAGTCTTAGGTTAATTGTTCTTGTATATAAAATGTTAATTAACTAGCCTTATATAAATAATTATAAAACTTTCAATATCCGGTTGATATATTAAATTAAACTATAGTAAAAAAAAAATTACATACCTAACATAAACTAGCTCTTGCCTGCGACTCAATCCGCGAAGAATAGGGGTATAAAAAATAGCCTACGACCTATTCTCAGACCTACCGAATATAGACAAATAAGTTTCATAAAAATCGGTTAAGCCGTCTCGGAGGAGTTCGATAGCAAACACAGTGATACCTACGAGATTTTTATATATATAAGGTAAATAAAATAAATTGTCGTGTACAAAGCGTGTACAGTTGTATTTAGGGTAAATACAACATCATGCTCATTGTCAAACTTCAAAATGTAGGTAGGAACATAATTCATGCTGATACGAGTATACTCGTAAGAAGCTCACTGGGAAGAAAGGTACCTTATAAGTGTTATAAGCGTATTAAAACTCATTTAGTATTAAGCTTAGTTTAACAATGTTAAAAGGAGAACTTTCAGGCCAGTTTTAATCAAATAAGATTTATTATTTACCTGCTAGAAGGCTTAAATATGATAGCGTGAATACTCACGCTATTATGATATTTCCCAAATTATCCAAATGTTTGCAAACTGGTATCATAATGAGTGTTCTTTAACAGAACTTAAAATGCAAGAACATGTTTTGAAGATTTAAATTTTAAATGCCTACAAATTTGTTTACAAAACAAGCCGAAATAAATTTTAGTTTTAATGACTTCAATAGAATTATTTTTCGTTACCTCAAACATAATTGCTGTATCAGCAGATTTAGATTATGATTAATTAGTGGATAATTGGATGTTTTGTCGTGGATTTATGTTGTGTATGTTCACACACGTTTCGCGGTACGATGCGTGGGTAGGTATATCAGTGAGGATTTAGCAATTAACATCTCTGTCCTTGAATCTCAGACGACCTTAGGGCACAGCGCGAGTTGTGCATAAAGAATCAAACGCTAAATTGGAGCTCGGACAAAAACTGGTTGGTTCACTTTTGTGGTGACGTCAGCCGGTCGCAACTCAGCCGCTTCCGATGATCTCAATGGGTTATAGAAAACGACAGTTTAACTGTATCCAGCCAGAAGCTCGCCACAAATATACAATTTTATCGAACTACACTTTAATTTAACACTATCACTATCAATAACATGTTAGGCCACCATCAGATGCTAACATCGTCGTCGCGTATCAGGTATCAAGGACTTCTTTCTCAATTTTTTGGAAGGCAGGGTTGAGAAGACGAAAGATAGCGGAAGGCCTAGAAAAACTTTTTTAATCCAAATAAACACACCGACTCGTATAAGAAACTCAAGACTGGTACAAAGAAGAGAGTATTAGCGATTAATCCAATGGCAAGGGCATAGCTCTTAAGCAAATGATGATGATGACTATCAATAATACTAACTTACTACTACTGCTAACCGATTTAAATGAAATTTGGTATGGAGATAGTTTAATATTCCTTGCAGGTACAACTGCAACTACAAGAAACTGAAGCAACTGAATTCATGCGGTTTTTATTAAAAATATAAATTTACGAGATAATGTACTTTTTTCTGCCAACATAACAAAATTATTTTTTTTTAAATCGAACGTCATAAAAAACTAAGTTTACCATAGACAATCACATCTGTGCTTGTTTGCTTTTGCCATAGTTAAAGTTAATAGAAGAAAACATGGATGAAAAGAAAAAATATTGTATGCAACGATGCAAATTTGATCTAAAAATCGCTCGTGCCGTCTTTCATTGCGATACACATTCATTCGTATCGCAACTCTCACGTCAATCGCCTTTTTAGACCTCACTTATATAGCCGTTGCATTAAATATTGTTAAGATAACTACTAATGTAAATGTTACGGGTGCCCCTTGTTTTATAGACAACTAGCTTTTGCCCGCGACTTCGTACGCGAAGACAATAACGTAAGAGTTGTTTGCATGAAATTTGGCACACTGGTAGTTTATTACGTGGTTTAACACATAGGGTAATGCCAGGAAAACGTAAAGTTCCCGCGGAATTTGAATAAGTGAATTCTAAAGCCGGTAAGCCGCGGTGGCCTAGTGGGTTGACCTATGGTCTCTTAAGCAAAGGGTCATGGGTTTGAGCCCGGGCTTGGACCTCTTGAGTTATTCCGAATTCGTGTGCTAAATTACGTTTGAAGTTTACCATGAGCTTTACAGTGAAGGAAAACATCGCGAGAAAAGCTGCACACACCTGAGAAGAAATTCAATGGTATACACCCGCGCTGTACAAATCGCACTGGGCTCAAGTGGGAACTAAGGCCCAAGTGTTCTCGTTCTGGGAGGAGGCCTGATTGAAACAATAACATTCTATCCCGGGAAAGTGTACCTACAGCATACCGCGGGATAGAAATAACTGTCAAAACAATTTGAAAATCAGAGACAATGTAGTGTGTGTGTTATTAGTGAAATAATTTTAAAAATCAGCCCCCACGTTCTATTCACTTATTTCTATCCCGTGGGAATTTTGGATTTTCCCGTAGAAAGTAGCCTATGCCAATCAGGGATATTGTAGCTTTCAAATTGTAAAATATTTTTTAAAATCAGCCCCAAAGTTGAATTTACTTATTTCGATCCCGCGGGATATTTGCGTTTTCCCGTAGAAAAGTGGCCTAAGTCAATCAGGGATATTGTAGCTTTAAAATTATAAAATATTTTTAAAAATCAGCCCCTAAGTTGAATTTACTTATTTTTATCCCGCGGAAAATTTGCATTTTCCCGGAAAAAGTACTTTATGTCAATGAGGGATACTGTAGGCTACTATTGGTAAACGAATGTTCAAAATCAGCCCCGAAGTTGAATTCAGTTTTTTCTATCCCGCGGGAATTTTGCATTTTCCCTAAGAAAAAGTAGTCTATGTCAATTGGGGATAGTCGTATTAAATCATATGAAATAATTTTTAAAATCAGTGCCGAAGATGAATTTACTTATTTCTATCCCGTGGGAATTTTGCTTTTTCCCGGAAAAAAGTACCCTATGTCAAACAGGGATACTGTAACTTAAAGAAAGATTATTATTATTATCATATGAAAGAATTTTTAATATCAGCCCCAAAGTTGAATTCAAATTTTTCTATCCCGTGGGAATTTTGTATTTTCCCGAAGAAAATGTAGCCTATGTCAATTGGGGATAGTCATATCATATTATATGAAATAATTTTTAAAATCAGTGCCAAAGCTGAATTTACTTATTTCTATCCCGTGGGAATTTTGCATTTTCCCGGAAAAAAGTACCCTGTGTCAATCAAGGATACTGTCGCTTACTATTGGTGAAAGAATTTTTAAAATCAGCCCCAAAGTTGATTTCAAATTTTTCTATCCCATGGGAATTTTGAGTTTTCCCAAATAAAAAGTAGCCTCTGTCAATCGGGAATAGTCATAATCACATAATCAGCCCCGAAATTGAGTTAATTTATTTCTATCCCGTAGGAATTTGCCATTTTCCCGGATAAAAAGTATCCTTTGTCAATCAAGGATAGTGTAGCTTTCTAATTCTGAATGAATTTTTAAAATCGGCTCAATAGTTTCAGAGATTCCGCTACAAACAAATAAACAAAGAAAGTTGAGATATTTCCCTATCCCGTCGGAATTTCGAAAAATCCTTCCTTAGTGCACCTTTACAATACTCAAGGTACATGTGTGCCAAATTTCAAGTCTCTAGCCCCAGTGGTTTAGGCTGTGCGTTGTCTGTCAGTCAGTCAGTCAGTCAGTCGGTCATTCAGTCAGTCAGTCAGTCAGTCATGGTACTGTTTTATAGTATTAGAATATAGATATTTCATAGAATTTCGTTTCATAGAAAATGTTTCATATAATATTTGGTACATATATTTTCATTTCTAATATTATTTTTTCAAGGACTATTTGATTCAGTGAAACTTATTTCATAGAAACACAATTTAATGTATTTTATGATCTCATATTTTCATTTCACAAAGTTATCAAACAGTAAAATTATTTTTTAAAGAATATTATTTTTTAGATGTATTTTTTCATAGTATACTATTTCGATGAAAATTTAAGAATAGACGTTAAGCTAATCGTAATTTTATATAGATTCAATTTATTTTATTTTTATTCACGAGATATAACTATAAAATATATAATTTCAAAGATGTAATATCATGTGTAGTTCGAGTTTTTTAACCAAACGTAAGCGAATAGGGGGGTGGGGGGCTTGCCCCTCACAAAGGGGGGCTCAGGGAAGAAATAGTATTAAATGTCCCTTACTCCTGTAGTACTAGTAGGTTAGGTTAGGGTTATCTTCTGTCCCTTAAAGCGGAAATAGACACCCCGCGAAGCGGGGTGACGCCGACACGCTGGCAATCAGGTTAGGTTAGTTAAATAACATAATGCCCCTTCAAATCAATATCAAACTATAGAATTATTTTTTAAAGAATGTTATACCCTAGGTATGCGTTTTGTTAAACATATGAAATGAAACGTTTAGAAACTGTCATTCGATAGAAAGTGTTTCTTGGTTGAAAGTTTTTTATAAACTAAACAATATGAGGAGGAAAAAGTAAACCCCTACTTTAAAATAGTCGAATCGCAACCCGTGTAATTGTAATGTTGTTGTGGAATAGTTTCGGTAGCTAACTTTTTCTCACCAGTAGCAATTTATGAAATGGTAATTTCTAAGAGAACATTCACAAGTTATTTTCGTGTTTTTTTCGAGTCAATATTTTTTTTTTCAATTTTTTTTAGTACTTTCGGTGTTATTTTTTTTTCTTAGATCGATGTTTGCCATAATTTAATCAACTAGGTACAAGTTTTCAATTTAATCCAATTCAAATTCAGTACTGAAATTGTACTTATCGCATTTTTTCATCACGGACTAAATCTGTCTTAAAATCTAAACCGGCAAAAGAAACGGTCTTAAAATATTTATAGGGTTTATTCAGAGGGCCTATTATCACATGTATTAATTTGGAACGGTTACTCAGAAATGTAATTTTTTATCAAAATGGCAGGTTTTCATCTGGTCTTAAAATTTTGTTCGGCAATATTAGACGGTCTTACGATGACGTTTCGTAATCACACAAAACTGTATAACACGACAGTAGTGAAATGGTACAGTTACCTCGAAATGTACATTTTGGTAAAAGTGGCGATTTTTGACTTTACACTTTATACCTATAGTCACGGCAGGTTAGGATCTGTAAGACTTTGGTTTCAGTACATAAAATGATGAAATCTATAAGAATTTCAAACAGACGAACGGTTACTTTTTTGGTAATTTGAATGTTCTACGGGCGACTGAACTATTAAGGAACTAAAATTCTTCAAAATAAATACTCTGCGTATTGATTATTCTATGAAATGATAATATGAGAAACATTTTCTACATAATGAAAATCTATGAAATATTTGTCTATAAAATAGCGTACACCCAAATATTACGAACACAACTATTATAAAACCGCGATGTGAATAGAATTAAAACGCCTGTCATATTTTTTTTATATACATTTTGACGCAGAATAACCATAATCTCCGGAACGAACCTATTTTAGGACCCAAGGACATTTTTCTAGTCAATCTGAATAATAGCTGACCTTAAACCGTCGATAGAAGTTCTATACAGGAATAAAAATAAATATTATACCTACCTATCCCAAATTATTCCTAGTTGCTTTGTCAGACATAGTTTACCTATAATCATGAATCATGATTATTAATGTCAGAGGCTGTTGGTTAATATAGGAAGAGCTCTAACTGCTGATGTTTAATTTGCCCTTAAAACAAGATACAATCGACAGACGTACGAGTACAGGGGGCTTACCATGATCTCTTAATACGATTCAGATTAGGCTCTAAACTGAACTGCATCGCTATTTCGTACCACGACGTTACTTTTGCGATTCAGTTCAAGTGCGGTTCAGCGGTAGCGATACAGACATTTTTATTCACTCACTTCAAGTGATTTTCGTACCATGACGCTTAACTTGAGTAGGAATTGAATAGTTTCAGTGTCAAATTTAGCGATTCATTATAAGTTACTCATTACGCCTGTCAAAGTTTGTTATTACGGGTGCCAAAAAAAATTGACATTTAATATTTAACTATTAATTTCATATTTAATACAATAGAAACGTTTTGGCCATGCCACAGTGTTGCGCAGTCCCGTTTTGCTCGGAAAAGGAAGGCGGACATAAGTTTCCGAAAGATAAAAGTGTCTCAAAGCAGTGGTAGTAGCGATTCGCAGGGTCAACTATGTCCCTCCAAAACATTCACGTGTTTGTAAAAAACATTTAAACCTTGACGATTATGCATTAGGTACCTAAAGAATCAAATACAGAAAATCGTAAGTACCTAATGATTTTTCTTATTCCTAAGAGCGCTTGCAGACAGAGCACGGTCTGGCGTTCCGCGTTCCGCGTTCAGAGTTCTGCGTTCTTTCGATTGTACTGAGTCCCTTCCGATAACGCACACAGCAGGCGGTCGGAACTCTCGAGCGGTCAATACACAGAACTCTGAACGCGGAACTCGGAACTCCAGACCGCTTTCTGTCTGCGCGCGCTCTAAATACCGTGCTTGCATCAGACATTTGATTTACCCCAACCTTTGAAACTGAGCAAGTTTTGCATACTTTCATCTTTTGTTAAAAAATTTCAGCTATTCCTACTAAAACCAAAAGCGGTGCCTAGTCGATTTTCCTGGAACCATGAAAGTGAAGAGAGAAAGGAAATTAAAAGAAAACGTACCGAGAGAGCTCTTCAACGTCAAAAGAAACGTGAAACTGCAACACTTGCTTCAAATAAAGAAGAAAATCAATGTGAACAACATTTTGTAAGTAAATGAAAAACTTTCTTCATACACATTTATCACAGCAGCCTTTGTCGACATAAACTGCGTATCGTATCTAATAATAATAGTGTTGTTAGGAGTACCTATTTCAGTGTAACAAATAACAAATAAACAATTTTTTTAATTTCCAGTTTTTTGAAGAAACATTTGAAGAAATAAGTATAGAAAATTCAAATAAAGATGTCTCAGTACAATGCTCTTTATGCAAATGTGAATAGAGCTTAACTAATACTGCTAAGTTGTCAGAACATGGAAGTAATAGAAAAATCACATCAAACATGTTTCGAATTGTAAATCTTAAAGAGAAGCCTGATGTGATGTCATACTATTTTACACTGGTTTTGAGAATTATAACCATTTAATGTTCGTGTTCAACCTTTCTGGTGATGAAGTAAACAATTTAAAGGATCCATCAATGCAGCCAGCTCGAGTAAAACATGCAGTGACATCAACAGATCAGTTTTATTTAACACTATTAATATTGCGAAGAAATATGTGTAACCAAGAGCTATCTTTCCATTTTGAAATAAGCAAAACTTCTGTGAGCAAGTACTTCATAACATGGATTAATTATCTTTACTGTAAGTTCAAGGATCGGAATGTATGGGTACCGAAGGAAACAATTGATCAAAATGTATTGTATCAAAGGAAGATTAATAATAACTGTACAAGTAATAAAATAATAGATTGCACAGAAACAAAAATTGAAAAACCACAAAACCCAGTATCACAACTAGCTACATATTCTAAATACAAATCAGCGAACACATTAAAAGTATTGGTAGGAATTTCTGGCTCTGGATGTGTGACCTTTGTTTCAGATGCATATGATAACTTATTCGAAAAGTGTGGCATAATAAATCTACTTCAAAAAGGGGACAAAGGGGACATTATTCTTGGCTTTAATATTCAAGATCTTGTTTCACATATGAATGTTACAGTAAACATGCCACAGTTTCTGAAAAAAGGGTGTAATCAGTTTGAAGCACACCAACTCAGACAATCAAATAAATTGTCATCTGAACCTATCAATGTTCAGCATGTCATTGGTTTAGGAAAAACATTTAAGATTCTTAGTAATAAGTTATCATCTAATTTAGTACCACTTGGAGGAACAATCATATTTGTATGCTTTATGCTCACTAATTTCAGGAAAAATATAATGTAAATAAGTATTTTGGACAGTTAATTATAGGTACTTAAATAAAAGTAAAAATAAATCAATCATCTAAACTTTTTATTTATCCTTTCAATACATAATCATCCCTATTATCTACTATAATAATTAACAAAAGGTTAAAAGAAAAAAGAAGAAAGAAGAAGAGAAGGTTATTGAAAGGTTTAGGTAATTAACTAAATGTAAATATGTGTGATAATATAATATATCTTAAATACTGTAACTCTCCCATTAAACTATATAAACATTTACATTTCTGTATTAAAATACGTTAGTCTAGTTTGTATTACAATGATAGATAAACAAAATGTTTTGAATCCTTGAATGTGCCAAATTTGGAAACTGAAGTTTGTTTACATTTAGTTAACTACCTACCTAAACCTTTCAAGTATAAATAACACATGAAATAGACACATATAACATAGTAGAAGAAGAGTAGGTAGGGTTTCGTTGTACTAATTTAAGGTAATTATGGTCATTAGATATTCCATGTAAGGAAGCAACTTCAAACACACCACTTTATGCCCAGCCGTATTTTCTCTAAAGAGCAATAGTTTATTACATTGTTCCTAACATAATCATACCATTGTACAGTGCTGCAAGTGTTATCAGGATGTGGATCAAAACACATATTATTTCGTTTTGGTTTGGTGACATTATATTTTTGTATTTCAAATGTAAGATTTTCAGCTTTTTTAGGAGACAAGTTCATTTTCTTTTTTTTCGGCTCATGCCATATCTGTTTGTTTTCTGTGGGTGTTTTCTTAATACGCCATTCAGACAACTTTGCTTTTTGCTTTGCCTTTGGTCCCAAACCAGCAGCACACTCACACATGGATTGAACAATTTTTCCATCTTATTCAAAGGCAATGCTCATAAAATATGATAACTCAGGTGATAAGTACACTTCTCGATGTTACACTGCTGTACGAACTGTTTGAAGGCCACTCAACAGTATGCACGCCAAATCGGTTTTTAGTATTTCATCTCCTATGTTTCCAACAAAATTATTATTCCTTTCACAGTCTTGAAGCCTGCAAAAAGAAAAAAACAGCTGTAATCTAGGTAAACAAGCAAATTTTAGACAAAAAATTGTTTGTTTATATAGTAAAAAACTAACCTCTGAATTGCTGTTCTTTCAGACCGTTTAATTTTGAACCACTTTTTCTTAACTCCGCTTTTAAAGCAATCACATTCATTGATCCGTAACTTATGTTTGCCATAATTAATCTAACGTATTGCTAAATATCGCAATATTAATATAAATAGAAATAAACCCGCGAAGCCAAACCGTAAACAGTGACATTTGACATTTCGAAGACCTCAAGCTACACTAGCGCCTCCTGGCCCTATACTACGAAACGCGAAATTCGAACTTCGTTTCATGCCGTTCCCCTCACGCTAATGGTATTTATTACGAGAGTGAGAGGGACCACACGATCCGAACTTCGAACTTCGAATTTCGTAGTAACCCCCCAGAGGCGAATTCATACGCGATAGCCCTCGCGTTCCGAATCATAGCTGCAGATTATAACCACTGCATTTTTTACAAAGGTTTCATAACCACTGTGTTAAAAATTATATTTGGTTCTAAAAAAAGCCATATTTTATGACAAAGAAACATTATTTAAGAAAATGAGTTTTTTTTTAAGTTTTCAGTACTTTAAAAATGAAGAAAAAATCAAACCGTAAGCTAACTTTAAAAGTACTTTGGGTTTCGAACGTCCAAACGTCAGTCGACACTAAAAGAGATAGATATATTTGGTTTGCATATAGCAGCATCCCTTTCGCGACTTAGCGTTTCAGTTTCGGACCAGAGACAATATCTGTCTTTCATTCACTTGTAAGCGATTGAAACTCAGCTCTGAGACATAGACGTCGTGGTACCAATTTCACGATTCAGTTTAGGTGCCTAAATTGAACTGCTCTGCGTTTGGATCGTTTATTGAAAGATCATGGTAAGCCCCCAGTACTACTGAACTACTGACATTAAATTAAAAAAACCGGCCAAGTGCGAGTCGGACTCGCGCACCGAGGGTTCCGTACAAGTTTATATGTATCTATGAACATCCAGTCTTAGCAGACCCCTGCTCCTAAGCAAAATGTGCGCAGTGTGGGATCATTGTAGATTGGTTACTGATATAGACAGACAGACAAAAAAAATTATGCTTTTCGCAATTTTTCCTTTATCTGTGCTATAAGACCTTGCTTCGTACCACATTTCAAGGTTCTGAGTTCACGGGAAGTACCCTGTAGGTTTTGATTCCCTTGCGAGTGTCGAAAATGTGCGTTGTTTACTGATATAGACAGACAGACAAAAAAAAAATGCTTTTCGCAATTTTTCCTTTATCTGTGCTATAAGACCTTGCTTCGTACCAAATTTCAAGATTCTGAGTTCACGGGAAGTACCCTTTAGGTTTTGATTCCCTTGCGAGTTTCGAAAATATGCGGAAATTTGCGTCACACACGGCTGTATCGTTTGATTGCGTTGGCTTAGAAGTTTGATTTTTTCACAGCTCCAAGGGACTTGAGTATTTGATATAAATTTCAGCTTGATACCTTCACGCGTTCCTGAGAAAAAGGGTCTTGACAGACGGACGGACGGACGGACGGACAACAAAGTGATCCTATAAGGGTTCCGTTTTTTAATTTTGAGGTACGGAACCCTAAAAAAAAGGTTTGGTATTTTATTTTTCAAGTTTGCAGTGTAGGTTTATAAAAGTATTTTGTATATAATGGATTTTATTATAACTGTCAGAGCTCTTTTTATAATAACTGAACAATAATCAATGTTTTTTGGTATATACTTATAAATCGGTACCTACCCACGCCATATGCTTTATTACATGGTCGCCAGTTTAGCCGGAAGTTAGCACATATTTAAGCAAGTTATTTCACCCGAAAGTTAAATTCAAGGACGCTGTATCATACAAAAGTTACTGACCTTTGAAAACTGAACTCGCTTAACTTAGCAAATCAATTAATCTTGAGGCTAGCGTATACTTTAGAGCTTCATTGTCAACTTATTTCAAACAAATAAACTTTTTCAAGTAAATACGAATGACTCGATCAAGAAATTATTTTATTTACCTCCATAATAATTATTATTCCAGATTCAAATGTCATTTGTAAGGGTTAAAAACATCGAAAACTATTGTCTGTTCCAAGTCAATATGGCAATTAGACTTAAGTAGTGTTTTTATTTCTCACTAGCTGTTGCCTGCGACTACGTCTGCGAAGAATTAGTTTGTCACTATCCCGCGGGAACTATGCATTTTTTGGGAAAAAGTATTATGTACATTAATCCAAGTTATAAACTATCTGCGTACCAAATTTCATTGGAATCCGTCACCGCTTTACCGTGAAAGAATAACAAATATCCATACGTCCATGCATATTACTTTCGCGTTTGTAATATTTAGTATGATGAAGATAGGAACGGACATAAAAATTTAATATGAAAGCACTAACTTGATGGAGTATACCAACATACAGTTTAGGTGACAATAATGTGATGATAATACGGATGTTGACTCTACCAATCAACTGACGTACTTTTTATGAGCTGTCAAAAAACAATTCTCCCATAGAGTTTGAATGGCAATAGCGTTTAACTGACATTGGCCCAAGCCTTAAGGCCGCCATTAGAGGAAATAATAATAATAACTTATGACGTCACTTGTTTGCCAACTCAAATCAATTACTTAACTATTTATTTGTTTTAAAGCAACAAAAAATCTAATTTTGTAGTTAATCGAAACTTAATCTGGTTTTCAGGGCTAAAATAAAGCGTTTTTACTGAAGTCGTGTCTTCGAATTATTTTTTAATGGCGTCAACATCCCTATTGGATCAATCAAAGAGACCCTAAACCAGGGGTCACCAATTAGTTTCGCGCGGGGTTCGTTTTAAGAAATGAAATAACCCCACCGCGGTCCGCACAACATTTTATAGAAAAAAATATTTAATAAACAAATGTAATTACAGAAATAACAAAGAGCAAAGGACAAAAACGAAGGTATTTTTTACATATCAATGAGAAAAATGTCATTTTTGTTGCGGACATCTGTCTGAAGTTTGAAGTCTTTCTCGCTTGTTAGATCGTTTCGTTACTTCGCCCGGCCGTTTTCGAATTGACATCAACAAAGATAATGCGGGGATACATTTTAATTAAATAACGTACTCTGTAGTGCAAGTTGCTGTGTTCTCGCAGTCCGCACAAAATGGGTCGGCGGTCCGCATGAGGACCGCGGTCCGCCATTTGGTGACCCCTGCCCTATACACTGTACGGTGTAAACTCTTTATAATGAAACTCGAGGGACCGAGCATTTTTTATCGTTATAGAGAGTTACCATTATATGGAGTAATGAAAGAAAAACAAACAAATTTGCGATAATTTGATAATTAGTCTTTCAACGTCAATTTTTCTCCTTTTCCCTTTTCAGTCGCATGTATCATAGGTACATATTTTTTCGTCAACACATAGTAGGTAATACGATAAGTACCTCGTGTGTTTAGTTTGAGACCATCATTCTAAGTAAACCAATGTAATGAATTATGCACGTGCTCAAGGCAATTAACAAAAACAAAAGCAAGATGCTTGTTTACGACATCAGAAGCTTTGGGACCTCAAAAGTGTAGACGGGATTTTTTGAAGCCTGATAAGATAACAAAACAATAATTAATACCTACAGGTAATAAATATTTACTGTCTAAACATGAACACCTGGCTTTGTAATAGAGCATGGCTGGTACGTTACAAAGAGTTTATGAATGTATGGGTTTTATGATAAACCAACCAAACTGTGCTCACTTCTATGGGTGTTTTACCTTTTTGCTGAATTTCCTTTGGTCGAATATCTCTTGCCAACTAACGTTTCGCCGATGAATCACGTTGACAACTAACTACATATTACCAAATTTTTGTATGACAACGTGTCATTTGGCGAATTATTATAATCAGAATGTCATAATGATCAATACGTTTGTTTAATCTTTCACTAGGCCAAACAACTATTAAACGAATAACGTTTCGTCAGTGCAACAGTTCCCTTTTCGTCAGTGCAAGAGTTACACACCATTTTTTTTAGTTGATAACAGGACTCTATTACTAAGACTCCATTGCCCGTCCGTCTGTCTGTCTGTCTGTTACCAGGCTGTATTTCATAAAATGTGATAGCTAGACAGTTGAAATTTTCACAGATGATGTATTTCTATAACTATTGCCGCTATAACAACACATAACATAACACAACAAATAAAGTTAAAAATGAAAGGGGGTCGTCATACAAGAAACGTCTTTTTTTAACGTTTTTAACTCGATCTTTATAATGGCGTTAACTAGACACTTGAAATTTCCACCGATTACGTATTACTGTGGCAGGTACAATAACAAATAACAAAAATAAAATTATATTAAATATTAAGGGGGTCCTGACTAAGTAATATAAAGTTATAACACACTGCGTGTATTTTACTTAGAAGTAGGGTTCTGCTAACACTGGATTATTATAGTAACGGTGTTTACGGCTTATATTTTGAAATACTTAATCGCGCGAATCCGAATCGCACTTGGCCGGTTTTTTCATTTGGCAATACGAATTTTTTTAAAATAATTCATGTTTATCTTTAGACAATAAAACATTTAGACAAATGAATTGATAAACCAACAAGGGTCAAGACAACATTGCTTAATTTTCAGCGAGCGAGCAAAACGTACGAGCATGACGGTACGGGGCGGAAGCGACTTGGATAGGTTATATTCAAAGGCTAATGCGGGAGCGTAGCGGAGCGAAGCTTAGCCTTTGGTGGTAATTATTTTTTATAACCACCTAGAAAACCCCCACGCACATAACAAACTCAATAAAACATTTGGGAAACATTATCCCACCAAAAACATTCTGTAAAAAACTAGCCAAGTCTCGATGGAGCTGCTTGTTTATCTCTAAAAAGTAATGAAATCTAGACAAAGTCGTGCCAAGTCTAAGGTTCCTTACTGCGATGTCTTTATTATTATAGTTAATGTTGTGTGACTTGGCCGTTGAAGGGTACACAAGGGTACAAAACCAGGTGCTCCATGACACCATTGCACCAATCTGTCGCCAGAACCGCCTCGCGCTCGCCTATGCATAAGTATTATTGAAATACGCAGCTTTATCAAGCCTACAATTGACTGGTTATTGAATCAACGTTTTCCAAGTGGCAATTTTCCATCGTCAATGGGTAGCGGTTCTGGCGACAGATTGGTGCAATGGTGTCATGGAGCACCTGGTTTTGTACCCTTGTGTTTGTGTACCCTTCAACGGCCAAGTCACACAACATTAACTTATAATAATAAAGAAATCGCAGTAAGGAACCTTAGACTTGGCACGACTTTGTCTAGATTTCATTACTTTTTAGAGATAAGCAGCTCCATCGAGACTTGGCTAGTTTTTTACAGAATGTTTTTGGTGGGATTTCACTTCTTTTTGTAGAAACGTGGGCATATTGATTTATTTTATTAGATTTTCTTTTGTAAAGGCGGTACCGATGTCGATCTCTAATAGTTTGGTTGGGCTCTTGTGTTTTCTAATCAGGGTCACCAGATACTCCAGATCTTCGATTATCCTAGTTTTTATAGTTTTCCCTTTATGTGGCCATTAAATCCTAACTCTGTACCAAATTTCAGCTCTCTGAGTTTATGGGAAGTACTAGTTCTATTCTGATGATCATGAGTGAGTGAGTGTCACAAATGCGAAACATTGCTTTCGCTTAACTTCGGAACTAAATGACCTACAGACTTGAAATTTTGGATTTTAAGTATGTGATTATAGCTTACTGGATGACGAAATTTCTGCGTTCTGGTCTTATCTAGAGGTTATTAAATAGGGGCCTGAAAATGCAGCGAAATGGTTCCAGTAAAGGATGGTACGGCAGTGTTTGCTTCGCGCTCGACTTGGCAAGGGGCACTGCCGAGCCCCCCGATACTTAGTTATAGTAAAAATCTTCCCAGGTGAACTTTTCGCTTCGAGCTCTTATCTTTCAAAACAAACCGCCGCCTCCGGCGAATAAAATGATAATCGCAAAAACGTAACTTTTCAGGAAAAATAAAAAACACATTTTTGCCAATTACTTCTAAACAAGTGGACGTAAACTGATGATAGTCAGCGTTACGGAAAGCTAATTTTTTAAGAATTCTTCTTTTTTTAGTGTCACTTATATAATACATATTATAAAGGAGTTATTTAAAAAATTAGAAGTTAGTGGAAATCGATCATCATCTGTGATTTATAAAGTCGATTATCATTTTATTCCCGCTTTTTCAAGGGTTTAAAATACGTATTGTATGGTTGTTTTATCATTTTATTTTACTATTTTTACGGTTCGATTAGTAAAAATAATAGTTACATATCATCTTATTCTCGTTAATATTGTGAAATTTGTTTTATGATAATGTAATTTATCTGGTATTGCAATGAAACAATAACATGGTAATCAACTTTGGCTTTATTTCAATTATTAGGTTAAAATTAACAGAATCTCGAAAAAAACTAAAACAATACAATTTATTAGGTACTTATTACTTGATTCTTATTCTTGATCATCATCTTCATCATCATTATTCATTTCAGAGTTCTTTACATAAGTCAAGGACTCATAAAAAGCATGATAGTAGCTTGGAATATCACCTGCCTTACAAAGGCTAATCAGGTCGTCGTATAATATAATTGGCAAGAGCTGGGTGTATAATACTGGTCTGGTAGTTCGGTTTCAAGGACAGGGCTTGGGCTGACTATAGATTTAAGTGTCTGTCTGGTACCTCGCATGCTTCTTAATTTTTGGATTGACTCTGTGTTTATTCGGAAATATTCAGAATCGACGTCATATTAAAATTTGTATTTTAAAATTGACGGCTCTGCAGAAGAAACACTCACTTTCATTATTTTATTATTTATTATTATCGGTTAACTTTGAATCGTTGTTGTGCTTTCATTGCTGATCATCGTTTCGTCCGTTAAGATACTTTCTGTATTATTTTCTGGTTGTAGAGTTTCGTCCAAATCAGTAGCATCAAGGGTCCTTGTTTGTTCTTTGTGCTTGTCACCTTCGTAAGCATCAAAGGTCGAGGGCTGGTTGCAGTTCTGGAATATTTGATTTAGACATCGTTTTGATGACCGCTGCAATGAAGATTCATTCAACGCATGCTTTGAAGTTGGTGTCAAATCAGAAGTACAAATCTTGTTATTTCCACCGACTGACGGTGAAGGTGATGCTATGAAATCTGCTGCATTCAAAATAAGCGAAATATTTGAAATAGTTGACGGAGTTCTCAATATATTCTGAGTGGCATGTTCAAAATCGGAGGCAGGATTTGGGTTCACTAAGGAACTGCTGTTTGTCTTGGTTCCCCGCTTGCTTTTTGTTTTTTGGACAGGTTCTATGTTCATTAGAGAATATCCAGAATCAAAATCATTTTTATACTGTAAAATTGAGGGCTGTGAGCAAGCGACTCTCACTTCCTTTATCTGTGTCCATGATACTTTTTGCCCTACCTCATTTTTGACCCAATTTTTATTATTTATTAGTTCTTTTATGTTATAAAACTCCTTTTGAAGCATTTCTTTAACGTTGTACTTTTCTCCGTTGACTTTCGCGTTCATAATGATTGCGTACATCTGGTCCGGGGTGTACACGACTCTATTTTTTAATTCTCTTTCAATGTTGGCGTGCACAGAGTCTCCCTCACTCTGGCCATCGTTGTCAAGACTGTGATGGATAGGACTCTGAAGGTCAGGACTTTGGTGGCTGGGAGTGTACTGCTCAAGACTATGATGGGCAAGAGTTTGATGTGGACTGTAATCGGGACCCTGATGGGCAGGACTGCGACGGACAGGACTTTGGTGAAACGGACTCTCATTGTCAATACTGTGACAGGCAGGAGTCTGAGGGTTAGGACACTGGTGGCTGGGAGAGTACTGCTCAGGAATATGATTGACAAGAGTTTGATGGGCTGAACTCTGATCGGAACTCTGATGGGCAGGACTGCAACGGACAGGACTTTGGTGAACCGGGCTCTCATTGCCAAAACTGTGACAGGGAGGACTCTGAGGGCCAGGACTCTGGTGGGCAGGTCTATACGTCATGCTTGAATTACCGATAATCGTTTTATCTGAGAGTACACTGCTACAATTACTATTCCTCTGTAATGTTTCATCAAAATCATTACCGTCAAAAGGCGACGCTAGTTCTTGTTCTCGGTTATCAAAAATACCTATAGAATTAGACGATGTTGACGGCTGAGCGTCGTTAAGGAATATTTGACTAAGACATCGTTTTGAATTCTTATGAGAGGGTCCTATACATTCATGTGTTGAGGTTGGTGTCAAATCAATAGAACAATTAGTGTTTGTTTCTGGAGTTCCCTTAAGTTGTTGATAAACGATTGAAGGTGATGCTATAAAATTCACAGAATTCAATACGAGGGAAATGTTCGATATATTTGATGGAGTGCTTATTATATTTTGAGAGGCTTTTTCTAAATAATCTGAGTCTCCTCCAATGCTTGAAGAACTCTTACTGCGCTGTAAATTTTGAAATCTCTCTGGGCTAGGAAAATATTCAGACACATCTGGTGAGAAATCTTGGTTCAATTCAGAATCATTTTCATCGCAATATTTTTTTTTCTCTAGATATTTGTCTTAAATCATATATATGATTCGTAGTCACTACATTTTTATCCGTCGCAGTTTATTCATAATATTCATTAAACGCGATGTCCTTTGTTTGTTCATTGTCACTCACTTCACTTATACTCCAATCACACCAATAATTATATAGTTTTAGAAATCGAACACTAAAAAGCCGACACAATGTTTTCGCGAGCCGGTTTGAGATCACATTGAGAGGCAGTTTGTTATTGTAAATAAACATTGCCACGTACCCTTAGCACTTGACATGTCGATATAGACCATTGCAATTTACATTCGACCCGTGCAATGTGACAAAAGGATATGGCAAGACGTTTTAGAGTTCCGTTTCAAATGCGTAGTTTTGGTGAGCGCCATTGCACGAACAGTATTTAGCGGTTTGCGACGAGAATAAAAAGATAACTGCGCATATCATTACTTAGCGATCTAATTTTGACGAGAACATAATAATATAGATGTTTGTCATGCGATGAGCTTTCAGTATTTTATGATAAAATTATTGCACACTTTTATTCTAGTTACAAGGTATATAAATAAAAAAATTGAATAGTATTGTATTATGTTTCAATTTTGTCATTTACCGTACAAAAATTACGAAAAAAATTGAGCTGGTGCATTGGCACCTACGGATTCCAAATATGGCATAAAAATAAAACTAAGATAATGGTGGTTATCATTTTGTTCTCCGGGGCCGGCGAAACGGTATCGTCATAGTATTAAGGTTCAAATTTAATGTAATGGCTCGAAGCGAAAAATTCACCTGGGAAGATTTATACTATACAAAAGAAATGAATATTACGTCAACCAAAACATTCTATAGTATAAATCTTCCCAGGTGAATTTTTCGCTTCGAGACATTACATTAAATTTGAACCTTAATACTATGACGATACCGTTTGTTTTGAAAGATAAGGGCTCGAAGCGAAAAATTCACCTGGGAAGATTTATACTATACTACTTAACCGAAAGTTGGCATTTTGAAAAGTGATTTTATAACAAACAGACCAAACGTACAGTCAAGTGTAAAAATATGAACTTAATCAAAGTTTCAAAAATAAGTACCACAGACTCTTATTCCGACGCAATAAGGCCGTAGTAACATATTTTTGAGTGGTTCAAATAGATACTTATTTTTGCACTTGACCCTACCTACAGTTGGTAATTGTGAGGTTGGGTAGTTAATAAAAAAAATCTTTTGATAAAAAAATAAATAAATATCACGGGACAATTCACACCAATTTGACCTAGTTCCAAACTAAGCAAAACTTATGGGTACTAGACAACGGATAAACATACTTTTATATAAATAGATAAATACATACTTAAATACATATATTTTCATATTAAACATCCAAGACTCGAGCACAAACATTCGTATTTTTCACACAAATATCTGCCCCGACCGGGAATCGAACCCGGGACCTCAATCTTCGTAATCAGGTTCTCTAACAACTAGGCTATCCGGCCGTCTAAGTAATAAGTAGAGATGTGCCGATCATGACTTTGGCCGACTAGCCGACTAGCCGATTAGTCGGTTGTAAAGTAGCCGACTAGTCGGCCGACTAATCGGCCAAACCGATCACGGTTTCAAGAATTTCCATGATGCTTCGTTTACAGCTGATTCACGCGCAAGTCGCCACCACCGTAATACGAGCATGTCAGAATCTGTTTTTTTCATCATCATCATCGTCATCCCAACTTATACATATACGTTTCACTGCAGGTCACAGGCCTCCTCTCTCCATGAGAGGCTTCGCCATAGTTCCCATGCAGGATTGCAGGCCCAGTGCGGTTTGGGTTGGGAGTTCCCACCATTTGATATCTTCGCAGGTTTCCTCATGATGTCTTCCTTTAAAATGTAATTTAAAATGTAATTTTGCACATAAATTTTTAAAAACTCAAAGTTTGAACCCGGGCCCGGGCTTGAACCCACACACGTGAGAGGCCGTAAGTTGAACTACTAAATCACTCTTAGTTCAGTGGTGTTTTTGAGTAAGTATAAAATATTTTTGTGTTATAATAGTGTTGTTGTTCATTAAAGTGAAAGAGCTCAATTCAAAATTAATCATGTCAAAAAGTTTTTTTGAACATTTGGACAATGATTCACGTAAAGTCAGGTAACCAATGCCAAATGATAATTTCTCGTGGTGGGCAGGGAAAAACAGCAAATACCTACTAACTACAAATGTGACCATATTAAATACCGACACACAACCCTGATACCTCAGTTAGAATGTAAATGTTTGAACACAGACGATTCCTCAAAGCTTTTATTTAATGTAATTCCTCCTACATGTATTTTATTGAGGAATACATACAAAGTAAGAAGCCGGATAGTCGGCGCTATTTGCCGACTAATCGCCGACTAGTCGCCGACTACGAAAGTGGCCGGATAGTCGGCTTTACCGACTAGTTGGCGACTAGTCGGCACATCTCTAGTAATAAGATAAGTTGGCAAGTGATCATTTGGCGAAAAGCGAAAAGCTGGATGGGAACTAATAATAGGCGAAACAATTTTCTGCGAAAAATTAGAGATCCCTTCTATGTTATAGGGAGTTTATTGTTATAAAGAATGATGATGATGATGATGATGATTTTCATTCCTATCTACAAATCTTGCCGTGAGAATTAGATACACCACAAAAAAAAACAGCGAGATCGCTGTCAATAAATATTTACTTACTTTACTCGTACTTACTTCGATAAATTTTATAAAGCCCCCTTCTTCAATTAACACCTTAATAACTTTGGATACATTTGTCTTTATAAATTAATGAATGAAATTTACGTTAGGTAATTATGAAGTTTTATTTTAACAAACAAATAAACCTACATAGTTTTATGACCTTATTAAAATTATAATTACAATCTAAGCTTAATCAAGCGCGGTTTCGGAAGCGAAATCGCCGCCTTCCTTGATCAGCCGGCGTGCTGCATTTTATTTCTCCAACTTCATTATTCGAGGCCAAGTAGACCACACAGCGGGCTAAGTCCGGTGCCGTCTCACCTAACATTTATGTATCAGTATCACCTTCAAATAACATTACGCTAAGGTATTAAAATTGACTCGTTTTTTGCGTACATAATTAAATCGTTGCAAATGTAGGTATAATTTGTTTTAAGACAGCCGTCAGTATTCCAGGAATTTTTAAGTAAATGCTTATATTTATAAGGTTTTTTTTACAGTTGACTTTGTATTTCCAATCGCCGCAACTTGATTTATGATTGGGTTTAAAATTAAATTGAGTGAATTATAATGGAAACTGTTCAGTTCGAGCTTGAATTTTCGATGACTGCATATGTATCCATGTAGGTATGAGGGTAAATCACAAGGAGTGTAAGTATGATGAAGGTCGATGTGCTAGGAGTAGCAATCAAACATCAACTCTTTCCACCATATAAATTAATTAATATTAAGTATATACACAACACGGTA